>CANXME010002068.1:5455000-5615000 GCA_948144175.1 Closterium sp. NIES-65
GGAGGGGAGGGCAAGGCAGGGCAGGGCAGGGCAGGGAGGGAAGCGCGCCGGCCGAAAGGCGCACGCAAAGGGGGGAAGAAAGGAGGGGGGGAGGGGGAAGCGGAAGAGGGGAGGGAGGGGAGAAGATCAGAGGGGAGAATGGGACGGCGATGGGGATGGGGATACTCTCCGCGTTGCCCACAATCATGTCGTCCTCTGCTCGCCCCGACCCCCATAGCGCAACGAGAAGGAATAGCAGGAGAAAGCGCAAAAGCGATCCAGTAACGATGGTACTAGGTAGGCAGGCAGACAGACAGGCAGGCAGGCAGGCAGGCAGGCAGGCAGGGAGGGAGGGAGGGAGGGAGGGAGGGAGGGAGGGAGGGAGGGAGGGAGGGAGGGAGGGAGGGAGGGAGGGAGGGAGGGAGGCAGGCAGGCAGGCAGGCAGGCAGGCAGGCAGGCAGGCAGGCAGGCAGGCAGGCAGGCAGGCAGGCAGGCAGGCAGGCAGGCAGGCAGGCAGGAGGAAGGAGGAGCACTCACCAACGGTGTCGAGGGCGCGCAGGACGAGGTAGAAGATGCACACCTGGCACACACGCAGAGAGGTGGGGCGAGAGAAGTATGAGGCGAGAGAGGATGAGGGGAGAGAAGTTGAGGTGAGACAGGTGCGGCGAGAAAGGTGAGGCGAGACAGGGAGCGAGCGAGAGAGGGGGAGAGGTAGGTGGTGGGGAGGGAGGGACGAAGGCACGGTGGGAGAGGGGGAGGGAAGGAGGGAGGGAACGGTTAGATGGAAGGAGGGTGAGAGGGAGGGAGGGAAAAGGAGGGGAGGGGCTGGGGGGGTGAGAGGGGGAGCAAACGGAAGAGGGTAGGGTGGGAGGGAGGAAGGGGCGGAGAGGGGACCCGGGGGAGAGTAGGAGAGAGGGGGGGGAGGAGGGGGGGAGGGCGGGGGGGGGGGATGGGAAGGGACGTGGGAAGGAAGGCGAAAGGTGGGAAAGCACAGGAAGCAGGCACGAGCGGCGGGAGGACACAACACAGGTCGCGGTGAAGATGAAGAGTGGGAGCCATTTGAATCGACGGAAAAGGCACGAGATGCAGTAGAGGCAGGCGGGAGGGGCAGGAGAGGCAGAAGAGGCGGGATGGGCAGGAGGCGGGAGGGGCGGGAGGGGCAGGAGAGGCAGAAGAGGCGGGATGGGCAGGAGGCGGGAGGGGCGGGAGGGGCAGGAGGGGCGGGAGGGGCCGAAGAGGCGGGAGAGGCGGGAGGGGGCCAGGCGTACAGCGTGGCGGACAGCGGCGGGCAGCTGTTGAATGACAAAGGCGAAGCTCTTGCTGAGGCGGTTGAGCATGCGGTAGCAGAACGCCAGATCCTCGTCGTCGTATGTCTGTGTGGCCAGCGCCTTGGCCTCCCTGCGCACGCGCAGCAGCGGCAGCAGCTCGCCCGGATGCAGCAGAATGTCCGCCAGAAGACCCATGCTGCTGCTGGTGGCGGTGCTGGTGGGTGCTGGTGCTGCTGCTGGTCGATTCCTCCTCACGGTTGCTCTGAGCTTGCAATGCGCTCGTTCCGATGGATGAACGACCCCTCCTGATAGCTCTTGGTAGTAACTTGTGCTCTGAGCGTCAAGTAGCTTGTGCTCGGGGGTAGCCCTTGACGCCTCTGTTCTGTATGCGCAGCTGAGTGCCCGCCGGTAGCAGGGATAAGACTGGTAGGTAGCGTAGCAGTGGTTGCAGTGGCAGCAGCGGCTGGTGCAAATTTAAATGCGAGATGAGGGATTCACCAGGTCAGCTACTACTCGCTACTCGAGGGAAGAAGCAGGCAGAGAGCAAGAGAGCAAGAGAGTTCAAGGCACCGATCAATGCGGACCCACCGAGAACAAGACTAGTGGTAGAACTACTGAGACGTCTCGGCACAGCGACTCTATAAATGCATGCAGCGATAGGGATGGGAGGAGAAGGGAGCAATGTGCATGAGCAGCCTGGCCTGGTGAAGATGACCCAAAGAATGACCAAGCCTGACAGGCCACCACAGTTTCATGATCCTATCCCAACCACGTCTCCGGAGTCCACACACGTGTAAGCTTCTCCCTCCCCTCCCCTCCCCTCCCCTCCCCTCCCCTCCCCTCCCCTCCCCTCCCCTCCCCTCCCCTCCCCTCCCCTCCCCTCCCCTCGCCCCTCACACCCCCTCCTCCGCCCCCCATCCGCAAATCCGCCCCGCATGCTCTACCACTGATGCCACCAGTGATGGAGGATAAGATCCCGCCTTGGGGGCGGCACGGCGGGGGGGGGCGGAAAAAGGGTGCGGGATGGGGGAAGGGGGGGTCCGTCGCGTCTGCTTTGCTGTGTCCGAGGACTTTCACGCGTAAGAAAGGTGGTGTCCCGACGAAATTGGTTGCTGTGAGTATGTGCTGCTGTGCTGACCGCGTAGTGTAGTAGGTAGGGTATTAGGTAGGGGAATGGTTGGGCCGAATCCCGACTCCGATCCGATAGGTTGGATGGGAAGATGGGAGAGCCACTGTCCTCTCAGCGGCACTCTGCCTCCCCAGTGCCTCCCCAGTGCCTCCTCCCAGACCCCGAACCTGCGTCCCCCTGCCCTGCCCTGCCTCCCCCCTGCCTCCTCTCGTCGACCGGACTCCCACTCCGCTCATTCTCTACAGTACTGTATCCGCTCAGAAAGAGAGAGTGTGGCTGGTGATGGTCTTGGGCCGCCGCGCGTGAACGGACTAAACCTGGGCCCTGTTCGGCAGGCGTTAAAAAGGCCGTTATATCAGGCTCGGGGACCGGCTGGGAACGTTCGGTTATCAAGGTTCGAGATAGGCGTTCTGCTGCCGAGCCTGAGGGCGTTAAAATGCCTGCCGAACGGCCCTTTAATTGCTGGTGTTTTTTGCAAAACGTTGGTTCCAGGAAATCACCTACACAGGCGAAAGAGCGGACCACTGATCCGCCCACTGGTGCGCCGTCGAGAGGTTGCACCATACGGCGGATTGGTGATGCGGCCAATCATACGCGGCTGGCTAAAAATGCAGACCAATCATGTGATTTTGCGAAGGTGCTGCGAAACTCACAACCTTTCCGTGCCGTTGTTTAACGCCCTCAACGCCGGCCGAACAGTATCCCAAATGATTTTCCGCAGTTGCTAAGCAATCACACATGACTTCGACGAGTTCTTCCAGTTCCGAGCCTGCGCAGCGGGTTCATAAAGCCCATAACGCCCATGACTGCTGCCGAACAGGGCCTTGAAGCACCGAAGGACAGTGCACGTATGGCTCCACTCCGATCTGACTCGGAATCCCACCCGCATCCGGACCTACTCGCATGGGGACACATCACTTTTTGTTGCGCTATTTTACCGAGGTTCGGAACAGGATCGGTAAGCACGCGGAGGTGGGACGGTTTGGGGGCTTTGGGCTCGGGAGGAATAATATTACTGTATACACGCTGCGGAACGGAACGGAATAGTATGGTCACAAAATGCTGTCCCCATGCGCGGTCAAGATACACGGGACCATCTAGCCGAGTGAGGCATCTGATTGGCGCAACGAACCCATGGCGTATCTGATGCCATGATCAAGGGGTGAGTGGGGGTTTGATGCTTCTAGTTGTTGGCCTTGGGATGGCATTAGGTTGCATGGATTATAAATTTATGAAACCATGCGCACATCCCAGCGGATACGGTACGGTGTTAATGTCGTGTCGTGTACTGCTGATCCCTCGCAACACAGACGTGGCGAACTCTATATCGGGTAACCGCGATGCGGCGAAGAACGGTTGGCAGCGCGACATCATGCTTCTGGCGAAAGGATGGCATGTTGTGACTGGCGCAACGGGCAGAAGAGGCGGAGTGTCGTCCTGGTGAATGGGGTGGGTGTAAGGAAAAAAGGACGTTCAATCAATACGCAGTCCTTGGTTTGAAAGTTGTTGCACATGCTGTTATCTCCGCTGGGTGGACCACCGGGCCAAAACGGGGTGCAGTAATCTCCTCCCACCCTCCCCTTCTTTCCCCCTCCTCCTCCCCCCTCCCCCTCCCCCCACCCCGCCCACCCAAGCCCCCCAACCCCTCCCCTTCCTTCCCACACATTCCTGGCCATAATCGCCCCTCTGTTTGTAAGATATTCCCCAATCGCAACTACAGAGCGTTGGATGGACATTGTGGCATGTCTAAAAGCATCGACCACTGTACTGTACTGTATGTCAGGGCGTCTGTCTGAACCGCGTAGGGTCAGAAACCGCGTCGGATAAACAAAACGGTGAACTGGTAGGCCAAAAACTGTACAGTATGACTTTTTCCCATTCGATACCGCGTTGAGAGGCGCGGACAATTGCTCACGTCATGCAGGTTCTGCCAGTGATAGTGTGCGATTGTATGCAATTGACGGTTTCGGAGGAAAGATGTCGGCCCGCCGCGTGTTTAGGGTTGAGGCTCCCTAGTCACATGCCATCCATCTGGGGTTTAGTTTTTCTGACCGCGGGCAGATAACGTTCCGTCAGATTTCTTCCAGGGGATTAACGTTGCATCCATTCACAAACCGCCCTGGCATAACTTGCATGTCTATGATGTTGGCCCGTGAGAGGCGAGACCGCCAGGTTAAGTTTTGGATCTTGATCGTACACGTGTACATAATTTATGTTTCTAGGAAGTCTCACGGCCACGTGGCACAGAGTGCCCGCAGAACAGTCGATGTGACGAGTGGCGATGGTAAGCGATGCGGGGACAGCAAAGCAATGAATTGTCACGCCTCGCCTCGCCACAAACCAACCATTCCTGTCGGTGTCGACCAGATGAAGAACCACAAGCCACTGGATCTACACTTTATGGAAAAATCACGCGACTCGACGGTTTTCGGATTTGTGTAAATCCTGTCAACCACTTGTGCACCACGTCAATCCGATCGACCGACCCTTTTACACTTGCGAGCTAGAAATTGTCACTCTGTCTCAAGTACAACTACTGCGTTAGGGTTTTATATTTTTCAATTCGTAGGTTTGTGGGTGGTAGATTCTGTCGCGTTATGCAGAGTAAGAATACGTGTATCAGTTGGTGCGATATACCTACAATGATTACGCTCTTCTGTTTGAACAAGGCGACGAGCAGAAACAGAGGTTGCATGGGAAATCATATAGAAAGTCACAATTATGCCCGTTTTATTGCGCTTGGTCAAAGGGGTGTTACAAACAGTCACCGTGCTATCACGGATGATCACACCTCCCACCGAAAAGCTATCACGTTTGGTCACTCAATGAAATGATCACAATCAAATTGAAACAACAAAAGAAATAGTGGCAATTTTGGGGAATCCCAACCTTGATTGCTTGTTACCTCGCGCATTATTCTAGCCCTGACATTTAGGGAACTGAAGAAAAAAAATAAACCCCTATTGGATGGCACGTCTTTCGGGAGGCATCAACCCTAAACACTATTCGACCAGGTGTTTGGGTTGATGCTCCCGAATTATATCCCATCCGAACAGGTTTTAGTTTTGTATTGGGAACAAATATTAATCATAGTATTTCACCCGTCTAAAAGTCTTAGACACAATGTACATCGATCGAACAGTGGACATTCGATAGTAAAGAAGAAATTGCAGATTTTTTTAACGAGTTACCGGAATTTGTCGCGAAACCTTTTCATGATACTACGGACAAAACGGCGCGCACGATAAAATTTTCCCTGAATCCCTATAGTGACTCGAGTAGCTACAATTCTCGAGTAGGCGTTTCATCTATGACCAAACGTGATAGACTTGCGGGGCAATGTGTGACTATCCGTGATAGCACTGTGATCAACACGATAGTTACGAGGTGTACTGTGACTGTTCATGATACCCCCGTGATAAATCGGGCCTAACTGTGACTACCTATATAATTTACCGAGGTGACATTGACTGCGGGAAGGACCAAATTGCAATATCTAAACCTCTACCTACACGACACCGGCCTATTTACTGTGCAGACATACAAAACGACAAAATGATATCATTCGGGAAGTTACAGAGCACTAGCCACACCATTCTCGAGAAAGTTACGTACCTTAAATGATACACCCACTCTCAACCGCGAAAATGTAAACCATGTCAAAATTAGAAGAAAGAAAGAGGATTGAACTAGCAAGAATGAGGATACAAATAGCAAACCCTATAAGGGTTGTACTCGCTATAGAGCACCCCACTACAGGCTAGAACAATAAGATAATATTCTGACAAACCATACCGCGTAAGCTATTGTAGGGTCGATCGGATTTTTGGAATTCAAAATAGTGCTGACGTGGTGCACGAGTGGTCGACAGGATTGACACAAATCCAAAAACCATCGAGTCGCGTGATTTTTCCGCACTTTATGCAAGCTTGGTTACTGTACTCTCTAAACCATCATGCGATACATGTATTGCTTAATCCGGATTAGAGCGTGGAACATCCTTATGAACAAGGCGTTGGTCTCCCAACTGCGACAATAACCCCTTTCTGTTTCCTGCCATTGAGCTTCGTAGGGAGTACGGAAAGAAGCATGCACGTTCCACAGTTTTTTCTCTTTGGTCGCGCCCCACTATTTTTACCACGCGAACATGACATGACAGTAACGTACGCAGAAACATGCAACGTGCAACCATGTTAAATTGTGGGTGGAATACTCTCACCCAATTTGTTGTGATTTCATCGACAAACAATTGACATTCGTGTATCGATGCGAATCTTCGCTGCCAGTCGACCAAGTTCCCTTCCCGTATCCTAGAGCGAAACCGATTTGCAATGTGTGGTTTTGCATATTATCTAACGAAAACTTGTCAAATATTGTAGTCGTAGTAATGTGTGTTCTAGGGGGTACAACTGCTAGGGATAGGTTTATGTACCCCAACCAACCTTAGTCAAACCAACACTTTCATTCTTGACATGGTATCACTTTGGTTAGGATCATGTGGGATCCCGTTCCTCTCGTTCACGTCCGTAGCGCCCTAGCCTGTCCCGTACCCTAGTGCCCGTTATGCTCGTACTGTCCCCTAGCGCCTATCGCGCCTGCCATTACGTCGCTCTCGTGCCCTAGCGCTCGCTGCGCCTGCCGTTACGTCGCTCTCGTGCCCTAGCGCCCGCTGCGCCTGCCGTTACGTCGCTCTCGTGCCCTAGCGCCCGCTGCGCCTGCCGTTACGTCGCTCTCATGACCTAGCGTCCGTTGCGCATGCCGCTACGTTGCCCACGTGCCCTAGCGCCCGCTGCGCCTGCGGTTACGTCGCTCCAACCGTCGCGCCGCGTCGTGCTGTCCGTCCGCGTCGCGCCGTCCGTCCCGTCCCGTCCGTCTGCATCACGCTGCCCATCCGCGTCGCGCCGTCAGCCCCGTCCCGTCTGCCCGCGTCGCGCTACCCGTCCGCGTCGTGCTGCCCGTCCGCGTCGTGCCGTCCGTCCCGTCCCGTCCGTCCGCGTCACGCTGCCCGTTTGTCCCGTCGCGTCGCGTCGCACTGCCCGTCCGCGTCGCGAAGTCCGTCTCGTCCCGTCGTGTCGCATCGCGTCGCGCTGCCCGTCCTGTCGCGCTGCGTCGCGTCGCGCTGCTCGTCGTTTGCGCTACCCCTGCCCGTGGCGCTGTGCCCTCCTAGTCCAGCAGTGTTGTGCCCTACTTTGTGTCCCGTAGCGCCCTACCCTATGTCCCGTAGCGCCCTACTGGGTCGCTCTCAGTGATTAGGGTTTTAGCAGCAACACTTCCCACCTCTTTGCTTTTGCTATGGCAACCCCTAGGGTCCTTTGCTTTGACGCCGAGGGTAGGCCGCTCGAGTTCTCGGTCTGGCTCCTGCTTGCGCGCTGTCTTTTATAGATTCATGTTCAGGTCGATGAGTCTCTGTGGGCGCACGCTTCCGGCGACCTTCCTAAGCCCGACGACCTTGCACCCTTAGGCACTGACCCCAGCACTGCTGACAGAGACCGTTATGCCCGCCAGCGTGCTGACCTGACGGCGTGGAAGTGGCGTAACGCTGCGGCTTGCATCGCCCTCAGCAGCCTCCTCCCTAAGTCTGAGGAGGCTCACTTCACTCAAGTTCGCACGGCTAGTGAGTTCCTGACTGCGATCAAGGCCCGCTACGCTACTCCCACCACTGTCTCTCTTGGTCGCCTGTTCCTCCCGTTCCTGTTTCCTGACCTTGCATCGTTTGAGCGCTCTGCTGACTTGATTGCTCACCTTCGCTCGCTCGATTCTAGCTACCGCGCTGCCTGCACTGACGCACAGCTTGCACTCCTTCCTCCCCCCATAGCGATTACTATCTATTTTGTCGCCACTAGCCTCCCTGACCGCCTTGCCTCGGTTCGTGACGCGCTTCTTCTGAAGCTCCCTAGCGAGCTCACTATCGAGGTCCTTGAGTCTGCCCTCAAGTACGTCGAGAGAAACCTCCGCTCAGTAGCCTCCGCCTCTGGTGCTGTGCCCCCTTCACTATTTCATGGGTGCACTGTCCCTCAGCTACCCACCTTTACTCCCTCCTTTGCCACTGCCACTACTAACGTGACCGCAGCTGCTGTTACGACTTCTTTGCGGTCTCGGGGGAGGAGTAGCAGGAGGGGCGGTCAGGGTGCGGGCGGAGGCGGCGGAGGCGGTAAGGGTGACGTGGCGAGCAGCGGCGGCGGGAGTGCTGGGGCTGGAGGAGCACCTTGTGCGGCGGCCAGTGACTCCCCTGTTGCAGCTGGTGGAGGTGACGCCCGAGTTCATCCGCCACCTATTGGCCAACCAGCCGCAGGGGGTGGAGCACCGGCGTGGTACCTGACTCAGCGACAGCAGCAGCAGCTGCCCCTCCCCTCGCAGCAGCCACAGAAGCAGCAGCGGCAGCCCCTCCCCTCGCAGTAGCCACAGCAGCAGCAGCACGTTTCGGGGCAGGGGTCGGTACAGCGTCAGCTGCAGCGTGGTGTCGTCCACCCTCCTTGCACTTTCACGTTCTGACAGGTGCCCGCCGAGGCCAGCCTTGTGGCCGCACCCACCCACCGGGTCAGTGTTTTGCTCACCTTACGTCCACGGTTCGGTTGGCCTACAGCGTTGACACCCGTGCCCCTTACTGGCTTCCCCTTGTTCAGTCGTATGGCCCCGCTCCGTGGGGCATGGCGACTTCTCAGTTGGTTGATCTCTTAGGAACTCCTCATACTAGGTATGGTGTTGTTGACTCTAGTGCTTCTGACCAAGGCTATTGCTAGGATTTTTGCTAGCTCGGACGATCCGGGCCCATGTCGAAAAGACCCTGTAAAATCCGAGCCAACGAAAAAAAAGCTTTGACAAATCCGGGTTCGAGCCAGAAAAGGCCTGAAAACCTGCATCACCAGACTCTGGCGGGATGGGGGAATGATCGAGAAACTCATAGTGGGTTATGGATGAGTGCAAGGGAGGTTGGAGATGAAAGAGCGGCTCTAGAGGTGTGGAAGAGATACTTTTTGTAGGACTTGGAGAATTGTCAGTGTAAGGAGAACGCGATTGCTGACGTAGAACGGGGCATTCAAACACTTGGAGGCCAAACAAATAGCGAATGGTAAAGGAAGTCCACTAAAAGTTTCCCATTCGTAGTTCACGAGCTGAGGGTGGGGGGTGTGCGAAGCAGATCGGGGTTCAAGTGTTGCTAAAACTCTCCGGGTCCCCTCGAAAACCTCCCGGAGCGATCAGAGTTTCCTCAAGATTCACCCTTCAGTTTTACAGGCTGGTCCAAAAATCACCTTGTAGAAATCAGGGTTCATAAAAAAAACACCTTGTAATTTCAGTCAAAACTGGGTTATTGCCCTGATAACATAGGCCCTGCTTCTGACTCTGTTTACTCGAGTGTTGTTAGCTTGGGTGCTAGTCTTGCTGAGGTGCCTGTTGCTAGTGTTGGTACTTGTGTAGACACTAGTCTAGGAGTTGCTCTGGAGGACGCTTCACTGTCTTTCACTCTGGACTCCGGAGCTTCGCACTGTTTCTTCCGCGACCGCACGACACTTACCCCGCTTCCTACACCGGTCTTTGTCACACTGGCTGATCCCACTTCGGGACCAGTCACTGCTCGCTACACTACTACGCTTCAGTGCCCGGGTGTTCCCTCCAGTTCTCTAACGGGCTTCCACGTCCCCTCGTTCTCGAGGAACTTGGTGGGCGTGAGGCCGCTCGTGAGTAAGCACGTGGGTGTGTGGATTGAGCCTTCTGGCGAGACTGCGGTTTGTGTCGACGGCGACACGTACGCGCCTCTCGCCACCTTTACCGCTGAGCCGGGCTCTGGTCTCTACACACTTCACACTGGCCTCCGAGGGCAGCGGCAGTAGCTACTGCCCCCGACCCCTGTCACTGCCCCCCGTCAGGTTCCCGCGTCTCAACAGGTTGCCGCGTCCCCCCAAATAGTTGTGTCTGGTCAGATTCCAGTGTCTGGTCCAGTCGCTGCATCGTGCTCCTGCCGGTCGCTTGCCCACCCCACTGTTTTGTGGCAACACCGGATGGGGCACCCGTCCATTCCTCGCTTGCACCCTATGTCTAGTCAGCGTCTTGCCTTAGGCCTCCCTCTAGTCTTGCCGTCGATGGCGCCTTTGCTTGCACCACCTTGCGGTCCCTGCGTCGAGGGTCAGATGCGCGCCACCCCTCACTCCTCCTCCCTTCGTCCGACCACCAAGCTCTTTGAGACTCTCCACTTGGACGTTTGGGGCCCTGCCCCTCGCCTTGGCCCTGAGCGAGAGTGTTTCTTTCTGGTGATCGTTGACGACTACTCCCGCTAAACCACAGTGTTCCCCCTGGCAAAGAATTTTGAGGTGACTTCTAGGACGTCGTATGAGTTGTCTTCACTCTGACCGTGGGGGTGAGTTTCACTCTGTTGTTCTCGCTAGATTCTGTCGCGAGCAAGGCATCCGACAATCCTGGACGCTTCTAGAGTCCCCACAGGAGAATGGGGTAGCTAAGCGCCGCATAGGCTTGGTCATGGAGATTGCCCGCACCTCCTTGACTCACGCCCGTGCCCCCCATTTTATGTGGCCATACGTTGTTTGGTACGCCGCTCACCAGCTGAACTTCTGGCCACGTGTCTCTCGGCCAGAGGTTTGACCGACCAGTCTTTGGACCGGGTCCCTTGGTGCTGCGTCGCGTTTTTGTGTCTGAGGTTGCTTGGCACTTGTTCGCGACACCTCCGCGGACAAGCTCTCGTATCGCGCCGTTCCCTATGTCTTCCTTGGTTTCCCAGAGGACTCTTTTGACTTTTTACCACCCTCCCCTTTATCGGTTCTTTGACTCCCATGATGTTCATTTCACTGAGTCCGTCCCCTACTACGTTAGGTACCCTTGTCGAGGTCTCTCGGTTCCTCCTCCCCCTCTCTTCTTGACTTCAGCTCCCCCTTCTGCTCCTTCGGTATAGCCTCCCCCCCTGGTGCAGCCCCATCAAGTGTGTCCCACGCTACCCCTCCCCCTTTGGTAGCCCCTCAGGTGCTGCCTCCTTCCCCGCGGTCCTCCTTACAGCCTATTGCAGACCCTGCGGGAGCCGGTGTTCGTGGCGAGGATCCTGGAGGTGCTAGCTCTAGAGGAGTTGGAGCTGAGAGCGTACCTGTGCGAGGTCCTGTTTCTAGGAGTGCTGGAGTTGGAGCTGAGCCCATGACTGTAGGCAACTCTAGACTTAGGGGAGCTGGTGTTAGTTGTGCTGTTTTTGGGAGTGCTATGCCTGGGGGTGCGGGTGCGCCCACTGCGGGGCCTAGAGAGTCTGGGACCGGCCGCGCTGCTATTGGTGGTGTTGACTCTGGGGGTGGTGCGAGTGGTGCTTTGGAGAGCGATTCTGGGGCTACCGCCGCTCCGGACACTACTCCTCCCCTCCACCTCTACCCGACTCGGCACCAGGCCTGTGTTTGCCGTGCACGTGAGGAGCAGCTGGAGTTGGAGCGAGAGGAGAGAGAGTTGGAGTGGCGGCAGCTGGAGCTATAGCGGTTGGAGGAGCAGCAGCAGCAGCAGCAGCCGGAGCAGCAGCAGCAGCAGCCGGAGCAGAAGCGGCAACAGCAGCAGCCGGAGCAGCAGCGACAGCAGCAGCAGCCGCAACAGCAGCAGCAGCCGCAGCAGCAGCCTCCACCTCCTCCTCCTGTCTCGGGTCTACGGACCCTCGGTCTCCCCTCCCCCTCTCCTCCTGTCTCGGGTCCTTCGATTCCTCCTCCTGACCCCTCCCCAGCTGTTTTTCCTCCTACTCTGCCTCCGTTGTCCCCTCCTCTTCCTCTCACTTGGTCTTTGCGTCGCTCTCCTTGTGCTCGTCCCCCGTCCCGTGTTCCCTTCTCTGACCTTCGTACTGCCTTGTTTTGTTCTAGCCCGCCTCGTTCGTCTCCTTCTATACTTCCTTCTCCTCCTGGGCCGGCTCTCACTGCTTCCCTCTCTACTACTGTCACGAACTACTACCGCGAATACTGTCCTGTTCTCTCTCGTATTCTCGCCTCTCTTGTTACCGACCTTTTTGCGTCTCCGTCTCCGTCTCTGCCCTTACTGCCGTAGTCAATGAGTTGGCCTCTACTCGCCGCCTTGACTACGCCACCAGTCTTGTGGCTGCTCCACCTACCAGTCCTCTAGCCATCGGGGGTGAATCTGTCCTTGGAGTTTGTGGCAGCCGCTTCCCCTCATCTCTGTGCCATGCTGCTCGCCCCTGAGGGAGACCCTGACGCCTTTGACATACCGACTCCTCGCACTTACGCTGATGCAGTGTCAGGGCCTTGGGCCTCTCAGTGGAGAGCTGCCATGGACTCAGAGATGGCCTCCTACAGATCCACAGGCACCTACGTCGTCGAGATTCCCCCCCCTGGGGCGAACGTAGTCGATGGCATGTGGATCTTCAGGGTGAACTGGCCACCGGGATCTTCTCCGGTCTTCAAGGCGCACTATGTTGCTAGAGGTTTCAGTCAGCGCGAGGGAGTTGACTTCTTTCACACCTTCGCGCCTACCCCAAAGATGACCACTCTTTGGGTGTTACTACACGTAGCAGCACAGAGAGACTACCAGTTACACTCTCTCGTCTTCTCCACTGCCTTCCTTCCGGGTAGCCTACACGAGGAGGTCTGGCTGCGTCGTCCCTCTGCCATTACTCGCACTTTCCCTCCTAGGACCCAGTGGAGGCTGAGGCGACCAGTCTACGGTCTCCGTCAGGCTCCTCGTGCGTGGCACGACACCCTGCGCTCTACCCTTTCTGACCTCGGTTTCCAGCCATCTTTTGCTGAACCGTTGCTGTTTGTTCAACATGGCTCCACACCGTTCTTTGTACTGGTCTACGTTGACGACCTGGTTTTTGCCACTGCTGACATGGTTGCTTTGGCTGACGTGAAGCGCAAACTGCAGAAGAGACACACGTGCACTAACCTTGGTGAGCTGCGCCACTACCTTGGCCTGCATATCACAAGGGACAGAATCGCTCGCACCATTACACTCTCACAGTCACACATCGTGCAGCAGGTCCTTCAGCGGTTCGAGCTTCAACACTCCACAGTACAGCGCACGCCTCTTGCTCTTGACCACAGACTAACTGGACCCTTCCCTGACGAGCCGTTTGAGCCTAGTGGTCCTTACCCAGAGCTTGTGGGCTGCCTCATGTACCTGATGACTTGTACTCGCCCGGACCTCGCCTTCCCTCTCAGCATCCTTGCTCACTTTATTGCGCCAGGGAGACATCGTCCACTTCACTGGACAGCTGCTGTGAGGGTGGCGAAGTACTTGGCAACGACATCAGGCGTGGGGCTGGTTCTTCAAGGGAAGCTGTCTGTTGTACTTACTGGACACTGTAACTCTTCTTACGCTGACGACGCCGAGACTCACAGGTCTACTCAGGGGTACTGCTTCACCCTGGGCTCTGGAGCTGTTTCGTGGAGGTCTACACGTTCCTCCTAAGTCTCAACCTCGACTGCTGAGACTGAGATCTACGCTGGAGCCATGGCTGTACAGGAGGTGTGTGGTTGACCTTCTTGCTCACCGACCTTGGTGAGCGGCCGAGCTTTGCACCGACCTTGTTCACTGACAACAAGGCGTCGATTCTCCTCTGTCGAGAGCCGCGACTGGAGAGCAGAGTGAAGCACATCAATGTCAGATACTTTCTTCTGCGAGAGTTGCAGAGGCGTGGACAGGCTCGTTTCGACTTTGTGGAGTCCGAGGCCAACACTGCAGACATCTTCACCAAGGCGCTTCCGCCTTGTGACCACCAGAGGTGTTGTGTGCAGTTAGGTCTCGTTGACACTCGTTCTCGCCTTGCGTAGTCTTGAGTTCGTTGCTTGCTTTGCTTGTGTTTTGAACTCTTGAACTGGCCTTGTGACTCTTTTGGTTGTACTCGGAGTGTGTGGTGACATTGTGATCCACCCTGAGCTTTGTTTCTTTGTGATTGGTCTTGTGACCATACACTCTTGGTTTTGCTTGACACCCCTCACTTAGACTATGGGGGTGTGTCAAATATTGTAGTCTTAGTGATGTGTGTTATAAGGGGTACAAATGTTAGGGTTAGGTTTATGTACCCCGACCAGCCTTAGTCAAACCAACACTTTCATTCTTGACAAAACCATTGCAAACGGGTGACAAAGCCATCTGTGACGATCGCTGCTGTTGCGATTGATGCAGTTGCATCAACACTACACTTCATCGACTAGCACCTCCTCCGGCCAGACAACCATAATCAATAACTCCTTCGCATCAGTTTCCCAACATGTACTTGCTCAAATATATACGTATATGTGTGTATAAATTGCATGTAGCAATGGTTTGTCTAGTAAGCATTCTCGAAGGCTCTCCACTATCGCATCACTTCATAAAGAAGTAAAACGCGTGTATCAGTACCGCAATAGCTCATATAGAGCACGCGGAAGGTCGAGGGTCACTCGAAGGTCAACAGACGAAGACATTCAACGATCGTGACCCTTGACTGACCAGTAACCGCACAAGGGAGTTGCAAAACGCAACGTGGTAACTGTCCAGAATGGCAATAGTCGTGGTTACTGTAGTAATGTAATTCAGTAAATAAGGGAATGTACCCTTCAAAGTACATGGCTAGCTAGGATTGCTATTTATATTCTTGTACTCCTATCTTATAATCATCTTGTTCTTTCAAGCCTTATCAACAAAGTCATCACAGAGACTTCACAGCTCTCTCATATTCTTAGTAGCTTTATCCTACCCACTGCGATCCTTTAGTTATAACATCATGGTATGAGAGCTAGAGTGGATCATAAGGTCTGCTAAGTTCTTGTTCTTGCTAGAACAACCTCCTTATAAATTACTCGCTACATCGCTAGAAACTCTGCACTACTATGGCTCCAGAAGAAAAAGCCACTGCAGGTTCTCCGGGCCCACCACCAGCAACACCTACTGCACCATCAGCGATGACCTCCATCAGCGCCGCTCTCGTTGAGCAGCTGGTCGCCCGCATCAATGCTCTTGAGAGCCATCAAGCAATGAGCATCGATGGCTCTAGCTATGCACGTGGAGTTGCTGGACTCCCTCTCCTTGGAGAAGACCGCCGCGTCAACTACGAGAGGTCCTTCACATTTGACAATCGTCAAGCTTCAGCTCCTGCGTAAGACAGTCAACAACACGCGCACACTCAGACATGATCGCAACAATGCAGACAAAATTCGTTCCGACCTCGAAGCTGAAAACATCGGTTCCTTTTGACGGAAAAGACTTCTACACTTAGAGCTTCGAGTTTGAGCTCCTCGCGACAACTGTGCAAATCTGGATGTACTACGACGGAAGCCCACCTTTTCCAATGGAAGGGACCATCCAAGAGAAGAACCAGTATTACCACGAATCTCTTCTTGCGTACACCACTCTGCTCCGGAATCTCTCCCCCTCCAAGCAGCTCGGCATTCGCTCCTACAAGTCAGAGTGGGCGCCTGCGTACGCCTCTTGGGAGCACCTGCGCAACTCATACATGGCAACATATCCCGTCACTATGAGTCGCCTACTCAGCCAGCTTACATCGGCCAAAATGCAGCAAGGGGAGAAAGCGGGACCACATATCAACCGGTGCCGCAATCTGCACGATCACATCAAGAAGTGCGGCGGATCCGTCCCAGACGACATGTTCGTTTCGATGGCTCTTACCGGCCTCGGACCCGACTGGCATCAATGCCAATCCTTGATCCGTGCTCGAGCAATCGTCTTCGAGTCGGCCCTGTGTGCCACGCTTCTCTCCAAGCAAAAGGAGATCGGTCTGTATAACGAGAAGAACACCAAGTGGGAGAAATTAGTCTTCTACGTCGGAGCAACTAAAGGGGAGCAACACGGAAAGAAAGGAACTTTCTACGAGTACTGGAAGAAGCCTGGGCACACAATCGATCGATGCTATTAACAAAGGCCACCGACGGAAGGCGCAACAACCCCTCGAGCCAACAAACCTCGACGCCATCAACTTCTCCCACAGCAACAGCCACCGTATCGCCTCCTTCCGTTGCGAGCACCTCGCAGACCCTTGCACGCAGGATAAAGGCAAAGGGTCAATCATGAGCTGCATGGTGCGTCATCGCAGAGGAATTCGCTACTACGACGGAACAAAGTTCCCATCTGACGCCCCCATTGACCCTGTTGCACCCACTCTAGACAAGGATCCCACCATCCACAGATGAATCAATCGACCAACAAACATCCCGCCTGACTTCGAGCTGCCACCACCGACACATGAGTCTCCCCCCAGCATTTCGGCGAACAGGTACTTCGCTCTTCCGCACTACACCAGCGACTTCGACCGCGTTGTTACACCAAAAATCACCAGCATCGCGCGGCAGAGTCGCAAAAATATCAACACCTGGTACGTGGACAGCTGCTGCGGGCAACAGATGGTGGGATCGCCAACATTTATCAGCAACTCAAGGCGCATGCGCCAACCATGTGAAATCACAGTTCGAAACAACAATACACTCAAGGCATACAACATCGGGGAAGTTTACCTTGAGGCTGATGACACAAGATTCACCATTCACATCGATGACGTGCTTGTCGCTCCAGATATGCGGTACAAGCTGCTCTCTTCGGCACAACTCATGCGGTGCAGAGTCGACATTCGCAGCAACTGCAAGGACAAGACCTTCGAACTTTTCTACAACAACTCTTACATCACTAAGGCGGTTGATGATGATGGAGTCTTCGTACTGCAGTTCTTGGCTCAGGGTACCACTGGGGATTCTCACCGCACTCTGCTGTTGAAGACAACCCCTTCGGAGACGCTGACATGGTCACATCCTACAGAAATGGATCTCGAGCGACCTGCTTTGGACGGTCTTCTACGACTGCGCACCGTCCCGACTGCCTCGATCTCCAACCCAGCTAAGACTGGACCTGCATCAATGGAAGAGGACAACGGCACATCAGCGTCTGCGGAACCAGTCATTGAAGAGTGTGAAAAGGCAGGAACAGGATCGGGCAGTCCCGGTCTTGCAGTCAGCCCTTTCGGAGAAATCCTGACACCAGAAGAAGCAGTTGCAGAAGAACGGGGCACTCTTTCGGCATCGGAAAGCGGTGCCAATGCTCCAACAGAGGATGACGCTACCACTGGAGGCGACTGGGGAATCGGAGGCGACTTGGGAACCCGAGGCGGCTGGGGAACTTCAACAAACGAAGGAGTTCAGGGGCAAGCAGCTCCTGCGTACCCGGAAGCTCCCTCCTACGGACGCCGCGGTGGTCGACCCATACTGGGCAACACGTGGCACTAGCTGGGGCGGACCTCCTCTCCTGAATCTGTACGCTCCTGACACACCAGAACCAGTGCAAGAAGAATCAGAGGAAGAAGTGACCTATGAATTCTTCGGAGGAGCAGCAGAATTACCAGAACCTACCGAGTAGCCGCAGCCGCCAGAACAAGGACCACAACAAATTGAGGTCATTGGTGCTGAGTACTGTTACTACCGTATTCCCATGCAAGGGCTTCCAGTTCGCGACTGGCCCAATCAATGCCTGCTTGTCACTGGCGGCCTGGTTGATGCCGACAACACCGATGACATCATCGAAATCCCACACGCGCTTCTGGAACGGAAGTCCATTCAGGCCTTTGCCGCTAACACCGACGCTGCCGCCGACAAAGGACCTGAGAAGGAGCAGAATGACGTGGCAGAGAGGAACAAATATTATTGAAGGACAGTCGGCTATCGTGCAGAGCCAGGAATCTTGCATCAACGGCTCGGCCACCCTTCACACGCGCCACTCAAGAATTCTCTCCGGGCTGGTGTCTTCACGAAGCCTCGAGAACAACAACTCTCCTTACAAGGCCTGGACGGGCAGAAAAGCGGACACACGTCTGCTTCGGGTGTTCGGCTGCATGGTACAGTGCAGGCTACACACGGCAAGAACCGGAAAGTTCGATGACCAGGCTCGCTGGTGTCAGAATGTTGTATTTTTCTAGCCTGCAGTGGGGTACTCTATAGCGAGTATAGCCCAATTTAGGGTTTCCTATATGTACTCAACTGCCTGCTAGTGCAAACCCCTCTTTCGTATTCTATCTTTCTGCTTAGTATCTCGACATGCTATCAGAGCGGTCACGTCCTGGCCTGTGGGCCCACCGTTAGCTTCCGATGCTGTCCTGTCTGTCATGTGCCCCGTGGCACGCGACGTTTTTTCTTCCCGCCACGTGCTTGGGGCGCATGGCGGTTTCTGCCTACCGCGCGCTCGGGGCGTGCGGCAGTTTTCTGCCTGCCGTGCGCCCCGAGCCGCACGACATTTCCTGCCTCGTCGACCAGCGCGTCGCCCCCCCGTCGTCCGTCAGAGCGCCCCCGGGGACCTGCGCATCGCCCCCCCGTCACCCATCAAAGCGCCCCTGGGACCCGCACGCGGCCCGTAAAGCTCGCGCGCGGCCCGTACGGCCTGCGCCAGGCCCGCGCCCGGCCCGTACAGCCCGCGCACGGCCCGTACGGCCTGCGCCAGGCCCATGCGCAGCCCGTTCAGCCTGCGCCAGGCCCGAGCGCACCTGCCCTGCCGTGTGTGCACCCGCTCCTGCCCTGTGTTGCCTGTGTTAGGGTTTGGGGGTGGCGAGTATGGGGGTGATGGGTGTGTGCGCCGTCCCCTACTCCTCCTCCTCCTTCGTCTCCCACTCCTGCAGCTGTGCTGAAGGGGGGTGGATGTGTGGGAGTCGTTGGAGTGGTACTAGGGGGGTGGCGTGTGAGCAATGCTAGGGGTACAGCAGGAGGTGTGTGAAAGAGGTGTGGGATAGCTGGGGGAGGTTGAGTGGAGGCAGCCGTCTTCTCGTCCGCAACGCCTGTATTCCGGAGGCTATAATCTCCTATAGTCACCAGTCGCCTGTGGGTCAGTTGCTCCAGCCGCTCGGCATAGCCGCGGAGCCTGTTACTCCTGAAGTCCGGGCCATTGCTTCGGTAGCCACTGAGCCAGCCGCTACAGTGTGTCTGCAGCTTCAGCCGTCGCCTCCCATCTTCTCGCCCCTACAGTCTCTCCTCCTCCTCACCTGCCCTCTGTGATAGCCTCTAGCTTCGCTTATCATTGTGAACTACTGCTCTGCGTGCTTATTGTGCTGATTACACCTCACTTTGGCTATGGGGGTGTGTCAGAATGTTGTATTTGTCTAGCCTGCAGTGGGGTACTCTATAGCAAGTATAGCCCAATTTAGGGTTTCCTATATGTACTCAATTGCCTGCTAGTGCAAACCCCTCTTTCGTGTTCTATCTTTCTGAGCTGGGGCATCCATCTCCGAATCAAAAAGGAATACAAGGCGTGGATCGTGCTCGACTACGCGACACACGAAGTGACGAAATCACGTGACTGCATCTTCTACGAAAAACTGACTCTGCTACTGTTCAACGAACACCACGAAGCTGACAGGGCACCGGAAAGGGTTTTCGAGGGACACCGCAGCTTCACGACTTCACACGATGAAGCTTACCTGGCAGACATGTGGATGCAGCAAATGTTACCCAGTTTGACAGCGCACCCAACATCCCCCTTACAAGCCCGCTCCAGACTCCAACCTTCATACCTGTACACCACTTCGATCAGGACGATACAACTTGCGAAGCTCACAACTTCAACAGCGACGCCCGCCAAACCCCGGATGCCGAGTTACCACCACCAAACACCTCGCAAGACTCCCTCCGACTCGGCAACGATAGTGACGAAGACGTAGTCGAAGTAACCAGCTTCCACGGCTACGATCGCCTGCACTACGAAAAGACCAACGAATTCGGTCTCCGCATCCTTGGGCTCGCAGTCGCCGTTCGCCACGACTCCCCCAAGGAGCCCACCACCGTTCGCCAAGCCCTTTCTGGCCCCGACAATGAGAAATGGAAGGCAGCCTTGGCCAAGGAGTTCACGACACTCAAGACGCATGGAATATGGAAGCTGGTTTCCCGAACATCAGCGAAGGGGAGGAAAATTCTCAGCGGGAAATGGGTATTCCGCATTAAAACGCTCACGGATGACTCCATCGACAAATACAAGGCACGATGGGTGGTGCGTGGCTTCGAGCAAACTCATATGGTGGACTTCGACCTCACCTACGCATCTGTCAAGCGGCACACTTCAGTGCGGATCCTCATCTACATCGCAGCCGTCAAACAGTGCCCACTCCTTCAGATCGATGCCGGCAGTGCATTCTTGTATGCTCCATTCGACGCCATCGACTTCGTCGTGCAGCCGCATGCCTTTGAGGAAAACGATGGCGCCGTCTGCCTGCTTCAGAAAACTCTGTTTTGGATCAAGCAAGCGCCTCGCCTGTGGCAGCAGTACCTGCACACCGTGCTCACGGAGCTCAGATTCAAACACCTGCCACACAACCTCGGAATGTACAAGAAGGAGTCGCGCAGCAAATTCATCCTTCTCGTCGCCTATGTTGACAACCTCCTCTACACCGGCGACGACACGGAGCTGTTGGACCAGTTCGAAGTGTACATCAAAGAAAGGCTGGAGGTCACAATCGACCACGACGTCATACAGTTCCTGGGTCTCAACATCACCCAGTGCGCCACCTCGATCCACCACTCCGCGGCCAAATACCCCGAAACCCTCGCAAAGAAGTTTGCCATCGCACCCATCAACCTCACCACCCCCTTTCGTACTCCTCCTTATCACGAACCAGACACCGTACCTCTCTCTCACGAAAATCATCGGCTCTATCAGGAGCAACCGGGGTGCCTCTTGTTCGCCACCGTCACGTGCCGACCCGATCTCTCCTGCGTCGCAAGCCAGCTCGCTCAGTACATGAAGCGACCTGAAGGGGAGAATCTGCTGGATCTACGCCGAGCACTTCAATATTTTGTCTCTACTCCCAACGTCGACCTCACCTACAAAGCTAACTTAACAGCCACCATGTAGCTGCATGGCTACGTAGATGCAGACCATGCAGGGGATGTTGACAACAGACGCTCCCGCACAGGATTCATCTTCCAACTCCAACCTGCTGGACTTTTCTCGTGGAACTCTCATAAGCAAGAACTCATCACCCTTTTGTCAGCTGAAGTAGAATTCATCGCCGCTAGCGAAGCTGTCCGCGAAGGACTGTGCCTGATGGAGCTCCTGCAGGAAGCGAAAGTAACGATGAATGAGCATTTCACGTTACTCTGCGACAACCAGAGCGCGATCAAGATCGCCAACTGTCATAATGTATTTGTTGTCTAGCCTGCAGTGGGGTACTCTATAGTGAGTACAGCCATGTTAGGGTTTGCTATATTTACTCAACTGCCTGCTAGTGAAACTCCTCTTTTGCCTATTCTCTCTTGCCTAGCTTGCTAAACCCTAGCTATGGCTCCTACGTTCTAGCTGCTTCTCTGATACGAACAAGCCAGGCTTCGTGAATCGCACGAAACACATCGCCCTTCGCTATTTTTTTTGTCAAGGACGAAATTGACAAGGGCAAGGTCAAGCTCACGTACTGCCCAACTGGTGACATGGCAGCCAACTTTTTGACAAAGAAACAGCCACGTCAAAAGTTTCAGCACTGCGCCAACCTCTGCGGGATCACCAACAAATCCCACATGGACCACCTTGAGGAATGAAGGGGAGTGTTGGAATAACCGAAAGGTTATCTTAAGCATTCTCGAAGGCTCTCCACTATCGCGTCACTTCATAACGAAGTATACCACCTGTATCAGTACCGCAATAGCTCATATAGAGCACGCGGAAGGTCGAGGGTCACCCGAAGGTCAACAGTCGAAGACAGTCAACGGTCGTGACCCTTGACTGACCAGTAACCGCACAAGGCAGTTGCGAAATGCAACGTGGTAACTGTCCAGAATGGCAATAGTCGTGGTTACTGTAGCAATGTAAATCAGTTAATAAGGGAATGTACCCCTTGTTAAAATTGTAGGCATAGTGAAGACAAGAGGCGTAGGTTTTAACCTAGGCATGAGAGAGATGTCCAAGCAAGCAGGGGTTGAACTATAGAATGACAAGCACAAATAGAGGAGAAGCATGCAAGGAGTGGTGCACCACCATACAGAACAACTATAGGACTACACTACGGTTAGAACTACATGCACTTATACAATACATATATAATATATTCTGAGACACCCCCTAAGTGCATGCAGAAATAGCAATGTGCAGAACACCCCCTGAAGTGGTACACCCTGCAGGGCGCAACAGAAGAAGAGGCGAAGTGAGGAGGAGGAGGAGCTGTGAGAGGAGAGGAGGTAGGAGGCGGCAGCTGAAGCTGCTAGCACACGGGCGGCTGGAGCAACTGGCACACAGGCTACCGGAGCAAGAGCATCCGGACTACAGGAGTAACTCGCTCCTCGGCTAGACGAGCGGCTGAAGCAACTGACCCATGGGCGACTGGGGCAACGGGCTCACGGGCTACCGGAGGAAGGGCATTCAGACTACTGGAGCTGCTGGCTTCAAGGCGGCTACCTCCGTTCAACCTCCCCCCATTGTCCCACACCCCCATCTGCATCACTAGCGCCACTCCTTCGGCTCCCCCCACACCCTCCCCCCCTCAGCAACAGCTGCAGCAGTGGAAGAGAGAGGAGGAGGAGGAGGAGGAGCGTACTCACACCCGCCACCCCCATACCCGCCACCCCCATACACGCCACACCCATACCCTCCCCCTCACGGCTGCACGTGCAACAAGGAGAGGAAGGAGAAGGGGGGGCGGGGGGGCGGGGTAGGAGTGGCGCGGGTGCCAGTAGAGCGCGCTGGCTAGCAGAACGCGTCGCGCGTCCAGGGCGCACGACGGGAAGAAACCGTCACGCGCACGGGGTGCGCGACAGGCAGGATCTGATGCGCGCCCGAGGCGCGCGACGGGCAGGAAAACGTCGCGCGTGCGGGGCGCGCGAAGGGCACGAGGTCGCCGCACCCCCGGGGTGCGCGACGAGCAGAAAATCGACGCGCGCCCGGGGCGGGCGACAGGCAGAAAACTAACACGCGCTTCGGGCAGCAGAGGGACCCATGAGTGGAAGCGTAGTAAGCACAGGATCAATGTGCTCTAATACCATGCTAAAATAGTAGGCATAGTGAAGACAAGAAGCTTAGGGTTTAACCTAGGCATGAGAGAGATGTCCAAGCAATGAGTTAGAACTATAGAATGACAAGTACAAATAGAGGAGAAGCATGCAAGGAGTGGTGCACCACCACACATAACAACTATGGGACTACACTACAGAATACAAAATATATTCTGACAATGCTCACAGTTCAAGGTTAGCTAGGATTGCTATTTATATTCTTGTACTCCTATCTTATGATCATCTTGTTCTTTCAAGCTTTATCAACAAGGTCATCACAGAGACTTCACAGCTCTCTTAAATACCTAGCAGCTTTATCCTATCCACTACGATCCTTCGGTTATAACATCAGATCTAACTAGCAATGTACTCTCAAGGGGTGCATTCCCTTATTACAGCGAAATCCAACCGTGCGACTCCATACGTGTACAAATTGTTCCCGGCGGAATTCTTGCTGCTGTAGCTGCATAATGTTGTCTGCCTTGACGGTCCAGATGCTTCGTATTCGTACGCGACCCTTCACGTCATTCCGTCTCTTTGCCTTCATACTTTATTATGTGTGCTTCATTTGTTGCTGTCAGGAGTGCACAACATTTTTCTATATCTGTTATTCGTAACATACTCCAACAAGTTGCGGCAATGCTTGCCACTGCACTCCTCCCTCTGTTAGAGCCATCTGAGCTCTGACCCTGTCAACGGGAGTTGTGTGTTGGCCCCGTCCTCGTTTGGGCGGAGCCAACTTCGTGGTTGGGTGCGCGAGGAGCAGCCGAATTGTAGCAGTGGGCGAGCTGGTTGGCGAGGAGGTCGACCTGCACGGGAGCCACTGCGCGGGCGCCGACTTCAGGGTGGCGCCGACTTGAGGGAGGTCGACCTGGGAAGTTGACCTGCTGAGGGCGTCGACTTGGTGACGCCAACTTAGGGCAGCCGACTTGGGTGGTCAGCTGACAGGCTACTGGTCGACTTGGTGGTTGGTCGACCAGGCGTGATGTCGACCTGGTTGTCGACCTGACCTGGTGGTCGACGGAGGAGGGGTCGACGTCGACCACGACTCAGGATGCCGAGCAGCTGAGCGTTAAGTAGTAGGGCGTCAACTTGGTGACGCCGACTCTGGGTAGCCGACTTGGGTAGTCGGCTGACAACCGCGCTAGTCGACGTAGAGCTGGTCGACCAGGAGTGACGTCAACCTAGAGCTGGTCGACCAGGAGTGACGACAACCTAGAGCTGGTCGACCAGGAGCGTGGTCGACCTGGTGAGTTTGACTTGGGGTGGTCGTCGACTTGGGAGGTCGACGGGCACATACAGGAGCAACTGGTCGACGTGGTTGCCCGGTCAACCAGGTTACCTGGGTGACGAGGTTTTGAGGAGGAGTGCGACGGTCGCCCAGGCGAAGTTGGCGAGTCCGACCTCGGTGGTGGTATCCCAAGGTCGACGTGGCTGATAAGAGGCAGTCGTCAACGCCAGGTTGACTTGGCGTGTGCGTTGTGCAGGTAACAAGGCTCCGCACGCCCATCATCTACAAGAACCTGCGAAGCTGGTGCGATGCTGTTCTGCGGGAGCAACGCTAGCACGCCGTCAACCTACAACGTTGGCATGCCATCGACTTTGCACTGCTGGAGCGCGGTCGACCGAGTCGTGCTGGAACGCGGTCGACCATGTTGTGC
Organism: Closterium sp. NIES-65; assembly: GCA_948144175.1. Classification (NCBI taxonomy): domain Eukaryota; kingdom Viridiplantae; phylum Streptophyta; class Zygnematophyceae; order Desmidiales; family Closteriaceae; genus Closterium; species Closterium sp. NIES-65. Next base: position 5,479,959 of record CANXME010002068.1, read on the forward strand.
TGGCAGTCGACCGACCTGAATGCTAGCTCCAATATAGTCTTGCCATGCCAACTTCATTGTACTATTGTTGGCAACCTTCTCTAGTGAAACTCTTGCCAATTTGCCCCGTGAACTAGCAAGCAGTGTGTGCACTAGGAAAACGACTAAGGACCAACTAGTGCAGAGTTCACACAAGCACCCGTGCCTAGCTGGTAATCTAGCTCCCGTTGTAGTAGTATCTTCGTATGGTGTAGTGAGCGTGGACGGCACACGACTTACCTTTCAGTCAGGTCGACGTAGTGGTGACTTACCTAAGTTGCTCGTAGGCCGGCAGCCGTGCATTCCCTAGCGTGTGCGTAGGTGACACAAAGGTGATGGACAGCCTGGAGGGACGGCTAGAGGATGCGAGGAGACGCCATGAGGCTCAGGAGTACGGGGCGATACCCTGGGCGGTCGTCGAGGCTGGACTCCACTCCATGTGGGCGACAGAGCATCCCCCTTCTCGACCAGCTTCTCCTCGACAGGTGACCAACGAAGGCGGCGTCGACGTGGGCGTCCACGCTGGAGGAGGCCAAGTCGGCAGCAGTGCGAGAGGCACGTCGAGGCAGCGTGGTGTGATTCACGCCGATGAAGTCGGCAGCGTTCAGGCGCGAGGGATGCAGTCGTCGGCGGCTGCAGGCTCCTCGCAGGGCGACGTTGGAGGTTGACAAAGCGGATTGTCGCCGATGTTGGCGACCCAGATGACGGCGGGCGGGATTGCACCAAGCTACAGCTACTTCAAGCTTACACCGGACAGGGTCTTGGTCACCCCGCCGCTCGTTGGTTCACCAGACATTCTCACCTGGAAGGAGGCCATCGAGCCTCAGCTGGAGATGGCCGGGCTGATCGGCTTCGCCCGTGGGGACCGTGGCAACGCCAGGGGAGCACCACCCTGACCGCCGTGCGGAGTTTTACGCCGTGCAGCTGTTGACCTTCACGGTCATCTCGCGGTGCTGCTCACCGGGCGTGCAGATCGCCTTGAAGTGGTGCCGAGAGTACCTCGACACTGGCCACCAGGCGTGGCACTTCAACGAGTCGACCTACCAAGTTACCGACGACTTGTTCATCGCCCAGCTGGAGGGGCAGCTGACGCACCTGCGTATGGGCGACGAGGAGACAGCGACCGACTTTTCAACCGAGCTCGGCGAATTCTCGCCACCATCAGGATAGCCGGCACGCAGTATTCGATGGCGTCGTACGTCATGCAGGGACTCTTGAGTAGCTACAACCTCCTGAAGCGGCTGTCCATGGCGCCGAGCACGAGGACGACGCTCAACGAGGACAACTTGACCTCGTACATCCTACAGGACGAGGCGATACAGGAGGCAGAGCGCTCCCAGGAGCTCTTGGTGCAGGCAAACTACGTCGCCCCGGGGAAGCAAGGTGGCCGACTGGGGCAGTGCGGACACTGTGGCGGAGGAGGTAGCAATGGCTGGAAGCCGACTAAGGAAGTTGACAAGAAGAAGTCGACCAAGGACAGTGGTCGAGGAGGAGGGAATCGACGTTGGGAGTGTTGGATTTGCCACAAAACTCGGGGTGCCGCAAGGACAACACTGGTATCCCGAAGTCGATGTGGCTCGTCAGGCGCAGACAACAGCCGACGGATGCCCAACGAGGCAGGTCAGGCCAATCGTTTGCGCGCACCTGCGAGCGTGCGCACTGTTGTGTTCTACGGGGCAACGCTGGACAGCCGCTCTGCTGCAGCGTTGGCACGCCGTCGACCTGCTCTATTGGCAGGTCGCCCTTCTGCAGTGTTGGCGCGGCTCCTCTACGCAACGCTGGTAGGCGGTCGACCGAGCTGTGCTGGCGGTCGACCAGGCTAGCTGCAAGGTTGCTAGGTGCCTGATGTAGTCATTGTTGCCATCTCTTGTTCTATCATTCGGTAATTTCGACTTTGCCTAGTGGAAACTCTTGCCGATTTCTCCCGTGAATGTGCAAGCATTAAGGAACTAAGCAAAGCTACGATCACTCCTAGTAGTTTGTGCCAACCCCCGTAGTCCAGCTCACTACCGTTGTAGGGTGACTCTCCGCATGGTGCTGTGAGCGTGGACGGCCGCACAGATTACCTTCACATAGGAGCCGACTTTTGCACCAACTAAGTCGTTCGTAGGCCAGCAGCAGCGATAGTCACCATGGTCGGCCCCGTAGCTGATGCGGGTGTAGCGGACACGTTGGAGACACGCTTGGCTGATGCAAGGAAACTCCACGCGGATGGCGAGTATGGGACGGTCCCCTTGCTGATCGTCGAGTTGGGCATCCGGTCACAGTGGGCGATGGAACACCCTTCCCGTCCTGCATCTCCTCGACCGGTGCGCAACGAAGGTGGCGTCAACGACGAGGTCGACGGTGGTGCACGAGTCACCGGCAGCAAAGGCACAAGGCAGAGAGGAGTGATCAAGGTCGACGGAGGTGTCAACGGAATCCAGGCGCGAGTGTAGCGGTCGGCGGCGGCTGCAAGCAGCTCGCGTGCCGACGTCGATGTTCGACGCCGTTCTCCTCTACGAAGCTGTAGAGGGCTCTCGGCGACGACGCATGTGACGGCGGGCGGGATTGCACCGGCGTATGGCTACTTCAAGTTCTCGCCGGACCGGATCACCGTCGCACCGCTACAAGGTCGACCGGACCTCATCACCTGGAGGGAGTCGATCGAACCTCAGCTGGAGGTCGCCGGACTGAAGGGCTTCGCCGACGGCACCGTGCCAATTACACCCGAGGAGGATGTCGAGCTGCGCGGGGAGTTTCGTTCTGCTCACCTGCTCACCTTCATGGTCATCTCGAGGTGTTGCTCGCCGGTGGTGCAGCTAGCGCGCAGGAGCTGTCGAGAGCGACTGGATGCTGGTCACAATGCATGGCACTTCATCATGTCGACGTACCAAGCCAGGGACGACCTGTACATCGGACAGCTGGAGGAGAAGATGACCCACATTCGAATGGGCGAGCAGGAGTCGGCGACGGACTACTTCAACCGAGCTCGACGGATCCTGGCAAAGATGAGGATGGCGGGCGCCGAATACTCGACGGTGTCCTTACATCATCCACGTCCTCAAGGGCCTGCCGCGCAGCTACAACCTCATGAAGCAGTTTACGATGGTGCCTGGCACACATGAGTCCCTCGACGAGGACTCCCTTACAGCTACATCCTCCAGGACGAGGCGATGCCGTAGGCAGAGCAGCCCACAGAGTTCCTTCCGCAGGCGAGTTACGCTGCACCAACGAAGCCGAATCGTCAACAAAAGCAGCGCGGGAAGCTAGGCGGAGGTGGTAGCGGAGGTGGGCGGTTGACAAAGGACGTCGACGAGAAGAGGTTGACGTTGGGCAAGGGCCGAAGAGGTGGTGGTTGATGGCGAGAGTGTTGGATCTGCGGCGGCCCCGACCATCTCTCCTTCGAGCTGTCCGGCCGCAATGACAGCGACGAGGATGACAACAAGGGAGGTCGCGATCGATCGGCAAGTCGTTGCCCTCGTCGAGATGAGATGCCGCACAAGGAGAAGCATGCATCGAAGAAGACGTCGTCGGCGAAGGACGTCAACAACTCCAGCGGGAAGGGCCGAGGCGACGAGGATGTGTCGTGCTCGATGGTCCGCATGGTGGAGCCGACGGTCTTGCTGCAGCCGGAGGCTGGCGAGGACTTCCAGGCGGTGGCGGCAGCTGTGCAGGCCAACGTGATGGCGGTACTGCTCGACAGCAGATGCTCCCACCACCTGATGGGGATGAAGGTGGTCTTCATTGACATGGGGCCAAGCGACGGAGTGAAGCATGTGCGTGGATTCAACGGGGCGCTGCAACATGTCGAGGGTTGCGGGTACTTTTCGAAGTTGCCTGGCAAGAAACACTGTAGCAAGGAGACCTAGGACCCCCGGTATTTAAACGCACACCTCATGAAATTCTTAAATAAAAAAGGGAGCGTGGGAGCACTCGTAGCTTCGGGAACTTATCGACCGGCGACGAGCGATGCGGTGAAACATCTGCAAAGAGCTGGTGGGGGAAACGTGGGTTTTTTCTAAACAGCATTGGCGGGAGCAGTTTCGATGACGCAGTCAACGGCGTTGATGCCACTAGGTTCCGTGAAATTCGGTCTCGGAAGACCCAGGGCAGTCCGCGTTTCTCGATTGAACCCACATGCTGGGGTCGGGTAATAGCGTGGGCCCAAACGGGTTTGATTGCCCCGATCAGCCGCGATCAATAGTTTCTAGGAAGCCTGGAGGCCAAATTCAAGCAATCAGGGGCAATCAGCTGATCGCCCCAACTCGATCAGACTCGATTTACCCCCCGATCATAGTCGATTCTCTTCGATCACCCACGATCAATTGATTGTGGGTGATCGGGGACCACAGCGATACTGACAAAAAGTTACACTATATTATAGGGATTCGTCAACCCCTCACGAAGATGTCCAGCCTGTATAGAACACCCTGGAATGGTACCCCTTTCGCCATCCAATCATTCTCCTCGCTCCCAAGGAACATACAACCTGTGTTGAACAAATCTGGTGGAATCCCACCACTTCGGCTCCAGAGGGGAGTGGTTTTCACGATATTACTTGGATACAGAGAGTTTCGTCAGAAGCCGTCTGGTCGCCAGTCTCGCTAAGATTGCCACGAAAATACCAGGTAATTGAATCCTGCTTGCTGAGCAGTCAAGAAGAATTTATAAGAAAAACATTACTGATCAGGCGGCTCGGGCATTGCGATCACAAGCAACCCGATCAGATCCGCCCCGATCAGATCAGTCGCGATCAAACCCGTTTGGGCCCACGCCCTAAGGACGTGGTGCAGATCGCTCCGATCTCATGCAATCGGTGGTCGATGGGATCAGATCGAAATCACTTGGGTGTGATTGCCCCGATCTGACGCAATCATCGATCGCATCCCGCGCTGCGCGATTTGACGCATGTTTTTCTACGAAACAAGACGGAGCCTCGGCCGTGCCTTCCAGGCGAGCTGTATGTTCCTTCCACCTCAAAGTTGGCGACCATTTGTATCGTACAGTTACAGGGTAGCCCCATTACTAGTTCGACTGTCAAGAGATGTTCTGTAGCAGCGAGCAAAAGCGAACCTCAATGAGTGTAATTACAACTCGCGTAAATTCGCCAACATACCCAATCTATCGATCGCAATCGGTTGCAATCGATTGCATCAGATCGAGGCAATCGATCGCGATCGTTTGCAATCTCGATCGCGATCGACAGATTGCCCCCGATTGCCCAAAACTACCCCCTAGACCTTCTCGGAATTTGTAGATTGCAAGAGCGGGGCAATCAACCTCAGGACGTGTCAAACATTATATATGTGTTATTGTTGTTTAGGCTATAGAGGGTTAGCCTTTAAGGGGTACACAACTCTAGGGTTTCATGTGTAGTTCAATCACTTCTTGTTTGTGACATGGTATTAAGAGCTTAGGTTCTAGACCTAAGCGCCCACCTTTCTGCTAGAGGTGCCCTCGTGCGCCCTTTTTTTTAGCGCCCTCGTGCACCTCTCCCCTAGTGCGCCCTCGTGCGCTCTCCTCTCGTGCAGCCCGCTAGCAGCCCGACCGCGGCCCCGTCGTTTTAGCGCGCGTAAGAAAACCGCCGCCTAGGGCGGCCCATTTTTTTTCTCGCGAGCCCCAGCAAGTCGTCGTCCGTAGGCCCCGCTCGCCCCTAGGCCGACGCGCGACCCTCAGCCGCCCGCCCGAGGGTTGGAGCCAGCGCGACCAGAGCGTCGCAGACCAGCCAGTAGGCCACCGCGACGCTCCTCTAGGCCGCCGCCCGCGCGCTATTCAGGCCCACGCACAGCCGCGGCCCGCCCGCTACAGCCGCCCACGCGCACGCCCCTCGTCGCGCACCGCCGCGTAGCCCAGCCCGAGCCAAGCCGCGCCGCCCGAAGCGAGCCGCGCCGCCCGAACCGAGCCGCGCCACCCGACCTGAGCCGCGCTGCCCTACTGTACCCCACCTACAGCAACTCCTGTTCCTTTTCCTGTCGTACTACTACTTCAACTCCCCCCTGCTCTCCTACTGCTACTGCTGCCATTATGGCCACTCCCTCTATCCTCACCTTTGACGCTGAGGGCTGCCCGATTAAGTTTGAAGTATGGTTAGATGACCTCCACCTTTTCCTCCAGATCACTGCCAAGGACGATGTCTCCTAGTATGACCACACGTCAGGCGCTGCTCCCGCACCTCCCGCTACTGCTAACAGTACTGCTCGCTCCTAGTGGCAGACCCGTGATGCTCACGCCCGCCTAGCCGTTCGCAGCCACCTGCCGTTAGATGAGCACGAGCACTTTGGCCAGCATAAGACCGCTAAGGAGCTGTACGACGCAGTAGCCGCACGCTACTCCTCCCCTGCCACTGCTGCTATAGGCCGTCTCTCACTCCCCTACCTCTTCCCCGACCTGTCCGCCTTTGCCACTGTAGCTGACCTCATCACCCACCTCCGTACCAGTGACCTCCGCTACCGTGCCGCGCTCCCCCCAGATTTCCTTGCCAAGAACCCACCCCCGATGTACCTCACACTGTACCACCTTGTCACCCGCCTCCCTGACTCCCTTCGCACAGTCAGGGACCAGCTTCTCGCCCTTTCCCCCACTGACTTCACTGTCGACCTCCTCGAGAAAGAACTTCTAGCAGCTGAGAAGAGCATTGTAGCTGTAGGTGCCTCTCGTGGTGACCCCCGCACCCCCTTTTTTTAGGGGTGCTCCCCCTCCCCCCTCCTCCCCTCCATTGCATCTGCTGCTGCTGTCAACTTCCTCGGAGCTGAGGGGGTCGGGGCCGCGTCTGCTCCTAGTGGGAGGCGCAAGGGCGGTAAGAAGGGGGGCAGGGGTGGTGGAGGTGTAGGCGGGGGTGGCAGCGGTGGAGGGGGTGGGGGGGGGCGGGGGTGGTGGAGGAGGTGGGAGAGGCGCGGGTGGTGGGGGGTCGGTGGCGGCACAGGAAGTGGTGGCGGCGGAGGTGGTGGGGGTGGTGGGGGTGGTGGGGGCAGTGGTGGCGGCGGTGGAGCGGGTGGCGGTCACGGAGGAGCGGTGCAACGTGGGGGGTTCGGCGGTGGCCAGAGGCAGCAGCAGCACCGTCCCGGGGAGATTCCTCACCCCAGCAGCTCTGTGAGTGGTACTCTCAGCGTGGGGGGTCTGGGGGTGGGGGTACCTGCCCGTATGTCATCCGCACAGGTGACCGCACTGGCCAGACTTGTGGGAAGTTTCACACGGCGCAGCACTGTTTCTTTCGCCTTGACGACGCCTGGCGCGAGCAGTTCCCTAACGCCTCTGAGCTGCCCCGCTGGGCTGATCTACTTAAGAAGGGAATTGATCTCTTTGCTCTTGATTATGATGCTATCCTTGCTGCTATGTATGCATTGACTATTAGTGTTGAGGGTGACTGTTACCTGAGTGTACCGCCCGACCCAGGTATTGCGACCGGTGAGGTTGCAGCTCTAGGTGCTAGTGCGTCTGCTGCTCCAGGTCCTGGTGAGGCTACTGCCCTAGGTGCTAGTGCGTCTGCGTCTGTTGGTACCAAGCCTACTGAGGCACTGCACACCTTCACACTGGACTCAGGTGCTTCCCGCTATTTCTTTCGCGACCGCACTGCCCTAGAGCAGCTCCGTAGACCGGTTGCTGTCTCCCTGGCTGACCCCTCAGGGGGTCCGGTCCTTGCGACCTCCACCACTGCCCTCCCTTGTCCTGCTATCCCGTCTGGCACGCTGTCGGGCCTCTACCTCCCCTCGTTCTCTACGAACTTGGTGGCGGGTTCCGCGCTCCAAGACGCGGGTGTTCACCAGTTCACCCTGGCCTACGAGCGTGTGACGCACTGCACGTGCGCCCGGACGGGTCGTCTCCTGGCTACCTTCATTCAGCAGCCGGGGTCGAACTTGTACATACTGACCACTGAGTCCCCTCAGGTAGCTGCGTCTGCGTCTGCGTCTGTTCAGCTGTCGGCCCCCTGCTCGTGTCGCTCCCTATCGCACAGGACTCTCCTCTGGCACCACCGCCTTGGTCACCCGTCAGTGCAGCGCCTTCGCGGCATGCGCTCCATGTACCTTGTCTCTAGTCTTCCCATAGTTCTCCCTCCCCTACCACCCTCGCGTGCTCCTCCCTGTCTTCCTTGTGTCGAGGGGCGGCAGCGCGCTGCTCCTCACTCCTCCTCGTTCCCTCCCACAGAGGCTCCCCTGCAGACTCTCGACCTGGACGTGTGGGGCCCCGCCCGCGTCCGGGGACAGGGCCACGAGCGGTACTTTCTGCTGGTCGTCGACGACTACACGCGCTACACCACGGTCTTCCCCTTGCGTACCAAGGGTGAGGTCCCTGATCTCTTGATCCCCCAGATCCACGCTGCTCGTCTCCAGCTCCGCCAGCGGTTCCAGTCGGACTTTCGTGTCCTATGTCTGCACTCTGATAGAGGTGGCGAGTTTTCCTCTGACCTCTTGGCAGCCTACTGTGCGGAGCACGGCATCGGCCAGACGTTCACTCTCCCGGCCTCTCCGCAGCAGAATGGGGTTGCTAAGCGTTGCATTGGTCTTGTCATGGAGGTCGCTCATACCTCCATGATCCATGCGGCTGCCCCCCATTTCCTGTGGCCGTTTGCAGTGCAGTACGACGCACATCAGCTCAACCTCTGGCCCCGTGTCTCTGTTCCGAAGACCTCGCCTACCCTGCTTTGGACGGGGGAGGTTGGCGACGCGTCGGTATTCCGAGTCGGGGAATGTCGAGCCTTTGTCCGCGATACGTCTGCGGACAATCTCTCCTCTCGTGCGGTTCCCTGTGTCTTCCTTGGCTTTGTCCCTGACGTGCCTGGCTGGCGGTTTTACCACCCCACCTCGCGCCGTGTCTTCGCCTCTCAGGACGTCACCTTCGACGAGTCGGTTCCCTTTTACCGTCTCTTCCCCTACCGCACTGCCCCGCTCCCCCCCCTGGTGCTCTTCCTCACCCCAGGTGTCCCGTCGGTAGACCCCCTCCCTCCCCAGGGTGCTGCTCCCTCTAGTGTTTCCCATGTAGACCCGGTCAAGCGTGTCGAGGTAGCTGTTGACTCTGGTCCTGCGCGAGGTACTGGGGGTGCAGAGACTGGGGGTGCTGAACCTGGGGGTGCGAAGACCTTGGGTGCTGAGCCTGGAGGTGCTGCGACTGGGGATGCTGAGCCTGGGGGTGCGGAGACTGGGGGTGCTGAGACTGGGGGTCCTGAGCCTGGTGGCGCTCCCTCTTCACAGCAGCTGTGAGTGGTACGCTCGGCGCTGCAGCCTCAGGAGTGGAGCTCCTCGCGTTGAGGTACCGCCACCTGGAGGCCCTGCTGCTGGAGGTACTGCTGACACTGGTGCTGCTGGAAGTGCTACTGATGCTCCTGGAGGTACTACTGGTGCTGCTGGAGGTTCTGGAGCTGCTAGAGTTGCTGCCGGTGCTGGTGGAGGCTCAGGAGCTGTTGGAGGTGCTGCTGGTGCTGGTTCGGCAGGAGGATCTGGTGCTCTCTCTGCTGCTTCTGGAGGCGCTTTACGGCCACGGCCGTACTTCGTTCCGCTCCTTCAGTAGGTTCTTGGTCAGCCGCCTCCTAGTCCTCCTCCCTCCTTAGAGTGTCCTTTGCCTGTCCAGTCGTAGTCCCAGCTCCCGCCTGCCTAGCCACTTCTTGGTCCCTCTCCCTACACTAGTCCGACAGGCGGTCTTACAGAGCGTCGTGAGCCTGAGTCTCGTCCTGTGTCGCCTGTGTCGCGTCCTTTGTCACATGTTTGTGCTGCTCGCACTGGTTGTCGTTGTCAACGTGAGCGTCCTCCACCTGTGCCTGGCACACACTATATGACTCTGCGTCCTTCCACTGCTCCGCAGCATGTCCCTCTGCCGTTTCTCCTGCGTCCTCTCTTCCTGTCCTTGCTGTCCCGGAGTCTGGCTCTCTTCGTGCTGCCATTCCTATTGTCATGCGTCTCCTGGCAACTCACCCTTCCTTTGAGTCTGCTGCTACGTCAACCCTAGTTGCTGAGCTTGTCGACTTTGCTGCTCGCTGTCGTCTAGACTACGCCGCAAGCCTTGTTGCTGAGCCTGAGTCTCTGTGTCCTCCGTCCGTCGGGGGTGAGTGTGCTCTAGGCACGGACGCCCTTGAGGACAGACAAGTGGACCTTGAATGTCTTGCAGCCGCTGCGCCTCATCTCTTGTCCATGCTGATTGCCCCTTAGGGAGATCCGGATGCTCTAGACATCCCGACCCCGCGCTCTTACGCTGAGGCGATCGCGGGTGAGTACTCCTCTCAGTGATAGTCAGCCATGGATGCAGAGATGGCATCCTAGGAGTCCACTGACACTTACGTTTACAAGGTTCCTCCTCCTGGGGCGAACATCGTCAGTGGCATGTGGATTTTCAGGGTGAAGTGGCCACCGGGTTCTCCGCCTGTCAGCGAGAGGGAGTAGACTTCTTTCAGACCTTCTCCCCCACCCCGAAGATGACCACTCTTTGGGTGCTACTGCACGTTGCTGTTCAGCGTGACTACGAGCTTCACTCTCTTGACTTCAGCACACCTTTCTTTCAGGGCAGCCTGCACGAGGAGATTTGGCTCCGCCGCCCTCCTGGCTTCACAGGGTCGTTTCCTCGTGGTACCCAGTGGATCCTCCGGCGGCCAGTCTACGGTCTCCACCAGGCGCCACGTGAGTGGCACGACACACTGAGGACTACTCTTGCGACACTTGGGTTCGCGCCCTCTACTGCTGACCCGTCGCTGTTTTTGCGCACCGACACTTCGTTGCCGCCGTTCTACATCCTCGTGTACGTTGACGACTTGGTCTTTGCCACTGCTGACACTGAGGCTCTCGCCCACGTGAAGTCGGAGCTGCAGAAGAGACACATGTGCACAGACCTGGGTGAACTGCGCAGCTACCTTGGCTTGCAGATCACCCGGGACAGAGCACGCCGCACCATCACACTGACTCAGTCACACATGGTGCAGCAGGTCCTTCAGCCCTTCGGCTTCACCTGGTCCTCAGCACAGGCCACTCCTCTGGCTATAGGTCACTGGCTCTCAACTCTGCCTTCGGATGAGTCCGTAGAGCCGAGTGGTCCTTACCCAGAGCTAGTTGGTTGCCTCATGTACCTGATGACTTGCACTCGTCCTGACCTAGCATACCCTCTTGGCCTTCTAGCCCCCTATGTGGCTCCTGGCAGGCACGGAAAGGTGCACTGGGATGCTGCAAAGAGGGTATTGCGCTACTTGTGCAGTACATCGGGCATGGGGCTCGTGCTTGGAGGAGGGAGCTCAGTTGTTCTCACTGCGCACTCAGACGCTTCTTGGGTTGACGACCAGGCTACTCAGCGGTCGTCACAGGGTTACACCTTCAGCCTTGGCTCTGGTTCGGTTTCTTGGCGTTCTACTTGCTCGTCTTCTGTTCTCAGCTCCAGTTGTGAGGCTGAGATCTACGCCACAGCCATGGCTGCACAGGAGCTACGCTGGCTCACCTACCTGCTGACCGACTTGGGAGAGCGGCCTAGTTCTCCTCCAGTGCTGTACGTCGACAACAAGGTTGCCATTGCCTTGTGTGAGGATCACAGACTGGAGCACAGAACAAAGCACATCGCTCTCTATTACTTCCTGGCTCGAGAACTGTAGCAGCGCGGTCAGCTTCGTCTAGATTACATGGCCACCAGGCCAACACCGCTGACATATTCACCAACGCACTTCACTCTGGTGATCATCAGCGTTTCTGCACTTGATTAGGGCTTGTGCCCACTTTTCCTCACTTGCTGTAGGCTTTGCCTGTACTGTGATCTCTCTATATATATACCTGCCTGTTTGCTTTGCTAGGTTGAGATCACCTTGCTGTTTGTGTTGCATGTATGCCTCTGCATGTGAACTGGCTCAGAGGCCCTTTGCTTGTGCTCAGAGTGTGTGGTGACGTTGTGATCCACCCTGAGCTTGTTTGCCGTTCTTGACTGGTCTTGTGACCCCTTGCTCTCCCCCACTTTGCCTATGGGGGTGTGTCAAACATTATATATGTGTTATTGCTGTGTAGGCTATAGTGGGTTAGCCTTTAGGGGGTACACAACTCTAGGGTTTCATACTTGTACTCCAATGTTGTGTAGTTCAATCACTTCTTGTCTCTGACAGGACGTGGTGCAGATCGCCTCGATCTCACGCAATCGGTGATCGATTGGATCAGATTGCGAGCGATCAGGTGTGATCACCCCGATCTGATGCAATCATCGATCGCTTCCCGCGCTGCGTGATCTGATACGGGATTTTCGTCGAAACAAGACAAAACATCAACCGCGCCTTCCAGACTATTAGTATGTACTTTCCAGCTCAAGTTTGGCGAAACCAAACGAGTACATCTGCATCACGAAATTACAGTGTTGCCCCATTACGCGAGTCACATTCATTTTCATTGGGGCTGTGTTGATTGGTCTAGAGGTTCAGTCCGGAAAGTTCGCCTGTCACGAGATGGTTTGTAGCAGCGAGCAGAAGCGAATTTCAGCGAGAATGGTTACAAATCGCTCATATTCGCCATTCGCCCAACCTAACGACCGCGATCGGTTGCAATCGATTGCATCAGATCGAGACAATCGATCGCAATCGATCGCGATCTCGAATGCGATCGACAGATTGCCCCCGATTGCCCAAAAGTACCCGTTGGACCTTCTCGAAAATTGTGGATTGCGAGATCGAGGCAATCAGCGTCAGATCGCCCCGATCTGCACCACGTCCTAAACCGACGGAAACTAATGGTGACCGAGTGGGCGGCTACAGCACGCCTGAGATTTTCTGAGGAGAACTGCACCTGCAACTTCAGATTTTACGGGGCTGTTTTCCGAGCGACAAGTTCGGAGTTTTACGTGGGGACCTATCGGTTTGACGGAGAGGAGCGCCGACAATTTCGGGGGAGACTTCGACATTTGGTTAAACGCGTGCGACAACAACGTTTGGGCAACACCGCGGGAACTACACGGAGTTTTCAAGGGGTACGAACGACTGACGACCTGAAGAAGGCAGCAGCAACAGTGGAAAGGGGGGGAGAGACAGCTGCAAATTTTCATCTCTGCCCAGGAACCCTCGGCGCATTACGACAAATGGTTTGGCACGAATCTGGACAAAACCGCCAGAGGTGCTGACATCATCTGACAATGGCTCGACGCTCGACAACTTTTCGGAGTGGCATTCGATTTTGGTTACTGTTTCAATGTAATTCGCCGATTCTCGTCATCGAATGACCGACATAATCCTAACACCGTGATTTCATATTTCAGGACGAGCCATTCCATCTCTACTAGCGACAACTCGCCTCACTCGACCCGCCCACGACAACATCAGTTTATTTGACCACGTCAGGTCAGGTGCTGCCAGCTGCAACTGCTGAAGAGATCGCCTGATTCTGACGATGTGACGACAAAAAGGTTGCAGTTAGAGTACTTGATATTCGTCTCGGTTCCTGGCCTACATTTACTGGGTTGCCCTTGAAGAATTTTGGGCACGTAACACCCTGGTTTCGACATCGTTTTCCCGTACCGACGCGTATTCACCTGGATTTCTACGCTCAACGATTTTCTACGTGCGACTTCACACATGGTTTGTTGGTTTTGATCTCGGCGCAGCTGCGGGACTTTTATGGTGTTTTGAGAGGGGAGAGAAATTACGCTGAGCTGATTTCTTTCCTTGGCGTTTCTGACTTTGTCAGGATGCAGCAGCACGACGGACGACTGCGATCGCTTTAGGACGTGGTGCAGATCGGCCCGATCTGAGTGTAATTGCGTCAGATTAGGACAATCCACCATCTCCAAGAAGCCGCAGGGGTAATTTGAGGCAATCGCATGCAATCGGGAGCTATCTGTCGATTGCGATCGATCGCGATCGTTCGCTTCGATCTGACGCAATCTTTTGAGGTCGATTGCAATCGACAGATTGCCTCAGATCGCAGGGTTTGGCGACAGCTGCGAAAGGTAACCCCTCCTTCCGAAATTTTTAGCTGCACCATTGGATATCGCGATATCTGACTTTCCAGACGCGCCTACCCCCGAAAGGGGCTACGTTGTAATTGCGCAATTTAAAATTTCCTTAGGTGTCGCCAACTCTGTAGGGAAGGAACGAGTGAATTGCGCTGAGTCCTCGCGGCTAACTCTCATTTACTTCCCCAAACTTCTTTGTCTGATCGCGCGGCTCGTGACGCAATCGACCGATTGCCTACGATCGGGGCAATCTTATGCAATCTGATCCGACCCGACCTGATCGGGCGATCTGAGGTGATCGATCACCGATCTGCACCACGTCCTTAGGACGTGGGCCCAATCGACTCTGATCGGCGCGATCAGAAGCGATAAAAAACTTTGAGGAAAGCGGGAAGCAGATTTCAGGCAATCAGGGGCAATCAGCTGATCGCGCCAACTCAATCAACCGCCTCAAACAACCCGATCAGACCCGATCAGACATTATCAGCCCCAAACACTTGATTGCACATGATCGGCGACCTTGGCGACGTACGCGAAATGTAACACGCCTCGCCATGAGGTCTTGAAAATCCTTGGCGAAAACACCCAGATCGGCTAGAACTGTGTGTTGGGACATGATGCTGGCGACATTACCACGATACTGAGATTCGTCCGTATCGCCAAAGTTGGGATGCAACTACCAGGTAATGGGCCGACAGTTTTCATGCAAGAGCGCAAAACATTCGAGGAAAATCATCTCTGATCGGGCGGCTTGAGAAATACGATCAAAAGCAATCAGATCTAACCCGAACTGACCCGATCAGAGCCGATCAATGTCGATTGGGCCCACGTCGTTATCGACATCGACGGTCTCTGCTACATCGCGACTGATTTCGCGTCAACAGGTTCCCTCCCTTTTTGTGTCAATCTTTGACTGTCAGATCAACATGTGCTCGATCAACGGCCCACATTCCAAATTCTACTTCATTTTGGGCCAGTTCATCGTCGACCGTTAGATCGAAATTGGACTTCATCAACGGCCTACGTTCCAACCTTTTCAAAAATATTGTCTAAGGCACTTTGGCCGTGGGATTCAGCTGAAGGGGAGATCTTCGGCATCCTTGCTAGTGTGGGGTCCGTTCTCAGTTCAAGGCTGCCTTATTTAGAAGGTGGGAGAATGTAAGGATTTATAAATCCCGTGGGCACCCGAACAACTGGTTCGGCGTACAATTTCGCAACCAAACCTCACCGAGCCACCTCCGCACCAATCGCGAACCTTTGCAAGCCAACCTTTCCCCACCTCCCCGCCTAGCTAGGACTTCCCCTGTTTAGGCCTCGACACTTTCATTGTATCGTCATTCAGTGATTTCCATTCTCCATATTCGTTATTATGCGCACTCTGCAAGTTCATTCATAACAAAGCACCTTTATGTAGGAAGAAGGGTACAGGGAGGGCTCGATTTCTGATGGGGTCTGGTGAATGGTGATCTCGCATTTTGTTGACAGTCGGTCAGCCTGACAGAATTTCCACCAACCAGTGACGAGGGCCAGACCTTTCCCTGCTGATTCTGCCCTCCTCGCAGAAAGCGCGGCGGTGCAGGAGAGCTTTGCACGAAGCGCGAAAATTCGATTGGATAATCTCGGCAGTAACCGCCTTCCGCGCCCTCTCGTTGCTCCTGCTGTCAGATTTTGGAGAGATTTGTTGAATTCCGCGTACGCGTGGTTTGTTTTAATTTTGTTACGTGGCTAGCCTATGATCTCGTGAACCGCGATCTTTTTTATTGTTATCACAAACGTCAACAGAAATTTAGTTAAGTTCTGTCCAGCGCTGCCCGCGGGCAAAAATAAAACCTCTAAAGGTAAAGCATGCGTTAGGGATGCATCAACCCGAAACACCTAGAGGCAAGGTGTTTAGGGCTGATGCCTCCCTAACGCATGCCAGGCCCGAATGGGTTTTATTTTTGCCATTGGGCAGCGCAGTACAGAACTTAACTAAACTTCTCTTGAAGTTTGTGATAACAATATGACAGATTGCGGCTCACGCAATCGAAGGCATGCCACGTAGCAATAATAAAACGAACCACGACTCCGCGAAATTGAGAAAAACTCTCCAGATTTTGATACCATGTTCTCGCGCTTCGATGTGATGTGACGCGGTCCGATGTGATGCAGCCAGTAGCGAATCACACCGAGGAAATGACGGACCGCCATGTTTGCGCGTTTTCGATTCCTTTCGGCAGTGGCTTTGACAGCGACTCCCACCACGCTCGCGCCCAATTCCCGCGGTCAGTTTATATTGCTGTTTACCGTTTTTCATGACCAGACGTATAGAAGGGCAAATATTAAGTTTACCTGGGTTCAGTATAGAGGCCAGTGGAAAAACTAAAACCCACTCGGATGACAAGCCATTTGGGAGGCATCAACCTTAAACCCCTTGCCTCATGGTGTTTAGGGTTGATGCTCTCTTCGTGGCATACCATCCATGAGGGATATTTTTTTTTGTCCCGAGCTGAGCGTTTGCCATAGACTCGACGAAACATTTTCAATACCCCGTAACCTAGAAACAACTTGTATTTGTGGACTTAAAAGGGGAACCTGAGAAAGAATATGCCCCAAGGTATTGGACGCGAGCGCAGAGCAATGCGCTGTCAAAACCACTGCCCATTGGAATTGGAAATTTGAAAACACGGCGATCTGTCATTTCCTCAATCACACCCCTTCTAGTGGAAGCGGCTGGAAAGAGGAACGGGAACAGCTACGATGACCCATCTATCCCCTAACAGCACTGCTGGTGCATTGCAACACCACGCGAGTACATCTAGTGGCCTCATAATCTTTCTGTACATCACCGCACCAGCCCATCTAGTCGCTGACGGCAATGTCTGCGCGCGAAGATCACCCGCAGCACGTCACAAGCTCGCAGTCTGTTACAGCTGTGCGCTGATATGATGCATCCGACGCAACGCCTGGTCAAGAGCCCCCATGTTGCCCACTCACCTGTGTCGCCTCTGAAACGCACCTGGCCTGATGAAGGCGAGTTTGCAGGAGTGCAGAGAGAGCGAGAGGGCGGGCGAGAGAGAGACAGAGTGAGAGACACACATACAACCTCCCACACGCCACGAGAATCCCGAGGGCGCCGCAGCGCGCGTGGATCAGCCTCGGGCAGAGGCAGGCCTGGCAGTTGTCGGAAAGGGCTAGTAGCTTTCCTAGAGATCATTCGTTTCTTGCCCGCCCGCTACTCGGCCTCCACAGATGCGTACTCACCCTCTAGTCATATGGCACTCACCGCACGTGTACGGACGCATGTATATAGCGCGCAGGCATTTTACCACTCGCTCCTCGACACCACCTGCGGTTCTAGGGACGTGCACCCATCACATCAGCAACGCCGTCGCTCTGTGCGAGTTATCTTCGGAGGTAACGGCTTCGACCAGACCTCACGGTGGCACAGATAGCTCGAAGACTGCCTTCACGTTTCCCTCTCTCTGTGTTCGAGCCTGCCCGCTCGGTAGTTGTCACCGACGCTGCTGCTATCACGAGACATCTTCGTAGACACTTCGCGTGCTGTCCGCATGAAGGCGCTTCCTCGTAACGGTCTTTTCGTGGCACACCTTCGCAGCTCGCCACTTGCATCTTTCGCACTCATTAAGAAGCGCTAGTGGTTCCAGTGTTTTCAAGCGTTTTGCAAATCACCAAGCCGTTTTCTAGACACAGCCAAAGCCAGATGCACTGGTCTCCGCACCGCCAAATCTAGCTCGAGATCGATTGATCGCTAATCGCGCGAAGGCAAATTCGGTGATCCTGAGCAGCAGCCACTAGCATCAACTGCTCCCAGCAGCTACTGCTGCACCCTCTGATTGACCGATCCTACCCCCCCCTCAAAATGTCTCGACCAATTTCTCTTCTATTTACCTCACGCACCGCACCCGCGCTCGCCGTGCTGCTGCTGCTGCTCGTCTCGGGCACGCAAATCTCACTCCCATGGCTTCCCGCGGCGCATCCACGGCCGCCGCCGCTGCTGATGGCGGCGGCAGCTGGGGGGCGGCACAACTACGGCGACGCACTCGCCCTGAGTATCCTGTTCTTCGAGCAGCAGCGCTCCGGAAAGCTGCCGGCCAATCAGCGAGCCAAGTGGCGCGGGGATTCCGGGCTGAATGACGGCAAGGACGTCGGGGTGAGTGCTAGAGTAGGGGTGAGCATTTGTCTTACCATTATTGCTCTCTTTCTCACACTCCCATCTGTCTTCACTCGAACCAGCGTCCCTCCAACGCCCCACCTTTCCCGAGGGGTGCTAGAGGGTAATGGCACCGAAATCACTCTCCCCCACTCTCCACCGTCCCCACCGTCCCCAGGTGGACCTATCCAAGGGCTACTACGACAGCGGCGACAACGTCAAGTACGGGCTGCCCATGGCGTTCACGGTCGCGACGCTGGCGTGGGGAGTGGTGGAGTACGGTAGCCAGCTGGAGGCACAGGGGCAGCTGCAGTACGCGCTGGACGCCGTGCGCTGGGGCGCGGACTACTTTGTTAGCGCGCACCCCGAGCCCAATGTGCTGTACGCGCAGGTGCGCGGTGAGGGGGGAGGGAAGAAGGAGCGGGAGGGGGAGGGAGAATGGGGGGGGGGGAGGGTAACGGGGAGATGGGGAGGACGAAAGGGGAAGGGGGATTGGGGAACTCGAACGCGCGGGGTGTTAGAGGGATGCGACGCTGGGGGAGGGTGAGAAGGAGGGGCAGAGGGGAAGTCTAGATCTCGCGAGAGTAAGGGCGTGGGGAGTGGTGGAGTATTGCTGGATTGCACACTAACTCTGTTGTGTCTGATTGACCAAACCAGAGGGTCGTTGGAATTCTCCCTCATTCCCTGTCCTTCCCCCTCTCCCTTCCTCCACTTCGTTCCTTTCCTCTTTCCCCTACCCCGTTCCCCTTCCCCTTTCCGCTTCCCCCTTCCGCTTCCCCTTCCCCCTTTCCCCCGCTTCCGTTCCCTCCGCGCAGGTGGGCGACGGCGGGTCGGACCACGCGTGCTGGCAGCGGCCCGAGGACATGACCACGCCGCGCACCGCGTACCGCCTCGACGCCGCCAATCCCGGCACGGAGGTAGCTGCGGAGGCCGCCGCCGCCCTCGCCGCCGCGAGCCTCGCGTTTGTCGCGAGCGACAAGGCGTACTCGACGACGCTGCTGCGACACGCGCGCGAGGTGAGGGAGGGGGCGCTTTTGTTGTTGGAGCAGCTCGTTCTGTTTAATGTTGCCGTTGATTTGCTTCATCGCGACATTACTTCCCTTCTTATTTTGAGGGGCCCCGCCCTCTTCCCTCCTCCGCTTTTCTCTCTTTCGCCTCCCAACTGGCTGAGCATTTGGCATTCAAGAGTCCGACAGATGCCCAGCCAGTTGGGAGGCGACCGGGGGTGGGCATTTCAAAAAGTTTGTTCCTCGAGACTCCCGCCTCGAATCGACTCGAAAGCCACCTGTCTGTGTCTTTACTCCTCCACACCCTCGTCTCGTCTCATCTCGTCTCGTCTCATCTCGTCTCGTGTCCACCCCTGGTGCTTGTGTCTGTGCGTGGTGCAGCTGTTCTCGTTCGCGGACAAGTATCGGCGCACGTACACAGCGAGCATCCCCTCCGCTGCCACCTACTACCAGTCTTACTCCGGCTTTAACGTACGCCTTCTTCTCTTCCTCCCTTCCTCCTTCACCACTCTCCCTCTCCCTCTCTCTCTCCTTCCCTCCCTCATTTCCTCCCTCCCTTGTTCTCTCGCATTTTGCACGGCTCCCTCTAGCTGTTGACGTGCCTCCCTCAAGCATTTCACGCGCCTTCATGGCCCCCTCGCTTTGTCTCAGGCCGCGCATAAATTGCCTCCGATATACTCTAGCTTCCACAGTCCTTCCTCCTCCTCTCTCCCTCACTCACTCCCCCCCCATCCTCCTCTCAACCATCTCTTCCTCTCAAGCCTCCCAGTTCACCCCGTTCTCCTCGCTCCACCACTCCCTCCACCCCCGTCACTCCCCCGTTCCCACCTTTACCGTCTCTTCCCCCTTCCCCTTCCCCTCCCCGTTCCTCCCCCCCCCACCCCTTGCAGGACGAGCTGCTGTGGGCGGCGGGGTGGCTGTACCGCGCTACAGCCGACCAGCAGTACCTGGGCTACATCCGAGCCAACAAGGACGCGCTCAAGGGCGCCGCTACAACCGCCAAGATGTTCTCCTGGGACGACAAATTCGCCGGCGCGCAGGTCCTGCTCTCGCAGGTGCGCCCTCTCCGCCTCCCTCTCCATCACGCCCTCCCCCCATCGTCTCCCAATCTTCCTCGCCTCCCACTTAGATGCAACATCCACTTAGTTGTCCGTTTTAAGAGTTCCCACTACTAGCACAGCTTGCTACCTCCTCCTGCCCCATACATCCTACAACCGTCCCTGCGAGAGCTTTCCTCTTTCCTCAGCGAGTTTCCTCCTTCCTCACTCGTCTCTCGCCCCTGTCCGCGCGTGCGAGCAGTTGGCGCTGGTGGCGGGGGACAGCAGCATGCAGGCGTACGCGGATCAGGCGCAGCGGTTCATGTGCAACGTGCTCGCCGGCTCCAAGACTCCCGGTACGGTTGCGCGCACGCACGCACGCAGGCGAGCAAGCAGGCAGGGTGGAAGGAAGGGTGGGAGGGTGGGAGGGAGGGATGGAGGGAGTGAGCCGGGCCATTGGCGCTCTCGCTTTAGAAAAAACCCTTCCTGGCGCCACTGGGCCACCCCTTTTCCCCTCTCCCTTGCTCTTGCACCCACGCAACCCTTCGCACGCCTCTTTCTTCTTTCTATCTCCTCCCTCCACCTCGTCTTCGCCCGTCCAGGCGGGCTGCTGGTGTTCCTGCCGTGGAGCAACCTGCAGTACGTGACATCAGCGTCGCTTCTACTCTCGGTCTACTCAGACTACCTCGACCGCGCCTCTGTGGGCTCCTTTAAGTGCGCCTCCGGCCAGACGCTCACGCCCACGGACCTGCGGAGCATGGCGCAGAAGCAGGTGGACTACATCCTGGGCAGCAACCCCAAGGGCATGAGCTACATGGCGGGGTACGGGGCGTACTACCCCAAGCGCCAGCACCACCGCGCGGCGTCCCTGCCGTCCATGAAAAGCAGCCCTGGGTTCATTGCGTGCGGCGATGGCTTCTCCTTCTTCCACACCCCGGTGAGGCCCCTGCGTGAGAGATGTGCCGGAGCCTGGCTTGCCCTGGTTGCACGCTCACATGTGGCCGTGCCTGAGGTGGCCTTTGCATTGACTTGACTCATCTCTGACACTCAACGCCTGACGTCAGTCAGACGAGGCCTTGCATCCACAAACTCCTGCTTTCTCCCACAAGGATTCTTTATGACCCAAGGCACTGGCTGGAGTGCTAGTGGGGGAACCACGACCTCTTCTGACATGTCCTCTGTGGCCCCATTTTCCCCCGTTCTACAGAACCCCAACCAGAACGTGCTGGCAGGGGCACTTGTCGGTGGCCCAGACGCCTCGGACTCGTTCACGGACGACCGTGGAAACTACCAGCAGAACGAGCCCAGCACGTACGTGAACGCGCCGCTCGTGGGCGTGCTGGCTCGCATCGCCGGCGGCACGGAGAAGATCCCTGTCACGCACGCCGACCCTGGCCCGATCAGTGCGCCTAGGGGGGCGCGGCCGAAGGGAGAGAATGGAGGGGGGAGCGGTGGAGGGAAGAGCCCACCGAAGAACACTGGCGGTGAGCTGATTTGCTTTGCTTTCTCCCTCCTTATCCTGCTCGTGCCCCTGCTCCTCCTCCTCCTCCTCCTCCTCCTCCTCCTCCTCGTGCCCCTGCTCCTCCTCCTCCTCCTCCTCCTCCTCCTCCTCCTCCTCCTCCTCCTCCTCCTCCTCCTCCTCCTCCTCCTCCTCCTCCCTCATCAGCACGCTGCAGGACATGCCACTATCCAACCACCCAGCTCCCATAGTTTGCATTCTTCTCTGAACCATGCGCCCCGGTGTTTGTCTATGCAGCAGGTCTTGTGTCTGCAGCATGCGCTCCCGTGCTGCACCCTCATTCGGATTCAAGTTTGCAGTTGTCACGGCCTCAATATCGCCCTCTCTTGCTCCATCCCACTGTGTTGTGCTAACATTGCGACCACGTGCAGGCAAGCCTAGCAACGGCAATAACAACGGTGGCAGCAAGGGCAGTGCCGGTGGCAGCAAGGGCAGCGCCGGTGGCAGCAAAGGGGGGGGAAGTGGCAGCGGCAGCAGCAAGGGAGTGCGGCGTCTGGTGGTGCAGACGAGGCAGACAGCCGTGTGGAAGGACAAGAGTGGGCAGGAGGTGGGGAGGTACAGGGCCAATATCACCAACGTCAGTGGAGGGCGACTCAACGCTCTCACTCTCAGGGCCAGCAACTTCCATGCCTCGAGGTAGGTCTCGCAGGTGCACAGTGCACAGACCTCCTCCTTTTCTCTTGCCCTCTTTGTGCGATCGCTTTCCTCCTGGTTCGCTTGTAATATTTCTGCCTCACTCGCTCTCTGCCCCTGCTTCACCCTTGTTGCACACTTCCTTCCTACTCCTCGTAGTTCCAACAAGAAGTTGATGTTTGAGTCAGCCTGACACGACGCAAGCTGTCAATGGTTCTCGTTTCTCAAGACAGCACATGACCAACCAGTCTGCCTCCCACTCTGCCTTTTTGTGCTTCACTGGTGCAGCTACTGGGGACTAGTTTTGTCGGAAAAGCCACGGGGATTCAGGATAGTGGAGAACGGTGGAAATATGGAGAAGGGTGCGTCTGTGGCAGTGGTGTACATTCAACCGGGAGGAAAGGCGCGGTTCCGTGGCATCTTTAGGGATTGAAGAGAGGAAAGAATGCTAACAGTGGTCTGGGTGGATTAAGGCACAGGAGGCCTGGTTTGGTGCACATAACCGTACAACCCGCATGATGCGTCTGGAGTGGCAGGCACAGGAATGGCATAGAGAAGGCTAACATAACTAGAGTGGGTAAATACGTACCGGTAAGTGCCTCTCGTTATGGGTGGCTGAGAACGGATCTTGGCAGGGACATGATGACATGATTATGGGGAAATGCGGATATATGTATTGTATAATAGTATTCGTGGTGGGCTGTATACATAGTTCTTGTATGTGCATGTGATAAATATAGGCTAATCTGTAGCTTAGAAGTAAGCCGATTAGGCTTCTTTTGTATTTCGAATATATGAATATGAATATAGGATTCTAAGCACCTGATGTAGTGGCATTTTGTGTAGTTAGCAAGTACAGAGTGTTCATTGCGGAACAGCGAGTCAGCAAATAGCGGAGTAACTTGTTCTGCGCAAACCCCTCGACAGTGGGCAGCTCTTCTGGCGAGCAATTAATACTTGCCCACCGCCTCGCAAGGACGACTGAGGAGGAAAGGGCGAAGAGAATTGAGATTGTAAGAGCCAACTTCTAGAACAGTTGTCGCAAAACGTAACAAATAAAGCGGACCACAGAACAGACCAGAAGGCAAGGCGTAGCTACGTCAGGCTAGGACAGGCTAGGACGGGCTGGGTCAGTACACAGGCACGAAACCTTGGGATTACCGAGGCAGCTCAGTCCTGAGAGCTAAGCGGTAGCGCCTGTGATGGCGGAAATGGCAGGTAACAGTGTAATTTGCCAGCTAGCCGACGCAGAGGGCAAGTTGGCCGGCAACCCCGTCGACATTCCGCAAGACGCGGGGCCTAGGGAATTGACGGCGCTGCTTAACGCTATCCTCAACAATGTACGTGCTGGTGCATGGGAGGATTTCGCGCATCTCGGATACCTCGCGTCGCGCATTCCGTTCGTCGCACAGCCACGTTAGTCCGTGCGTATCTAGAAGGAGTATTCTCTCGGGGATATGGTTCGCCATTTGCGTCGAGAGGGTATGAGGGTTAAAGAAAGTACAGGATTTATTACAGAGAAACCTTGTGTCTGTTAAGTGTGCGATGCTGGCGTGTTTTTCTGCGCTGTTGCCAATTCCCGCCCGAGCCGTTCGGAGAGAGAGGCTGCAGAGCACCTTCTTTCCTTCAAACGTAAATCTAAACCCTTGCAAGGTCCAAGGGGCGGGCTTGCTGGTTCAGGGTTTTGGGCGGGTTTCGCGGGATCAACACTCTAATGGGATGGACGATGTGCAGGTGGTTGCAGGTGGTTGCAGATGGTTGATACTGGGGCGCACAAGCGTTGGCGCTCATGCCCGTGGTGTCTTTCACCCCTCTCCCCGTGCTGTGTGTATGCATGCGCATGTGCATGTGCGTGCATGTGTGTGTGTGTTCGTATGGGCATGGGCATGTGCATGTGCATGTGCACGGCATCAGGAGGAGAGGCTACCATACGCGTTCTACATAGACGACAGGGAGGTCTCAGAGCCTCTAGGGGAGCACCTCAGACAACATAAAGGTGCCTCCCCGCCCTTCCCTCCGTCCCCTTGCTTCTCCGCCCTTGCCTCTCCGCGCCTCCGTCCCCTTGCCTCTCCGCCCTCGCCTCTCCGCCCTCGCCTCTCCGCCCTCGCCTCTCCGCCCTTGCCTCTCCGCGCCTCCGTCCCCTTGCCTCTCCGCCCTTGCCTCTCCGCGCCTCCGTCCCCGCCCGCCCTTCCCGCCCCGGCCTGCCACTGGATCCTCGTCTGTCGGATCACATCACACTCGTTTCAGCTGCAAATTCCTTCATCCTCTGTGCTTCCATCCTTCCCTGTGACCTCCTCCGATACCTCCTCCTTCATCCTTGCCCCTTCTTCTCTTCTCTCCCCTTTTCCCAACAATCGTGAAACCATGGTGGCTGCCTCTTTGTCTCTTCCTACCTCTCGCCCCACCGCACCCCACCCACTTCTCACCTCTCGCGCGCATCCATGCATGCCCATGAATCATGCATGGTGTTCATCAGTAGCTGGGCCCTCACAAAGCTTCCCTCCCTTTTCCCCTTTCCTCCCTTCCCCCCTGCCCCCCTGCCCCCCTGCTCCCTGCTTCTTTGTCCCCTGCCCGCTGCGCCCTGCCCCCTGCCTCCTGCCCCCTAAACCTGCCCCCTGTCCCTGTTCGTGCGCCCTGCCTTGTACCCCGCGCCCCCTCTGCCAGTGTCGGTGGAGAAGGTGCTATCCATCGTGTACCAGCCACAAGCCGTGTTCCGAATCCGATCCGTCACTCGCTGCTCCGCCACCATCCCAGGTCAGCGGCGCCGGCGCTCTAGAAAGGGCTTTACACGAGTGATTGAGTGTGTGTGTGTGTGTGTGTGTGTGTGTGTGTGTGTGTGTGTGTGTGTGTGTGTGTGTGTGTGTGTGACACAGCGACAATTGCATTAAAGCTGGAGCTCGAGGAAGAAGCTTGCTTAAGGGGCTCTAAGTGATACGGTGTATAATCTGTGTGTGTACATACGTGAAACCTGGAGCCTAAAATTTTAATCCGTGCACAGCTATGTGTTTATTAAAGTCAGGTTGCACGTGTGACCTCTCCTGACCAAGCAGTCACATTTCATCTCCTTGATATGTCCCCTCTACTCCCCAGGCCCCTTCAGTGTATGTTTCTTGGGAATTCAAAAAAACATACTCCCCAGACCCCTTCTCCCACCTAACCCACCAATCAGTGCCTCCAGCTGCTGCTTCCCTTCGTCTCTCCACATTCGTCCCCCTCTTTGCCCACTCTTCAAGTCCCCCTCTCTCCTCCAGGCCACCCATAGGGTGTGTTTACAGTAACTATTCAAGTCCCCCTCTCTCCTATTCAAGTCCCCCTCTCTCCTATTCAAGTCCCCCTCTCTCCTATTCAAGTCCCCCTCTCTCCTATTCAAGTCCCCCTCTCTCCTCTTCAAGTCCCCCTCTCTCCTCTTCAAGTCCCCCTCTCTCCTCTTCAAGTCCCCCTCTCTCCTCTTCAAGTCCCCCTCTCTCCTCTTCAAGTCCCCCTCTCTCCTCTTCAAGTCCCCCTCTCTCCTATTCAAGTCCCCCTCTCTCCTCTTCAAGTCCCCCTCTCTCCTCTTCAAGTACTCCGGTTGAATTGCTGCACACCTGTGCGGCCCTTTCCTCCACTTCACTTCATTTCACTTCACCCACACACCCATTCCCCTCTGCAACCCCCCACCCAACATAGGTCACACGGAGGCGGTGCTAGCAGTGGCGTTCTCCTGGGATAGCAAGCAGCTGGACCGCAGCACAGCACTTGCAACACACACGTGCAACCCGTCCCTCCCTCTCACTCGCGCCTCCCAATCCTGTCTCCCTCCATACAGGCCACACGGAGGCGGTGCTAGCAGTCGCATTTTCCCCGGACAGCAAGCAGCTGGCGAGCGGATCAGGAGACACAACAGTGCGGTTCTGGGACGTGGACACGCAGACGCCGCTCAAGACGCGCGCGGGGCACAAGAACTGGGTGCTGTCGCTGGCATGGTCGCCCGATGCCAAGTGGCTGGCCACGGGGGGCATGGACGCCCACGTGCTGCTGTGGGAGTCGCCTGCTGGGGAGAAAGACCCCGTTGCTCTCAAGGTGAGGGAAGAGGGATCAGGTGGGCAGGGGGGTGGATGGGCTGGTTTTGGGTTTGTGACCGCTGCTGTGGCTGAGGGGTGTGGTGCGAGTTTGTTGGAGACAGAGGGGGAAAGGGGGAGGGAGAAGGGGAAAGGGGGAGGGGGGAAGGGGAAAGGGGGAAGGGGGAAGGGCATGGTCGCCCGATGCCAAGTGGCTGGCCACGGGGGGCATGGACGCCCACGTGCTGCTGTGGGAGTCGCCTGCTGGGGAGAAAGACCCCGTTGCTCTCAAGGTGTGAGTGTGTTGGGGGGGGGTTGTCGGGGGGGAGAGGAAAGAGGGGAGAGGAACGGTGTGGGTGGGCTTGTGACTGCTGCTGTGGGAGTCGCCTGCTGGGGAGAAAGACCCCGTTGCTCTCAAGGTGAGGGAAGGGGCGGGTTGGGAGGGTGAGAGACTGTTCGTGGGTGGGGTGGAATTGTGACTGCTTCTGCTTGTGTTTTTGTTGATGTGTGTCTGTGTCGGGATAAAGGCCGTAGCATGGGAGCCGGCACACACAACTTATCCCTAATCCCTGACCCGCCTTGCCCCCACTTTCCTGTTCTTCTTTCCCCTCCTCCCATTCCCCCCCACACCAGGGCCACCGCAAGTGGATAATGGCCATAGCATGGGAGGCGGTGCAACCTGAACCTTGACCCCCCCATCCTCCCCCTTTCCACTCTTTCCTCCCCCACCCCAACCCCCCAGGGCCACCGCAAGTGGATAACGGCCATAGCATGGGAGCCGGCACACGTGGCGCTGCCGTGCCGGCGCCTGGCGAGTGCGAGTCGCGACGGGGACGTGCGCGTGTGGGATGCAGTGCGGCGCGCCACGCTCTTCATACTCACGGGGCACACACTGGCTGTCACTAGCTTGCGCTGGGGCGGCGATGGTGTGATTTACTCGGGGTGAGTGAGTCGCAGCACGCATGTGTGCATGTGTGGAAAGTGTGTGATGATCCCTGTGCGGCGCACCATGCTGTTCATACTCACGGGGCACACACGGGGCACACACGGGGCACACACGGGGCACACACGGGGCACACACGGGGCACACACGGGGCACACACGGGGCACACACGGGGCACACACGGGGCACACACGGGGCACACACGGGGCACACACGGGGCACACACGGGGCACACACGGGGCACGGCACGCACTAGCTGTGACCAGTTTGTGCTGGGGGCCGGCGATGGCGTGATCTACTTGGGTTGAGAGCCGGAATGGCTCTGGTTGTCGCGTGTCTGCGATGGTGGCGTGGCAGGATTGCTTACGAGGTTTGAGTCGACTCAAAACTCGACTCATTACACTCTGGTTGTTGCGTGTCTGCGATGGTGGCGTGGCAGGATTGCTTACACTTCGTTTCTTCTCCTCTCCACCTGTGTTTGTAACTTATTGTCATGCCCTCCTTTCACCTCCCACCACTCTGTTTCCCTGACCCTCGCTCTCCTCCCACCCACCCACCCACCTCCCGCCACACCCGTCCCTGCGCCCTTGCTGTCTTTCTCACCTCCCGCACCCGCCACTTCCCCTTTCCCCCACCGCCCTCGACCACAGGTCTCGGGACTGCACAGTGCGCATGTGGAGTGCTGTCAACGGTGCTGCTCTGCAGCAGCTTAAGGTAAGCCGGCTTTGCGAGGCGGCAAGAATAGGCAGCAAGCAAGCTGACGGGTGCATGGGGGAACAGGTAGGCAGGGAGCGTGCGGTGCCTGTGGGAAGCGGCAGTGTTCTGCGGACCCGAGCCATTAAGCCAAAAGACACGGATATTGCAGCGACGGTGTGTGTGTGTGTGTGTGTGTGTGTGTGTGTGTGTGTGTGTGTGTGTGTGTGTGTGTGTGTGTGTGTGCGTGTGTGTGTGTGTGTGTGTGATCATCCCACCATCGTCCCATCCCATGCCCATGGCATGCTATCAGTGCCACGAAATGAGTCTTTTGGGCAATCAATCCCAATCCCACAGTCAAACATCATGTTCTGCGGATCCATTTCGTCCCCATCCCACCCAAATCTCACCCAAATCCCACCTAGTCCCACCCCATTCCACCCCATCCCACCACCCTCTTCACATGTCCCTCCCCCCCCACCCTGGCAGGGTCACGGGCACTGGGTGAACTCGCTAGCGCTGAGCACGGACTATGCGCTAAGAACAGGCGCGTTTGACCACGGGGGAGTCAACGGCCTCCCCGCAACGGACGAGGAACGCAAGGTGGGGTGTGGGCGGAGGCGCACGCATAGGTGGGGCTGTGGGCGCCGGGGGGGGGCTGTGCGCGCAGGAGGGGCTGTGGCGCGTGGGCGGGGCTGTGGGGGGAAAGGGGGTTCAGAGTCCATCTGAATCCCTTGCCCATGTTTCCTTCGTTCCTTCTTTCCTTCTTTCTGCTCAACTCGTCCCCGAGGTGACTTGTGAGTCGACTCAAAAGTCATCTGAATCCCTTGCCCATGTTTCCTTCTTTCCTTCTTTCTGCTTAACTCGTCCCCGAGGTGACTTGTGAGTCGACTCAAAAGTCATCTGAATCCCTTGCCCATGTTTCCTTCTTTCCTTCTTTCCTTCTTTACTTCTTTCTGCTCAACTAGTCCCGGCACTCCCCCCCTCCGTACCCATGCGACCCTCCTTCCCTCCTTGCACCTTTTCCTCACCTATGCTTCTGTTTGGTCACTCTTTCCCCCTTCCCATCCTCCCTTCTTGTCCTTCCCCTCCCACCCCCCATTCCCCCGACACCAGGAGAAGGCGCGAGTGCAGTACGAGGCGGTGAAGGGTGCTAGTGGGGAGAGGCCGGCGTCTTCGGTCCGAAACTCATCCTTAAATTCCCCCCCCACTCTTCCCCCCAGGAGAAGGCGCGAGTGCGGTACGAGGCGGTGAAGGGAGCGAGTGGGGAGAGGCTGGTGTCAGGATCGGATGATTTCACCATGGTGCTCTGGCACCCCGCTGCTGCCATGCAGCCCAACTCCCCACTCGCTGCCGCTCTTAAAGCCAAGCTCACAGGTCACCAGCAGGTGTGGTGGTGGTTGGGTGGGTGGTTGCGTGGACGGGTGGGTGGTTGTGTGCAAGGTTCAAAAATACGGTAAACGTAAATTACGGCTCGTAAATTACGGTCGTAATTTACGGTGGTTTTGGCAAAAATACGGTCGTTTTTTAAATGGACATTTTTTGCGGAATTTTTTTTCCAGAAATTCCTAGAAAGCTTACAACGATGACAAGGAAGGTAACAACATACTACACTACAGAATGGTGGTTTTTGCCCTGGTTGCGTTGGCGAATGGAATATGCAAAAGGGATGAGATGGAAGGGATGAAGATTGGACGAACGCTATTGGTTGGAATGGTTTTGCAGTGTCGAAATTGAGTTGAGTAGCGCATGCGGGCGAAAAAAACGAACGGGCCGCGTAACGACCCACCGACTTGGCGAAACGGGTAGACTTGTGTTATCCGTTCGCCAAATGTACAATTTGCCGCGTCGCACAAATTTGTACATTTGCGATTCGGCGAAATACACAAACGAGTGTGCGAATGGGCAACAAACCTGTTAAACTGTCACCAAAATGCACAATGTCCCGCCTCGAGATTTTGCTGACACTCGCGACTCGGGAAAAAAACACTCTCGAGTGGGTTTGGGGCCACAAAAATTCTCACGAACAGGTTGACGGTTGGGAAATGTTGAAATTCGCTATACACAAACTCGGTTTCAAACTTTCGGTCGTAATTTACGACCGTATTTTTGAACCAACCTAATTTTGCAACGTCAAACCGATTTTTACCGTAATTTACGACCGTAAATTACGATACAGTAATTTACGGTAAATTTTCAAAAATACGATCGTATTTTTGAACCTTGGTTGTGTGGGTGGGGGGGTGGGTGGACAATGAATCTAACACTCGTTTCTTTCCTGACGGTTGGTGTTTGATTTTGCCCCGACCCTAAATTGGCTTCCATATCAGATTTAGATGCATCTTCCCCTCCCCCTTCCTCCTCCTCTCCTCCTCTCCTTCTCTCTTTCCCTCTTCCACCCCACTCTTCTGATCCAGCTAGTCAACCACTTATGCTTCTTTTCCAACAGTCCTGGTTGACACTTTCCCCGACAACTTTTGAGGCTCCTCAAATGTCTTCTTCTCCAGCAGTCCCTATTGACAACGTTTCCCCCAGCTGGAGCCCTATTGGCAACCGCTTCCTCCTTACCCAGCTTCAAGTCACCCAGCCTCTCCCCTCCTTCTTTCCCCCAGCTGGAGCCCTATGGGCAACCAGCTCCATTGGAAACGACTTCCGTTTCAAGTCACCCAGCCTCTCCCCTCCTTCTTTCCCCCCTCCTCATTCTTCTGTCATCCTCTCCTTCCCCCCCTTCCTTCGCCATGCATCCCCCTGGGCTCCAGCTGGTGAATCACGTCTGCTTCTCCCGTCCCCCGCCTCCTTCCCCCACACCCCCACCCCCACCCCCGCCTTCAGCTGGTGAACCACGTGTGCTTCTCCCCTGACGGTCGCTGGCTGGCGTCCGGGTCGTTTGACAAGAGTGTGAAGCTGTGGGACGGGGTGTCAGGGCGCTTCATTGCGTCCTTCCGAGCACACGTCAGCCCCATCTACCAGCTCTGGTGGGGGGGGGTGAAGGGGGGGGGATGGGCGGAGAGAGGGAGAGGGCGAGTGGGGGAGGGAGTGTTTTGAGTTGATTGAAAACTCGACTCTGGTGGGGGGGGGGATGGGCGGGGGGAGATGGGCGGAGAGAGGGAGAGGGCGAGTGAGGAGGGAGGGAGTGAGGAGTGAGGAGCGAGGGAGGGAGTAATGGAGAGTGAGGGTGTAACAGTGGCTCTATCGTCTGTAACTAACCTTGGGATGCACACAAGTGGAACATGTACAAGGGGAAATTAATGACCAGCAGTGTTCGTACTCTCCGCGCTCCGCCAGTCGTTACAAACCACAGCTTGCTTTCACCCTGATGATGTTAAACCTGCCATATTCTAGCCGCCTCAAAACTTTTCCCCATAAGCTCTTTGTGACGAACCATACCTCCAGAAGTTCTTGCTCTGCTTTTTCACCACCTATTACTCTCCACTGACTCCACTCTCTCCCCGTTCCACCCCTCCTTCCTCGGTTCTTCCCGCAGCTGGTCGGCAGACAGTCGTCTTCTAGTGAGCGCCAGCAAGGACAGCACTCTTAAGGTATGACACACTCTAGTGAGACAATCATGCTGACTGCTATTTGGTTGGGAATCACTTTTTGAGAATTCTCAAACGTGAGCGCCAGCAAGGACAGCACACTCAAGGTATGAGACAAGCATGCTGACTGCTGAGAGCTGACAGCACACTCACTCCAGGCATGTGGGTTGCTACGCGTGGTGCTGATGCACTGCTTATCGCACTAATAACATCGCACTACTGATGTTACAAGCATGCTGTGCTTTCTTATTTTCCACACACATCTGACATGGTGATCCCCATGACATGGTGACCCCATGCCATGGTGACCCCATGCCATGGTGTATCTTCATGACCCTCGGTAGTTTCTATTGAATGTGATTCCCGCCATACCCGGCCTGTGCTGCCACGCATTGACTTGCTCCGATCTCAACCACTGTCAATGCAGCTTCCAATTCGGGTACCACTGAGTGTGTGCTATACTCGCTGGCTGCTACGGTATGGCTCGAATTCGTGGTTATTGTGCCACGGCATGGCATGGCATGGCATGGTATGGCATGGGATGATATTGGCATGGCATGTCATGGCAATGCAGGTGTGGGACCTTCAAACGCGCAAAGTGAGGGAGGATCTACCAGGGCATGCGGATGAGGTGGGTGGCAATGTGCTAGCCATTAGAAGCAGATACATGGCCTCTCTATATTCTTCTTTTGTGCTCTTTTGCTCTACCCTGCTCTGCTCTGCTCTTCTCTGCTTTTTCTGCCCCACCCTGCTCTGCTCTGCGTTTCTCCCCTACTCTGCTTTGCTGTCTTTCGTTCATGCGGCTGGGGTGAAATGGGATTGTGTGGGAGCATTTTTGGGGCATTGAAGGGTGAGAGAAGATGGGGAGGTGGCGAAACAGGGTGGACTTGTTTTACTGCCATGTCTAATCTGCTTTCTGTGATTGGCTTGCTGCTGTACAGGTGTTTGCAGTTGATTGGAGCCCAGATGGCACCAAGGTGGCATCAGGAGGGAAGGATAGAGTATTGAAGCTATGGATGACATGATAAATACGAAAGTGCTCTACTTCATTTACCAGAATGTTGGATTGCCATGCTGCGCACATGGCTCAAGCAGTCGATATTTGATTTGTAACGACAAATTCATAATATTCTCACAGAAAATAGTGACTTCGTGGAACAAAGCTCAGTGTAACACAATGTGAGTGAAAGTGCAGCAGCTATTAACTCAAAAATAGTGCAATCTGCAATGTGGCAACTGCAATAAGAAATAAAACCGTTATAATTATGAATAAAACCGTTATTGTTATTGTTATGAGCTTGCAGAGTGCGCAGAATATTGAATAACGAGAATGAGAAATACAGAATTACTGAATGAAGAAACCATGAAGTAGCGAGGTGTAAGGGAAAATTGCTTTTCCTTACTTAGCGTCCTCGCTCAGCGCGTACACCACTGTGGCACCACAGTCAGCACCGTTACCACTCGCAACCATCGCATCGACAATCCTCCCGCCACCTTCGCACGTCGCACCTCGACCTCACGGCTCGGCGGGTAACCCGCGCTCCGGGCCTCCGCTTCGACAATTCCCCAAACCTCAATCCCAACCCCATCGCGCGACAATCACAGTTCATTACCGTTACCACTGTAGTTTCGCTATATATTCTTCGCTCACGCCTTCGCTCATTCTACTCTTGCTTCTGTCAGATTTATATGACATAGCTGTTGTGGGCTATAGTGGGGTAGCACATATGGGGTACGACTTTCTAGGGTTTGTACTTGTACCCAACTTTCCCTTAAACAATTCATTCTCGTTCATTTTCTCATCGTATCGAGCAGGTTCCCCTGTGGGAACTGTTCCTAGGGTCCACCACCTTTTTTCCTGCCCGAAGCGCGCTCTACTCTGCCTGAGTCGCGCTCCCCTCTTCCGACCCTGTCGCGCCGCCTTAGCGGCCCCGTCGCGTCGCGCTTGCGGCCCCGTCGCGTCGCCCTCGCGGCCTCGTCACGTCGCGCCGCCCTAGCGGGCGCGTCGCGCCGCCCTCGCGGCCCCGATTGTCAGAGGTCCACTGGTGATCCCCGATCGATCCTAGGGAAGGGTTACAGGCACATTTGCCTGGGGGGTTATGGGCGCACTGACCCGCTACTGAAACAAGCCCTTTTATCCCAATGGTCTAGTGGTTGGGATTCTGAGATGGTATCCAGAGCGAAGGTCTCGGGTTCGAATCCCGGTGTATGCACTTCGGGCATCCCAGTGCGGGGGGGTGTCAGAGGTCCACTGGTGATCCCCGATCGATCCTAGGGAAGGGTTACAGGCACATTTGCCTGGGGGGTTATGGGCGCACTGACCCGCTACTGAAACAAGCCCTTTTATCCCAATGGTCTAGTGGTTGGGATTCTGAGACCGATCCGCCACCCTCGCGGCTCCGTCGCGTCGCGCCGCCCTCGCGGCCCGTTCGCGCTTGTGAGGATCTGGGATTGAGCTCAGAAAACATGATTCAAATTGAATTGAATTGAATTGAATGTCCACCTGGGTACAACACGAGGCTATATATAGGCTCGACACAAGGCCCCGTAACCAAGTGTTACGCGAAGGTTCCGCGGGTCGCGAAGCGTCCCGAACAGATCCTTACCGAATTCGGTAGAAGGCAATTCGGTGGCAACCGAAAAGCCAGAATTCGGTGCACGCAACCTAGCTCGGTGCTATAACTATAATAAAATATAGGAAAGCACCTAGCCTAGGAAATCAAGCAATTCATGCATGCATATGATTATCCTCTGCTAGAAATAGCATGATAAAGTAAAGGCAAGCAAGCATAGTTGGCATAAGCCGTCGTACTCTCACACGTCCCCTCCTCAAAGCTGGGTGGCGTGAGATACACCCTGCTTGACAAGATAGTCCTTGAGAGCACAGCATGCGTTGCCCATATCAGCTTCTGCAACCCAACTGTCCTCAGTGGGGTCGTATCCCTTCCAGCGTATCAGGAACTCGAGAGTCTTGCCACCGCGGCGCCGATGAGAGAGAACGCGCTCGATCTCGTACTCGGGTTCATCCTGTATGAGAACAGGTGGTGGTGGCGGTAGTTGCCGTCCCTTGAACTGTTGGTTGGGGTCCTTGTAGGGCTTCAGTAGCTGGACATGGAAAGCGTTGTGAAGCTTCCATGTATCTGGTAAGCGCAAACGGAATGTAACTGGTGTCACCTGTGCCTCAACGAGAGAAGGACCACAGAAGCGAGGCCGGAGTTTGGATGGGAGGTGAGACGGGTTCAAGTTGCGCGTGTCAAGAAGCACCTAATCTCCGACTGCTACGGAGTGATCATGTCGCTGACGATCGGCATACTGCTTCTGGGAGTTCTGCATCGTGGTGAGACGTCGCTGAGTCTTCTCCCATAGCTGCTGCATGGTGGTGACGAAGTCATGTGCGGCTTGGACGTATGCCGGTGTGGTTGGCTGCTGTGGTGTGAGTGGTTCCCGTCCGTAACACAGGAAGAAAGGAGTTTTTCCTGTGGCCGCATGTGATGCGTTGTTGTAAGCAAACTCTAGGGTCGGTAACTGTGTGTCCCAGTGGCTCACGTTGTCCTTGCAAGTTGTGCGCAGTTTCTGTTCAACCACTTGATTGAGTCGCTCTGTCTGTCCGTCAGTCTGGGGGTGGTATGCTGAAGACATTGTAAGCTTTGTCCCCAACAGTCCCATGAGCTCCTTCCAGAACTTACTCGTGAATTTGGGGTCTCTGTCTGAGATGAGTGTAGCGGGGATGCCGTGGATGGTGATGATGCGGTCGAAGAAGAGTCGAGCAGTTGCTTCAGCTGTAGCTGTGGCGTTGGTCGGTATGAAGTGACCCATTTTGGAGAACTTATCGATCACCACGAGGATGGAATCATGTCCCCGTGAGGTTGAAGGAAGTCCTGTGATAAAGTCGAGGCTAACGACCTGCCATGGCTGCTCCGGTACGGGTAGAGGCTGAAGTAACCCTGCTTTTTTCTGCTTGCTGCTCTTCATCCGCTGGCACGTGTCGCAAGAGGTGACGAACTGCTGCACGTCTGCTGCCATCCCGGGCCAGTAGTAATACTTCGCTATCCCTGCTAACGTCTTGTTGCTCCCGAAATGTCCCGCGTAAGGTACGTTGTGAAACTCCTCCAATAGGATCTGCCGTAGCGGGGCGTAATTCGGTACCCAAATCTTTCATGAACCCTTCCTTACAGCTAAGTCTTTCTCCCACTGTAATAGCTTCTTGGTCTGTGCTGTAGTAATCTCTGCGTCCACGGAGTACCCATGTTGGAATAGACCCTTGAGCAGAGGGTTCATCCCGTCGAGTTGGATGCCTGCTACATGTCCGGGGCGGCTCAATGCGTCTGCCTTGTTGTGTAGCCCGGGCTTGTAGACGATGTCGTAGTGGAAGTGAGTTTCCAGGAAGTCCACCCACCGCACCTGTCGTCGTGAGAGTGTCGGCTGTGACTTCAGGTATTTGAGACTGCAGTGGTCAGTATAGACTGTAGTCTTGGCTCCCTCTAGGTAACACCTCCACGCCTTGAAGGCTATGACTATCGCTAAGGCTTCCTTGTCGTGAATGGGGTAGTTTAGTTCTGCTCCGTGTAGCTTCTTACTGAGGTAGGCGATGGGCTGCAAACCGCGTTCGTGATCCTGCATCAATACTGCTCCGACTGCTTGGTCACTAGCGTCTGCTTCCACCACGTAGTCCTTGTCTGGGTCCGGCAAGATGAGTACTGGCGCTGTAGTCAGTGCTGTCTGTAGCTGCTCCATGGCTTGCTGATGAAGGGTATCCCATTTGTAGGGCGTATCCTTTTTCAGTAGGTCGGTCAGTGGCGCTGCTATCTTAGCGTACTGCGGCACGAACCTGTTGTAGTAGTTGGCGAAGCCTAGGAACTGCTGTAACTCCTTCACGTTCTCTGGTACTTTCCACTTTTTGACGGCTTCGATCTTCCGTGGGTCCATGTGTACGCCCTCGGCACTCACCATGTGCCCAAGAAACTGCACCTTCTTCAGGGCGAAGTCGCTCTTTGACAGCTTCACGTAGAACTTGTTTTTCCGCAGGATCTCGAACACCTTCGGCAGATGCTCCACGTGCTCCTTCATGTTCTTGGAGTAGATGAGAATGTCGTCGAGGTACACCACCACGCATTCGTCCAGCAGGGGTCGTAAGATGTGATTCATCTCCGCCTGAAACGTTGCTGGTGCGTTGCAGAGTCTGAACGGCATCACCAAGTATTCGTAGGAGCCGTATCTGGTACGGAACGCTGTCTTGTGGACGGAGTTGTCTGCCATCTTGATCTGCCAGTAGCCCGATCGTAGGTCCAGCTTCGAAAATACAGTTGCTCCACGCAGTTGATCGAGTAGGTCGTCTATGCGCGGTATGGGATATTTGTTTTTGACTGTCTGTTTGTTCAGTGCGCGGTAGTCGATGCACATCCGTAGACTGCCGTCTGGTTTTGGAGTGAAGAGAACTGGTGCGCCGTAGGGAGAGGTGGATGGGCGGATGGGTTGTCTGTCTAGTAGATACTCTATCTATTTTTTCATGTCTGTCAGTTCAGTCGGACTCAGTCGGTATGGTGCACGTGAGACGGGTTTTGCACCTGGTTCCTCCACGATCTCGTGCTCGTGGGTGCGTGCTAGAGGTACGCCTGCAGGTAGGTCGTCGGGCATTATATCCTTGTACTGCTCCAAGACCTCTTTCATTGCTGCAGGTAGCTCGGAAATCGGCTTCTCCTCCTCTGCTGCTACCATAACCAGTGCTAGGTAACCCGTGTTACTCTTGTTCACCGTCTGTTCGAAACGTGCCAGTGTCGTTTCAGGTACGTCCCCTGTATCCGTCCAGCTTCGCAGCTCCACTCGTTTCCCGTTGTTGTAGATGCACACCTTGCTGTTGACCCAATCGATCTCGGGGTTGAACTGCTTCAGGAAATCTCGCCCCAAGATAAAATCTAATCCTTTGATGTTGGTGACTGGTAGCTTCGGCTTCCACCTCAACGCACCTATATGCAGTTGCAGTGATGCTTCGCCGTAGATAGGAAGCCTCGTACCGTCCACCATGGTTGCTGAAAACTGGGTCTCTTCCGCCTTCTCTCCAATTTTCTCCAATGCTCTGCGGTCACACACCGAGTGAGATGCACTGCTGTCCACCAGTGCCTGGAGGCGTCGCCCATTGCATAACACCTCGAGGAGTAGTGGTTTCTGCTGTGCTGAGTAGCCAAAGAGGGTCTCGTTAACAGGATCATAGGGTACATCAAACTTAATACCTTCCCTTTTTCCTATACCTGACTCTGCGCTTTCCAACTTCACCTGGGGGGTAGGAGGATTTTTCCGAGGCTTGTATATTTTTTCCTGAGCGTGGATGTCTCCTCTAAGCCTTGGTAGCTGTGTAGGCTTCACCTGTGGGCGACGGGGAGCCTTAACAGTGTGCTGCGGGGAGAGAATATTAACTCCACGGAACGCACGACCCTTTTCTACGCTCCGTAGTACTTTGCCCAACTTCTCAGGTACCTGAATAATTTCTAAAGGTTTTTTCTTGGCCTCTAGACCTCCCCTGAATTTTTTGAAGGCTTGTAAACCACGAGAAGCAATATTCTTTGTTAGAGCATCTTTATAGGATACGTTTAATGAATTCTTACTTTCGTGGGTGTTCGGCTGGAGTTTCCCGGTCGGTGCAGAGTCTTTTTTCGCGGAGCCTCCATTCGCCTCGGCGATTTCCCTTGATGCCGGCCGGTCATGACGTTTTAAATTCGCGCCATCATTTTCTCCTTTTTTCACCCGCTCCGAAGTCGCCACGTCGTCGCCTTTTCCTGCCTTTCGGATCTTTACGCGATCGCCAGGTCGATCCGCGGCTACTTGCGATTCCTGTTTTTTTACTTCGGGGGTGCTCCACTGTTTCCGTCCCGGAGTGCCGCACGTGCTTTCTTCATTTTGTAGCACGACAAAAACTGATGTCCTGCTGCGCCGCAAAATTCGCATTTTGTCGGCTGCTGCTTCGCGTCGTATTTGTCGATAT
This sequence comes from Closterium sp. NIES-65, assembly GCA_948144175.1. Lineage (NCBI taxonomy): Eukaryota > Viridiplantae > Streptophyta > Zygnematophyceae > Desmidiales > Closteriaceae > Closterium > Closterium sp. NIES-65. Next base: position 5,518,380 of record CANXME010002068.1, read on the forward strand.
CCATCGGTTCGGTGAACGTGGGGGGTGCCGATTGCTCCGTGCCGAATGTACGGTTCGGCGTGAAGCGTCGTGTTTCGGGTTGACTTCGAGTCAGCGCGTCGTATCGCTCAGCAGCACGCACGATGTCTCCGTAGCTGTTGTAATTCGCCGCAATCACTTGCCACCGAATCTCCATTTTTAATCCTTCAGTGTACGCCTGGATTTTTTCGCCTTCGGTCAGGTCGGTGATGCGGTTGAACAGTAACTCCATCTGGTGCGTGTACTATGTTACACTACTGTATTGCTTGTGTCGGTGTATCTGCTGCCGCGCCATGTAGGTTGTATTAATTGGTTCGAAACGCTCGATTAAATCTGCCCGAAACTGCTGCCACGTTTTCTCTCCGCGGGCTACGCCAGTGTAGTAAATCCATTCGAGAGCCGGTCCACGTAACAGTGTCGCTGTGAGCCGAATCCTTGCTGCGTCGTGTTGCGGGGTCGAACAGCCAATGGCCTCGAAGTAAATTTCGAGGGTGGCCATGAATCGCCGGACGTTGGATCCCTTCGCGCTTGGATCGAACGCCTCCGGGAGCCTCGGTTGTGTTGCTTCGAGGCTCGGCGACAGTGGTGCCATTGGTCCGTGAAATGTCGGTGTCGCCACTGCTGCTGGAGTTGTCGGTGCTGCAGTCGCTGTGGTCGCTGCTGCTGCGGTGGCGAACCCTGGTTGGCTTGTCAGAAAAGCCTCGAGTCGACGAAGCGTCGCCTGCGTCTGCTCCATGTCGGTGCGGAGGCTCGCGATGTCGCTCGTAGTCGCGTAGTTGTCGCCTTGGCCCTCCATTTGGTGATTTACAGGAAGATGCGTGACGAAAATAATCGAATTCTAGGTGCTGGTCGACTTACTGCGAGTCAAATTGACTGTAGAATCGACGAGCGCGAATTCTGTAGGTTGCGTAAATCTCCCTTAGGCGAAATTCGCGTCCGATCTTGGCCGTTGAGGAGAAAATCGATCCGACGCTCCAAATTCCAGCTTTTTTGGGCGAAATTCTCTGGGCCTTTGAGATGAAACTCGATCGAACGGTCGAAACTCCAACCTTTCCACCAGTAAATCTGAGGTGTGTTCGAAAACCGAATCGAGGAGGACTTAGAAAAATTGCGCGGAACTGGTTTTACATACCCGTATCGGCGCTTTCGTCGTCGCCCCCGCGGTTTTTAAAGGCCGGAACTAAGCGGTTGAAGACCTCGCGTGTAAACATGCTCTGATTACCAAGTGTGAGGATCTGGGATCGACCTCAGAAAAGATGATTCAAATTGAATTGAATTGAATTGAATTGAATTGAATGTCCACCTGGGTACAACACGAGGCTATATATAGGCTCGACACAAGGCCCCGTAACCTGGTGTTACGCGAAGGTTCCGCGGGTCGCGAAGCGTCCCGAACAGATCCTTACCGAATTCGGTAGAAGGTAATTCGGTGGCAACCAAAAAGCCAGAATTCGGTGCACGCAACCTAGCTCGGTGCTATAACTATAATAAAATATAGGAAAGCACCTAGCCTAGGAAATGAAGCAATTCATGCATGCATAGGATTATCCTATGCTAGAAATAGCATGATAAAGTAGAGGCAAGCAAGCATAGCTGGCATAAGCCGTCGTACTCTCACAGCGCCGCCCTCGCGGCCCTTTCGTGCCGCCCTCGCGGCCTCTTCAAGCCGCCCTCGCGACCCCCCTCCTAGCCTCCCTTCCCGGACCCGGCGCCGCCTCTGCTGGCCCCGTCGCCTACCCTGCGGCCCCGTCGCCTACCCTGCGGCCCCGGCGCTACCCTTCCCGGCCCCGGCGCCGCCTCTACCGGCCCCGCCGCCGTCCCCACGCGGCCCCGCCGTCACCACCGAGCCACCGGCGCCGCCGAGCTACTGCCGAGCCGCCCGAGCCACCCGAGCCGCCCGAGTCGCCGCGCCACGTGAGCCGCCCGAGCCGCCCGAGCCGCCCTGTCCCATAAGAGCAGCGCCTCTATCACTGCACTACCCTTACCCTACTGTTCGCGCTGCTAGTCTACTGCTGTCATGGCTACCCCTAGTGTCCTCGCTTTTGACGCTGAGGGTCGGGCCATTGACTTTGACGTCTGGGTAGATGACCTGCAGCTTTTCCTGCAGTGCGATAGGGCAGACGGTCTCTCCCTCTTTGACCTCACTTCTGGTGCCTCTCCTGCCCCTGCTGCTGATGCTGACCCCACTGTTCGCTCACAGTGGGCCACACGCGATGCTGCTGCACTTCTTGCTATGCGTCGCCACCTGCCTACCTCTGAGCGTGCGCACTTTAGCCAGTACAAGAGTGCTCAGACCTTGTACGACACTGTAGTTGCATGCTACTCCTCCCTTGCCACTGCTGCACTAAGCCGCCTCATACTACCGTACCTCTTCCTTGACCTTGCTGCCTTTCCCACAGTCACTGACCTCATTACGCACCTCCACACTAGTGACACTCGCTACCGCGCTGCGCTTCCTGCTGAGTTCTGCGCCAAGAACCCCCCCCCCCATGTACATCACCCTCTACTACATAGTCACCAGGCTCCCTAACTCTCTCCGCATAGTCAGGGACCACTTCCTCTCAGTTTGCCCCACCACTCTCACCACTGACCTCCTCGAGAAGGCCCTCCTAGCGGCAGAGAAGAGCATAGTCGCTGTAGGAGCCTCTCGTGGTGACCCCCGCACCCCCGTCTTTGAGGGGTGTTCCCCCTCCCCCCTTTTGCCCTCTGTTGCCTCTGCTGCTGCGGCCGACCTCGTTGGTTTCGAGTCGGTTGGCGCTGCGTCTGCCCCGAGCGGGAGACGCCGCACCGGCAAGGGCAAGGGGGGCAAGGGCGCTGGAGGGGTGGCGGAGGTGGCGGTGGCAAGAGTTGAGGGGGTGGGGGTGGTGGTGGGAGTGGTGGCGGGGGTGGGGGTGTCGGTGGTGGCAGTGGAGGCGGAGGCGGCGGTGGCGGTGGGGGCGGAGGTGGCGGAGATGGCGGCGGAGGAGGAGGCGGCGGCGGAGGAGGAGGTGGCGGCGGAGGAGGCGGAGCTGGTCAGGGTGGTGCTGCGTAGAGGGTCGGCTCCGGTGGTGGTCAGCGCCAGCAGCAGCAGCGCACTCGTGACATCCCCCCCCTCAGCAGCTCCGTGAGTGGTACGCTGCACGCCAGCGGGGTGGGGGTACATGTCCGTGCACCTACGTCCTACGCACCGGCGACCGCGCGGGTGAGCAGTGCAGGGGTGCGCACTCCACCCAGCACTGCTTTGGCCGCCTGACGGACGCTTAGCGTCACCAGTTCTCTGAGGCCACTGAGATCCCTCGCTAGGGCGAGCTGTCTAGGGCGGGAGTAGCTATCTTTGACCTTGACTTTGATGCTATTCTTGCTGCCATGTATGCTGTGACTATTAGTGATGAGGGTGACTGTTACTGGTGTTTTCCGCCCGACCGGGGCATTTAGACTGCTGCTCTAGGTACTGGTGAGGCTGCTTCTCTAGGTGCTAGCGAGGCTGTTGCTCTAGGTGCCACTGCGTCTGCTTCCTCAGGTGCTGGTGAGTCTGCTCTCTCAGGTACCGCGTCGGCTTCGGCCTCCCACACCTTCACCCTTGACTCGGGGGCTTCTCGCTCCTTCTTTCGAGACCGCACCACGCTCACGCCGCTTGGTCGGCCAGTTGCAGTCTCCCTGGCAGACCCCTCTGGGGGTCCTGTCTTTGCTCACTTCTCCACTGTCCTCCCGTGACCGGCGGCCCCCTCTGGCACCCTGTCTGGTCTTTACCTCCCCTCATTCTCTACGAACTTGGTGAGTGGTGCTGACCTACAGGATGCGGGGGTTCACCAGTTCACTCCTGCGAGTCAGCGGGTGACCCACTGCACGGACGCTCGGACAGGCCGACACCTGGCCACGTTTACACGTCGGCCGGGGTCGAGCCTGTACACACTGACCACTGAGTCTCCTCCTGTCACTGCGTCTGGTCAGGTAGCTGCGTCGGGTCAGGTGTTTGCTGCAGCGTCTAGGTCTGGTCCTGAGTCTGCCTCCTGCTCGTGTCGCCTCCTGTCTCACGAGACTCTCCTCTGGCACCACCGCCTTGGTCACCCCTCCCTGCTTCGTCTTCGAGGCATGGCCTCCCATGTCCTTGTCTCTGGTCTTCCCCGGTCCCTCCCTCCCCTTCCCTCGGGGCCTGCCCCTGCCTGCGTCCCCTGCGTCGAGGGGCGGCAGCGTGCTGCCCCTCACTCCTCCTCGTTTCCTCCGACAGAGGCCCCGCTACAGACGCTTCACATGGACGTGTGGGGCCCAGCCCGCGTCCGTGGACAGGGTCACGAGCGCTACTTCCTGCTGTAGGTTCACGACTACTCGTGTTACACCACATTCTTCCCCTTGCGCAGCAAGGATGATGTCACTGAGGTGTTGATCGTCTGGATCAGCGCAGCTTGTCTCCAGCTCAGGCAGAGCTTCGGCTCGGACTTTCCTGTTCTGCGTCTGCACTCTGACAGAGGCGGAGAGTTCTCCTCTGGCCTTCTGCGAGCCTACTGTCGTTTAGAGGCATCCGCCAGACCTTCACGCTTCCGGACTCTCCACAGTAAAATGGGATTGCTGAGCGCCGCATTGGCATGGTCATGGACGTTGCCCGTACGTCCATGATGCATGCGGCTGCCCCCCATTTTCTGTGGCCGTTTGCGGTTCGTTACGCGGTGCATCAGATCAACCTTCAGCCCAGGGTCTCCATGCCGGAGACCTCCCCAGCTTTGCTGTGGACCGGGAAGGCTGGCGATGCGTCTGCGTTCCGTGTCTGGGGATCTCGGGCGTTTGTCCGCGACTTGTCTGCGGACAAGCTGTCCCCTCGTGCTACTCCTTGCGTCTTCCTTGGCTTCCCCCCTGATGCGCCTGAGTGGCAGTTCTACCACCCCACCTCTCGTCGTGTTCAGTCCTCCCAGGACGTCACGTTTGACGAGTCGGTCCCCTACTACCGCCTCTTCCCCTACCGCACTCCGTCCCTCCCCCCGCCACCGCACTTCCTTGTGCCAGGTCCCCCCCCGGTAGACCCCCTCCCCCCTCAGGGTCCTGCCCCTTCAGGTGTGTCCCAGGTAGACGCAGTCGAGCCTGTCGAGGTTACTGGTGACTCAGGTGCTGCTGAGGGTGCTGAGCCTGGGGGTGCTACGAGTGGGGGTGCTGAGCGTGGGGGTGCTGACTCTGGGGGTGCTGAGCCTGGGGGTGCTACTAGTGGGGGTGCTGAGCCTGGGGGTGCTACGCCTGGAGGTGCTGAGCATGGGGGTGCGGAGCCTGAGGGAGCTGGGCCTGATCGTGTCGCGTCTGGCGGTACTGTGCCTGGAGGTTCTCCGGGTACTTCGTCTCGGCGGGAGCCACTCTCTCCACAGGAGCTGCGCGAGTGGTTTGCCCGGCGCTGGAGGCGTGCTGCTGGAGCTGGAGGTTCTTCGGCTACTGAGGGTGCTGGTGTCGCGGGTCCCGGAGGTGCTCGTACTGGGAGTACTGGAGCTGCTGGGCCTGCGGGTACGACTGAAGCTGGAGCTGCTGAGGGTGTTGGCGCTGAGGCTACTGCTGTCGGTCCTGGAGGCGGTCCTGCTGGGGGTGCTACTGGTGCTGCTAGAGGTCCTGGAGCTACTGGAGCTGCTTGGGGTGCTGGAGCTGGAGGTGCTGCAGGCACTGGTGCTACCACTGGGGGTAGCGGTGCCGTCCCTCCTTTGTCTGGAGTCGCTGCGCGGCCTCAGCCGTACTTCGTTCCGCTCCTTCAGCAGGTTCTTGGTCTTCCGCCTCCTACTAGTTGTGAGAGTACGACGGCTTATGCCAGCTATGCTTGCTTGCCTTTACTTTATCATTCTATTTCTAGCATAGGATAATCATATGCATGCATGAATTGCTTGATTTCTTAGGCTAGGTGCTTTCCTATATTTTATTTTAGTTATAGCACCGAGCTAGGTTGCGTGCACCGAATTCTGGCTTTTCGGTTACCACTGAATTGCCTTCTACCGAATTCGGTAAGGATCTGTTCGGGACGGTTCGCGACCCGCGGAACCTTCGCGTAACACCTGGTTACGGGGCCTTGTGTCGAGCCTATATATAGCCTCATGTTGTACCCAGATGATCATTCAATTCAATTTGAATCATCTTTTCTGAGCTCGATCCCAGATCCTCACACTAGTCCTCCTCCTCCCTTAGAGTGCCCACAGCCTTTCTCGTCACAGTTACAGTTACAGCCCGCCTCCCCACTGCCTGCTCCTTCTCCTTACGCTGGTCCTACTGGAGGTCTTGCTGAGCGTCGTGAGCGTGTGTCTCGCCCTGCGTCGCGTGTCCGTCCTGCTCGCACTAGTGGTCGTGGTTCGCGTCAGCGTCTTCCTCCTGTCCTTGGCACGCACCGGATGTCTCTGCGTCCGTCCACTGCTCCTCTGCGTGCCCCTTTGCCTTCTCCTCCTGAGTCCTCTCTTCCTGCTCTTGCCGACCCAGAGTCGAACTCTCTTCGTGCTGCCAGTCCTACTGTCACGCGTCTCCTTGCTACTGTTGTCACTGACCCTTCCTTTGAGTCCACTGCTGCGTCTCCCCTAGTTGATGAGCTCATCAACTTTGCAGCTCGCTGTCGTCTAGACTACGCTGCTAGTCTTGTCACTGAGTCTGAGTCTGTCTGTCCTCCGTCCGTCGGGGGTGAGTGTGCCCTTAGCACGGACGTCCTTGAGGACAGGCAGGAGGAGTTACAGTGTTTGGCTGCTGCTTCACCTCATCTCGTGTTCGTACTGCTTACCCCTGAGGGAGACCCGGATGCACTTGACATCCCGACTCCGCGCTCTTACGCGGAGGCGATAGAGGGTCCCTACTCCTCTCAGTGGTAGGCAGCTATGGACACAGAGATGGCTTCCTGGAAGTCCACAGGCACCTACGTTGACGAGGTTCCCCCGCCTGGGGCGAACATCGTCAGTGGCATGTGGATTTTCAGGGTGAAGCGGCCGACAGGTTCTCCGCCTGTCTTCAAGGCGCGTTACGTGGCTCGTGGCTTCAGTCAGCGGCAGGGAGTTGACTACTTTCAGACCTTCTCTCCCACCCCGAAGATGACCACTCTTCGGGTACTGCTGCACATAGCTGCTCACCGTGACTACGAGCTGCACTCTATTGACTTCAGCACTGCTTTCTTGTAGGGCGGCCTGCACGAGGAGATCTGGCTGCGTCGCCCACCTGGCTTCACTGGGTCTTTTCCTCCTGGCACCCAGTGGAGCCTCCGGCAGCCAGTCTACGGTCTCCGCCAGGCACCGCGTGAGTGGCACGACACACTGAGGACTACACTTGCGGCTCTTGGGTTTGCTCCCTCTACTGCCGACGCATCGCTGTTTCTACGCACCGACACTTCTTTGCCGCCGTTCTACATCCTCGTGTACGACAACGACTTGGTCTTTGCCACAGCTGACACTACTGGACTCGCCCACGTGAAGTCCGAGCTGCAGAAGAGACACATGTGCACAGACCTGGGTGAACTGCGCAGCTACCTTGGCTTGCAGATCACCCGGGACAGAGCACGCCGCACCATTACCCTGACTCAGTCACACATGGTGCAGCAGGTCCTTCAGCGCTTCGGCTTCACGTACTCCTCGCCTCAGGCCACTCCTCTGCCTACTCGCCACTCGCTCTCAGCTCTGCCTTCGGATGAGTCCCTAGAGCCGAGTGGCCAGTACCCAGAGCTTGTTGGCTGCCTCATGTACCTGATGACCTGCACACGACCTGACCTTGCATACCCTCTTAGCATCTTGGCACGCTATGTTGCTCCTAGAAGACACAGACCAGAGCACATGGCTGCAGTGAAGAGGGTGTTGCGCTACTTGTGCAGTACGTCGGGCATGGGGCTTGTGCTTGGAGGGCAGAGTTCAGTGGTCCTCACTGGGCACGCAGACGCTTCTTGGGCTGACGACCAGGCTACGCAGCGGTCGTCACAGGGTTACACCTTCAGCCTTGGTTCCGGCTCTGTTTCGTGGTGGGCTACCCGCTCGTCTTCTGTTCTCGGCTCCAGTTGTGAGGCTGAGATCTACGCAAGAGCCATGGCTGCACAGGAGCTTCGCTGGCTCACCTACCTGCTGACTGACCTCGGAGAGCCGCCTCGTTCTCCTCCAGTGCTGTACGTAGACAACAAGGCCATGCTGGCCTTGTGGCGGGAGCAGAGACTGGAGCACAGAACGAAGCACATTGCTCTTCGCTACTTCCTTGCTCGTGAGCTACAGCAGCGTGGTCAGCTGCGCCTTGCGTACGTGGCCTCTGAGGCCAACACTCCTGATATCTTCACCAAGGCGCTTGCGCCTTGTGATCATCATCGCTTCTGTACTCAGCTGGGTCTTGTGCCTGCCTTGCGTCACTTGCTCACCACTTGACCTTGTTTGTACTGTTACATATATATATACACCTGCTCTTGCTTGTCTAGCCTTATATATATATGTGTAATTCTGCATGTGAACTGTCCTTGTGGCCTTGAGCTTGTGCTCGGAATGTGTGGTGACTTTGTGATCGACCCTGAGCTTCCTTTGCTTTGCTTGACTGGTCTTGTGACCCCTTGTTCTCCCCACTTTGCCTATGGGGGTGTGTCAGATTTATATGACATAGCTGTTGTAGGCTATAGTGGGGTAGCACATATGGGGTACGACTTTCTAGGGTTTGTACTTGTATCCAACTTTCCCTTAGTCAATTCATTCTTGTTCATTTTCTCAGCTTCGATAGTGCAATTCTCGTTCGTTCACTCAATTGCACCCACACCTTCGTTTTCCCCACTATCTCAATTTTTGGGTTGGGTAGACGTCTCTCAGCGACACAGCACCGCTGCTCGTAGTGCTCTCTCGTAAGCACGCACCGCCACGACAGAGGCTCTTGCTGAGCTCGCCCGACACCCCCGCCATGGCCGATTTCACGCTCGCGACATTGACGCAGGAGCAGCTCGACCATCTCGTGCGTCAACTCGAAGATTCGGCACTCAAAATCGCGACACTCACGGCGGAACGTGACTCCGCCCGCTAGCAATCAACGATGAATGCACCAGCTCCATCACAAGCACCCGCAAATGCACCTGCACAATCAGAAGAACCGATTGTCATCTCATCAGGCACACCGACGCAAAACGACAGCGTGGGACAACGCTCAGGCGCAGCCAATGATGGCGCCGCTGAATCGATGCCTGGCATGGAGAGAAATCGGGCCGCGCCTAGTCCGCGTGGGCCTCGCGAAGCTCTTCGGCACGTGGAGTTTGCAGCAACAAGTGGCAACCACGACATCATGGCACCAATGCCACTCAAGTCGCAGCGCCCGCCCTGTTTCGATCCAAGCCAACGTGGAGGTCCGTCGGTTCAGTCGTGGGTTTTCACGATGAACGTTTTTTTCGACGCGAATTACGTCGAGTCGGACGCAGCGAAGATTCGCTACGCTGTATCGCTGCTGAGGGGCCCCGCCATGGACTGGTGGCGAGTCATCGTGACGTCGCCACGCACCTACGAGCCACCGTCGCAAGAGGAAGGGCCCATGGGTCCAGCCGTCTTCTGGAGTTCATTCTGCGAAACAGCCCAATACAGCACGTGGGATGCGTGGTGCGCAGGGCTTCGGGCGCGCTTCGAGCCGATTGCGGCTTCTATTTCAGCGCGTTAGAAACTGCGTACTTGGCGGCAACTCGGGTCGGTTCAAGACTACACGAGTGGTTTTCTCGCATTATGCGAGCAAGTCGGCTACATGCACGAAGCGGAGCGGGTGGACCGTTACGTCGGAGGGCTGAAGCCGGACATCTCGCACGAAATCATGCTACGCGGGCTCTCAAACTTCAACGAGATTCTCGCGCTCGCCGAGAAAATCGACATTTTGCGCCGTCCGAGACCGGGGTCTTACTACGGACATCGTCCTCGCGGACCGATCGAGCACGCCACCGTACACGCCGTTGCGACGAATGCAGCTGCCACACCGTTTAAGGGGCGCTGCTTTGCTTGCAATAGGCCGGGCCATTGCAAGATTGAATGCCCAGAGGAGCTGAGGCGCCGCGGAGCAGAGCACGGGAGGGAGTCTCCGAGGCAGGGAAACGCCAGCAGTCAGTAGGAATCGGGCCAACTACTAACAAGACTGCCTGCTCGCCCAAGCACACCGACCCTCACCGAGTCACAGTACAGATTCATGCTATCGATCAGGCTCGGACGAATAAGGAGGGTATAGTGACGGATTGCCCAGTACTGATCCACGGGAAAATACAGGGAGCAGCAGTGAAGATTTTTATCGATGGAGGATCAAGTAACAGTTTAGTTAATACCGCAACCGCACAAAAGCTGCAACTGACACTTAGCCGTTGTTTACCTGAGATAGACGCACGCTTAGTTGACGGCACACCACCGGCCATACGGGAGAAGGTGGAGAGAGTCAAAGTCCGCTGCGGGGGAAGTTTCGGGTGTCAGAATGTTATCAGAGTGGTTCTGATCCTAGGACCCAACTGCTTCCGCTGCTACTCTGTGCTCGGCACGCCCCGTGGCATGCCCCTCGCGCTTCTCTTAGCGGCCCCGTTGCCGCCCTTCCTAGCCCCTCGCGGCCCCTTCGTGGCCCCGTTGCCGCCCTTCCAGGCCCCTTGCGGCCCCTTCGCGGCCCCGTCGCCGCCCCTTTCGCGGCCTGTCGCCGCCCTTCCGCGGCCCCGTCGCCGCCCTTTTAGCGGCCCCGTTGCCGCCCTTCCGCGGCCCCGTCGCCGCCCTTTCAGCGGCCCCGTCGCCGCCCTTCAGCGGCCCCGTCGCGGCCCTTCCGCGGCCCCGTCGTCACCCCTTCAGCGGCCCCGTCGCCGCCCTTCAACGGCCCCGTTGCCGCCCTTCGACGGCCCCGTCGCCGCCCTTCCTCGGCCCCGTCGCCGTCTACAGCGGCCCCGGCCCCGCCCCGGCCATGCCCCGCCACCAGCCGCGGCGCACCGGTGCACCGCCCCCCCCCCTCCCCCTTTTCCCGTCGCCTGTCGAGGCGACCTGAGGGGCAACCTGGGGGGGGGGGGGCGAGCGTCGCCCCTTCTGCCGCCTGCTTTGGCGCCCTAGTAGGCCGCGCATCGGCCCCCTCCCCCCCCTCCCTACCCGCCATCCCGCCCTGCCCTGTGTTAGGGTTTGGGGGTGGCAAGAAGGGGGTGACGGGTGTGTGGTCTCCCCTGCTCCTCCTCCTCCTTCGTCTCCCACTGCTGCAGCTGTCGCTGAGGGGGGTGGATGTGTGGGAGCCTGGGGTTTAGGGTTTAAGGGGGGTACTGTGGGAATGGAGCTAGGGTTTTGAGGGAGGTGGATGTGTGGGCGTCTGGGGTTTAGGGTTTACGGGGGTGCTGTGGGTGTAGGGTTAGGGTTTGAGCAGGGGGTGTGTGAGAGGGGCGTTGGGCAGCTGGGGGAGGTTGCGTGGAGGCAGCAGTCTTGTCGTCAGCAGCACTAGCAGTCCGGAGGCTACAATCTCCGGTAGTCGCCTGTGGGTCAGTTGCTCGTCTGCCGCTACTTTGAGCCGCGGAGCCAGTTACTCCTGTAGTCCGGGCCTTTGCTTCGGTAGCCACTGAGCCAGCAGCTCGTCTGTGTGTCTGCAGCGTCAGCAGTCGCCTCCCATCTTCTCTCCCCCACAGTCTCTCCTCCTCCTCACTTGCCCTCAGTGATTAGCTCTAGCCTTACTTACCTATTGTGAACTCCTGCTCTATGCTTGCTTGCTCATTGTGCTGATTACACCCCACTTTGGCTATGGGGGTGTGTCAGAATGTTATTCTCTAGCCTGTAGTGGGGTGCTCTATAGCGAGTACAACCCATCTGGGGTTTGCTATATGTATCCTCATTGCTGCTAGTGAAACCCCTCCTCTCCTTCATTCTCGTTCAATTTCACATCGGGTTTACACAGGAAATGCTCGCGACGACACTGGATGGACACGACATTTTACTGGGACGTGATTGGCTGCGACGATATAACTCGCGAATCAACTGGACGACGGGTAGCTGCACTGTGCAAAGTAGCGGTAACTGGGTTGAGCTACCTTGCTGGCAGTCGTATGAGTCTTCAATGGTACACGTCAACGCCGTCACCGTAAAACAGGTTGTCGCTGCTGGAGCTGACGTGTACGCAGTAGGCATTTCAGTAGTAGAAGGAGCAGAACAGCCGAGTGATTTCACGAAACTGCTGGTAGCAGTACCGCCCGAACTACAGGAACTGTTGAAACGATACCCTGGGATTTTTCCGGACGACTTACCAGAAGGACTGCCACCTTAGCAGGCAGATGACCACCGCACAGAGAACCCGAGGCACAGTGTCACAGGATCGAATTCTCAATCGAAACTTGTCACTAAAACTGAATACAAGGCATTTTTATACTCGGAGAATACAAGGATAATCAAGATAAAACGAACCTTCGGGAACACGCCCTTCCCGATACTATAATCACAAGTGCGCACAAGCACGCAAGGCTATTGGCACTTGGGATTACGCCCAGATTACACCGTATACACTACTGTCGGCGCTGTCGGTGCCGTATAATAGGTATGTCGGTGGGAAAAGTAGGAAATAAGAGAAATAAATAGAAGGCTCTAGAAAATAGAATAATAGGCCGATTGAGATGAGATAAAGACCAAAATAAAGAGGAAAGAAGGGAGAATAGGATAACGGAAAAACATAATAGTGAGAAAATATTATAACGGGGACGTCCTCTCACACTTCCCCCCCTCAAAGCTGGGTGGTAGAAGTAACACCCTGCTTTACAAGGTAGTCCTGGAGAGGACGGCGGGCGTTATCCATGTCGTGTTCAGGTACCCAGGTATCCTCGAAAGGATCATAGCCTTTCCAACGAATCAAGAGCTCCAAGGTGCCGTTACGTCGTCGTCGGTGCGCCAGAACGGCTTCAACTTCGTACTCGGGCTCCCAATTAACGATCACAGGCAGTGGCGGCGGCGGTTGGCGACCTTTGAAGACCGTGTTTGGGTCCCGATAGGGCTTGAGAAGTTGAACATGGAAGGCATTGTGAATTCTCCAGGTAGCTGGTAAACGCAAGCGGAAGGTTACTGGAGTGACCTGCGCCTCGACGAGAAAGGGTCCGCAGAAGCGAGGTCGGAGCTTAGACGGAAGATGGCTAATGTCGAGATTGCGTGTATCCAGAAGCACTTGATCGCCAATCTTGATGGAATGATCGTTGCGACTCTGATCAGCGAGCTTCTTTTGTTGCTGCTGGATAGTCAGAAGACGTTTATGCATGCGCTCCCACAATTGGTGCATAGTGGAAATGAAGTCATGTGCGGGTTGCACCGTGGCGGTTATTGTTGGTTTCTGAGGCGTGAGTGGGTTGCGACCGTAACAGAGGAAGAAAGGAGTTTGCCCTGTTGCGGCGTGCGTGGCGTTGTTATACGCAAACTCGAGAACCGGCAGATGTGCATCCCATGTAGAGATATCGTCCTTACACGCTGCTCGCAGAAGCTGTTCGACAATCTGGTTGAGGCGCTCTGTCTGACCATCCGTTTGGGGATGATAGGCTGATGACATGGCGAGTTTGGTCCCCATGAGCGACATAAGCTCCTTCCAGAACTTACTCGTGAATTTTGGGTCTCTGTCGGAGATCAGCGTGGTTGGAATGCCATGTTGCGAGATGACGTAGCGGAAGAATAATTGCGCTGTCTCCTCAATGCGAGCCGTTGAGTGTGTCGGAATGAAGTGTCCCATTTTGGAGAATCTGTCGATGACGACTAGAATGGCGTCGTAACCAGCTTTGGTAGGTGGTAACCTGGTGATGAAGTCGAGGCTAACCACTTGCCAAGGCTGTTCAGGGACTGGAAGAGGCTGTAGTAACCCTGTTTTCTTCTGTTTGCTGCTCTTCATCCGTTGGCATGTGTCGCACGAGGTGACGAATTTGTGAACGTCATCCGCCATGTGGGGCCAATAATAATGCTTCGCAATACCGGCAAGCATCTTGTTACTACCGAAGTGGCCCGCGTAGAGAACATCATGATATTCTTCGAGCAGTAACTGGCGTAAGGGAGGGTAATTAGGTACCCATAGTTTTGTTGAGCCCTTGCGGTATGCGATGTCTTGATCCCATTGTAGAAGATGGCGCTTTTCTGCTACAGAGACTTCGGGGTCGATGGTGTATCCATGCGTGAAGAGTCCCTTCAAAAGGGGGTTCATGCCATCGACTTGTAGGGCGGCAACGTGTGCAGGGCGACTCAGTGCGTCTGCCTTGTTCTTGTGCCCCGGCTTATACACGATGTCGTAATGGAAGTGGGTTTCGAGAAAGTCAATCCACCGGACCTGTCGCCTGGAGAGTGTTGGTTGGGTCTTCAGGTACTTGAGGCTGCAGTGGTCGGTGTAGACGGTCGTTTTTCTTCCTTCGAGATAACACCTCCATGCCTTAAATGCGTTAACGATGGCGAGGGCCTCTTTGTCATGGATGGGGTAATTGAGTTCTGCCTCTTTTTACTAAGGTATGCAATGGGTTGCACTCCCTTCCCTTGATCCGGCATGAGTACTGCGCCCACTGCTTGATCGCTCGCATCGGCCTCGATGACATAGTCAAGTTCAGGGTCTGGCAGGATAAGGACAGGTGCGGACGTGAGTGCGGTTTTAAGTTGTTCCATGGCTTCCTGGTGCTTCGCCTCCCATTGATATGGTGTATTCTTCTTCAACAGGTTCATTAATGGTGCGGCAATCTTGGCGTAGTTTGGTACGAACCGGTTGTAGTAGTTGGCGAATCCAAGGAACTGTTGTAACTCCTTCACGTTCTCAGGGGTCTTCCACGTTCGCACTGCTTCGATCTTCTTAGGATCCACGTGAACTCCTTGAGCGCTCACCATATGTCCAAGGAACTGGACTTTTTCCAACGCAAACTCGCTCTTGGATAGTTTCACGTAGAAGCGTTCTCGTCGAATAATTTCAAACACCCGTTGCAGATGCTCAACGTGCTTCTTCATGTCTTTCGAGTAGATCAGGATATCGTCCAAATATACCACCACGCACTCGTCCAGAAGGGGCCGAAGGATGTGGTTCAATTCTGCCTGAAATGTGGCTGGTGCGTTAGTGAGTCCGAATGGCATTACGAGATACTCGCATGACCCATACCGAGTTCGAAAGGCGGTTTTGTGGATAGAGTTGTCCGCCATACGAATTTGCCAGTATCCCGATCTAAGGTCGAGCTTGGAGAATACCGTAGCACCGCGAAGCTGATCGAGTAAGTCGTCGATCCGTGGTATCGGGTATTTATTTTTTACAGTCAGCTTGTTCAAGGCTCGGTAGTCGATGCACATTCGCAGACTTCCGTCTGGCTTCAGAGTAAAGAGAACTGGAGCTCCGTACGGTGAAGTCGAAGGTCAAATCAACCCTTTCTCCAGGAGATACTCTATTTGTTTTTTCATATCGGCAAGCTCTGTCGGGCTCAGCCGGTATGGTGCTCAGAACGTTGGCTTGGACCCCGGCTCTTCTACGATCTCGTGTTGATGCGACCGGTATGGCGGTAGTTGATCAGGTAAATCGTTGGGGAGAACGTCCTGGAACTCTTCAAGAATTTTCTTGACTGCTGGAGGAAGTTCCTGGGTCTGCTTCTCTCCGTTGTCTGCTTCGTTGACTATCGCCATGAATCCCGCCGTAGTCCGTTTGACGTCCTTTTCAAAGCGTGCGAGTGTCTCGACTGGAATATTTCCCGTGTCGTCCCATTTGGGAAGGCTGATTTTCCTCCCGTTGTTGTTGATGTTGGCCGTCTGGTTAACCCAGTTGATCTCAGGGTTGAACTTTTTAAGAAAGTCTCTCCCGAAGATTACGTCAAGTCCTTTGATATTTGTGACGAGGAGAGCAGGCTTCCATCAAAGGGGTCCAATCTGGAGTAGCAACCGTGTTTCCCCGTAGATAGGTAGCTTACTGCCATCCACCATCGTTGCAGAGAAGCTTGAGGACTTGATGTCACTTCCGAGTCGATCGATTGCCTTTTTGTCATAGACGCTGTGCGACGCCCCGCTGTCCACGAGTGCTTGGAGGCGCTGTCCATTGCAGATCACCTCGAGCAGGAGTGGTGAGCGTTGCTCGGAGTACCCAAAAATAGTCTCATCAATAGGATCATAGGGTACATCCCAATATTCAGTACACGCCGTGGTTCCACTGTTTTCTCCTGGACAACTGGCTGGCCTGGGCTGCGTGGAGAAAAGCTCCTCTCCAACGCCAGGAGTAGAGGTAGTAACCGTTCAGGTTGACCCTGAGGGGGTGGATCCGGTCGACGCCTGCGATCCACTGGATGCATCCTGGAGGGGTTTTCGGAGTTTCTGCAGCTTCTTTTGAACTCCCAGCTGCCTCTTCAGCTGCTTCAGCTCCATAGACTTCTTCCCTGGGGAGTGGAGAGTCGTCTTGGGCTGGTTCCGGGAGAGGACGTTGACGCCGTGAAAAGGTCTACTCCTTTCCACACTCCTTTTTTTTTTCCCCAGCTCCGTAGGCACCGGTACCACTTCTTTAATTGTCTGCTTCCTCTGGAGTTCTTCCCGGAATTTGTTTATGGCTCCGGACCTGCGAAAATCGCCAGTCTTCATTAAAACATCTTTGAAAGATAATTTTAACGAATTCTGTTTTTTTCCGGGGTCGAATTGGAGAGTTCCCGTCTTGGTCGAGTCTGTTTTCGCGGAGGTTTTCTTTTCCTCGGCGACTTCCTCTGACAAATTTCGGTCAGGGGGCTTGGGATTTCGCCCTTGATTCTCCAAATCTCGCGCCCAATGCTCTCCTTCAATTTCGATTCGGACCAGATTGCGCTGACGCTTTCGGATCTGCTTTTCCTCGCCAGCCCGATCCGCAATCACTGCCGAGATCCGTTTTTTGACTTTTTGTCTTTAGTTTTGCCACTCCCACGAGCTCGGAATGCCGCACGTGCTGATTTTATGTGAAAGCAGTCGACAATCCGATGTCCGTTTCCGCCGCAAAATTCACAAATCGTTTTGTTTTTTGCAGGTCGTGAATTCGCGTCGAATTTGTCGACTTCCATGGGGTCGGCGAACGTGGTTGAAGCCGAGCGATCCCCTTGTCGTGATCCGACGACGTGGGGCCGTCGTGTTACGGAGTTGACCAAGTCAAAACGCTCCGCGGCCGATACGATTTCGCTGTAGCTGCTGCAATTCGCTGCTGCAACCTGGCGCCGAATGTTGGTTTTCAGCCCCGCGATGTAGGACTGAATTTTTTCGCCCTCGGTAATGTCGGGAATCCGATTATAAAATTCCTCCATCTGCTGCGTGTATTGCACGACACTCCCAAATTGCCTATGGTGATGTAATTTTTCGCGCGCAATATAAGTGGAATTAATCGGCTCAAAACGTTTGAGAAGGTCTGCCCGGAACTGCTGCCACGTGGCTTCGCCCTGGAAAATGCTACTGTTGCTTCCGAGCCATTCGAGAGCTGGACCGCGCATCAACGTTGTCGCGAGACGAATTTTCTCGCCGTCGTACTCCGTCGTCGACCATCCGATCGCCGCGAAATAAATTTCCATCGTCGCGAGCCACCGCTTGACGTCGGATTTTCGATCGCTAGGGTCGAACGATTCCGGCGAGCGAAGTTTCGGAACCTCGAACTGACGCTACGACTGCTGTGAAGTCGTCGAAGCACGGATGTTCATAGTCGAGAGGAGTTGCGTAACGCGCTGCAGTTCGTTTCGCATCTGCTCGTTCTCCAATCGCGACCGTTCAGTCATCGCTCGCATCTCCGCTTCCATCTTGGCGATTTGCGCGAAGAGCTGCTGCGTAACGTCGTTGGTCGCCGGTGAAACCATCCTGTTCAGAAACCATGCGAGGGGGTTAATTCGAAAAGCGCGGAACTGGTGCTTACCAGAAATCGGCGTCGAATTGGTCGCCCCCGGCGGTTTTTCGAGGCGATTTTTTCCGCGACCGCTGCTTAGCCGAGAGTTGTCGAGTAAGAACGGCTCTGATTACCAAGTGTCAGAGGATCGAATTCTCAATCGAAACTTGTCACTAAAACTGAATACAAGGCATTTTTATACTCGGAGAATACAAGGATAATCGAGATAAAACGAACCTTCGGGAACACGCCCTTCTCGATACTATAATCACAAGTGCGCACAAGCACGCAGGGCTATTGGCACTTGGGATTACGCCCAGATTACACCGTATACACTACTGTCGGCGCTGTCGGTGCCGTATAATAGGTATGTCGGTGGGAAAAGTAGGAAATAAGAGAAATAAATAGAAGGCTCTAGAAAATAGAATAGTAGGCCGATTGAGATGAGATGAAGACCAAAATAAAGAGGAGAAAAGGGAGAATAGGATAACGGAAAAATATAATAGTGAGAAAATATTATAACGGGGACGTCCTCTCACACACAGCCAACTGTACAGCGACAATTCCGACAGACACAGCCTGAGCTCGACGAACTGAGGAAGTAGTTAGATTACCTGTTAGAGTAAAAAATCATCCGACTGAGCTCGTCACCGTTCGCCGCACCGATAATGTTCACACCGAAAAAAGGACGGGGGTTTTGAGATGAAGTGAACGAGAATGAAATGACTATGAATGAAGGGAGTACAAATAGGAAACCCTAATGGGATTGTACCCCCTATGGGATATCCCACTATAGCCTACACAAATGAGTAAGCTATAAAGTTCTGACACACCCCCATAGGCAAAGTGGGGGAGAACAAGGGGTCACAAGACCAGTCAAGCAAAGCAAAGCAAAGCAAAGCTCAGGGTGGATCACAAAGTCACCACACATTCCGAGCAAAAGTTCAAAGGCCAGAAGGCCAGTTCACATGCAAGATCACATACAGAGATATACAAGAGTCAAGCAAGCAAGAGCAAGAGTATATATAGGTCAAGGTACAAGCAAGGTCAAGAAGTGAGCAAGTGAGGCAAGAGAGGCACAAGACCCAGCTGTGTGCAGCAGCGCTGATGATCACAAGGCGCAAGTGCCTTGGTGAAGACATCAGCAGTGTTGGCCTCAGAGGCCACGTACGCAAGTCGCAACTGTCCACGCTGCTGTAGCTCACGAGCAAGAAAGTAGCGGAGAGCAATGTGCTTCGTTCTGTGCTCCAGACGCTGCTCTCAACACAAGGCCAGCATGGCCTTGTTGTCTACGTACAGGACTGGAGGAGAACAAGGCGGCTCTCCTAGGTCGGTCAGCAGGTAGGTGAGCCAGCGAAGCTCCTGGGCCGCCATAGCCCCGACGTAGATCTCAGCCTCACAACTAGAGCCGAGAACAGAAGACGAGCGGGTAGCACGCCACGAAACAGAGCCGGAACCAAGGCTGAAGGTGTAACCCTGTGACGACCGCTGCGTAGCCTGGTCGTCAGCCCAAGAAGCGTCTGCGTGCCCAGTGAGGACCACTGAACTCTGCCCTCCAAGCACAAGCCCCATGCCCGACGTACTGCACAAGTAGCGCAACACCCTCTTCGCTGCAGCCACGTGCTCTGGTTTGTGTCTTCCAGGAGCAACATAGCGTGCCAAGATGCTAAGAAGGTATGCAAGGTCAGGTCGTATGCAGGTCATCAGGTACACGAGGCAGCCAACAAGCTCTGCAAATAGGCCACTCGACTCTACGGACTCATCCGAAGGCAGAGCTGAGAGCGAGTGGCGAGTAGGCAGAGGAGTGGCCTGAGGCGAGGAGTACGTGAAGCCGAAGCGCTGAAGGACCTGCTGCACCATGTGTGACTGAGTCAGGGTAATGGTGCGGCGTGCTCTGTCCCGGGTGATCTGCAGGCCAAGGTAGCTGCGCAGTTCACCCAGGTCTGTGCACATGTGTCTCTTCTGCAGCTCGGACTTCACGTGGGCGAGTCCAGCAGTGTCAGCTGTGGCAAAGACCAAGTCGTTGACGTACACGAGGATGTAGAACGGCGGCAAAGAAGTGTCGGTGCGTAGAAACAGCGATGCGTCGGCAGTAGAGGGAGCAAACCCAAGAGCCGCAAGTGTAGTCCTCAGTGTGTCGTGCCACTCACGCGGTGCCTGGCGGAGACCGTAGACTGGCCGCCGGAGGCTCCACTGGGTGCCAGGAGGAAAAGACCCAGTGAAGCCAGGTGGGCGACGCAGCCAGATCTCCTCGTGCAGGCCGCCCTACAAGAAAGCAGTGCTGAAGTCAATAGAGTGCAGCTCGTAGTCACGGTGAGCAGCTATGTGCAGCAGTACCCGAAGAGTGGTCATCTTCAGGGTGGGAGAGAAGGTCTGAAAGTAGTCAACTCCCTGCCGCTGACTGAAGCCACGAGCCACGTAACGCGCCTTGAAGACAGGCGGAGAACCCGGCGGCCGCTTCACCCTGAAAATCCACATGCCACTGACGATGTTCGCCCCAGGCGGGGGAACCTCGTCAACGTAGGTGCCTGTTGACTTCCAGGAAGCCATCTCTGCGTCCATAGCTGCCTACCACTAAGAGGAGTAGGGACCCTCTATCGCCTCCGCGTAAGAGCGCGGAGTCGGGATGTCTAGTGCATCTGGGTCTCCCTTAGGGGTAAGCAGTACAGACGCGAGATGAGGTGAAGCGGCGGCCAGACACTGGAACTCCTCCTGCCTGTCCTCAAGGACGTCCGTGCCAAGGGCACACTCACCCCTGACGGACGGAGGACAGGCAGACTCAGACTCAGCGAGGAGACTAGCAGCGTAGTCTAGACGACAGCGCGCAGCAAAGTCGACGAGCTCAGTAACAAGGGCAGACGCAGCAGAAGACTCGAAAGAAGGGTCAGTGACGGCAGTAGCAAGGAGACGCGTGACAGTAGGACTGGCAGCACGAAGAGAGTCCGACTCCGGGTCGGCAAGAGCAGGAAGAGAGGACTCAGGAGGAGAAGGCAAAGGGGCACGCAAAGGAGCAGTGGACGGACGCAGAGACATCCGGTGCGTGCCAGGGACAGGAGGAGGACGCTAACGCGAACCGCGACCACTAGTGCGCGCAGCACGAACAGGCGACGTAGGACGTGACGCAGGCTCACGACGCTCAGTAAGACCTCCAGTCGGACCAGTGTAGGGAGAAGGAGCAGGCAAAGGGGAGGCAGGCTATAGCTGTGACTGTGACTGGACAGACTGTGGACCCTCTAAGGGAGGAGGAGGAGGACTAGGAGGAGGTGTAAGACCAAGAACCTGCTGCAGGAGTGGAACGAAGTACGGTCGGGGCCGCGTGGCGACGCCAGAAACAGCAGGGACAGCACCAGTACCCCCAGCAGGAGTACCCGCTCCAGCAGCACCTCCAGTAGCTCCAGAACCCCCAGCAGCACCTCCAGCAGCCCCAGAACCTCCAGCAGCACCAGGAGCACTGCCAGGCGAACCGCTAGCGGTAGTCTCAGCGCCAACAGGCTCAGCAGCACCAGCTCCAGGAGAACCCGCAGGCCCAGCAGCTCCAGTACTCCCAGTACGAGCACCTCCGGGACGCGCGGCAGCAGCACCCTCAGCAGCCGAAGAACCTCCAGCACCACTAGCACGCCTCCAGCGCCGGGCAAACCACTCACGCAGCTCCTGTGGGGAGAGTGGCTCCCGGCGAGACGAAGCACCCGGAGAACCTCCAGGCAAAGAACCTCCAGTCTCAGCACCCCCAGGCTCAGCACCCCCAGGCTCAGCACCCCCAGACTCCGCACCCCCAGGCTCAGCACCCCCAGGCACAGCACCCCCAGTCACAGCACCCCTAGGCTCAGCACCCACAGCAGCACCAGAGTCACCAGTGACCTTGACAGGCTCGACCGCGTCTACCTGGGAGACACCTGAAGGGGCAGGACCCTGAGGGGGAAGGGGGTCTACCGGGGGGGGACCTGGTACCAAGAAGAGCGGGGGTGGGGGGAGGGACGGAGTGCGGTAGGGGAAGAGGCGGTAGTAGGGTACCGACTCGTCAAACGTGACGTCCTGGGAGGACAGAACACAGCGAGAGGTGGGGTGGTAGAACTGCCACCGAGGGGCGTCGGGGGGGAACGCCAGGAAGACGCAGGGAGCAGCGCGAGGGGACAGCTTGTCCGCAGACAAGTCGCGGACAAACGCCCAAGATCCCCAGACCCGGAACGCCGACGCATCGCCAACCTTCCCCGTCCACAGCAGGGCTGGGGAGGTCTCCGGCCTGGAGACCCTGGGGTGGAGGTTGATCAGATGCGCTGCGTACCGGACCGCAAACGGCCACAGAAAATGGGGGGCAGCCGCATGCAATCTGTAATAGAAATGTCAGCTTTTCTTTTCCACTGAAACTAACCAATAGGAATTAATGTAAGTATCTCGGATTATGACTCCTTTCTTTTTTGACAGCAGCAGCTTCCATGTTTGACAGCTGCAACAGGATTGGAAAATAAACACGCCTTTTCAGATTTACTTGGCTACAAACTATAAGGCAACCCCTTACAGAACTCTAAGATAGGAACGCATGTGTACAAACCATCCACACATAGCACACCTTCTACATAACAGAACCATCACTCGTTCCAACAAACTACAAGGCACACATCATCAGGGCATCGCGGCAGTAGCAGGCAAAAAGCGCTCCGCCACCCCCCCAGGACCATTTCCCAAGCTGCACTTAAAGTTCCCTTGCCCGCCTCCTGAGCTCATTCAGCTCTGCTTCCACCTCAAGCTCCTTGAGTGACTTCTGTGACCGTCCCTCTGGCAGTGAGGACGAGGATTTCTGTGGGACACAGAAGCAGATGGAGGAAAGGGAAGGAATAGTTGGGGGTACTATTTGGAGTGGCACAGAGCAGTTCAAGCTTTATCCATAAGCAGAGAATGCAGGCGGGAAAGAAGTTCCAGATAACGCGCTAGGCAAGTGGGGAGGGGAGGGGTGAGAGTGGGTGGGTAGAGTTGAGGGCGTAGAGTGGGTGGGTGGGTATCCTACCTTGTCTGGCAGCAGCATGTCCATCTTGAGTGCCTCCAGGTCATCATCCACTGACCCCTTCTCCAGCAGGGCGAACTGCACACACACACATACATACACACAGTGTCACACACAAGCAGTGCACGGGCAGGGGGAGGGAACGGATCTATTGAGATGAGCAGGAGGAGTGGACGGGAAGAACACAATGACATTTGCACTGAATAGGATGGGTGTGCTTGCAGAGGATGCTCATACCACACAAGGCACCTTGCAATATGGGATCGAATGTTGAAAAGAATGGATGAATGCATGATAGAAGCAGCCCAAGAACTTCCATGACATGGATGCAGGCGCGAAAACAGCTGGCAGACAGGCAGGCAGGCAGGCATGCTGTTACCCACCTTGGAGGAAAGATCATCTGACGTCAGCTGGCCCACTGCCTCTGACTCCGCCTCAAGGGCGAGCACTGCTCATAAATACACATGCGAATGGGGGGATGGGGGAGGCGGGAATGGTGCAAAAAAAAGAACAAGGCATACTGATGAGTAATAAGGAACGTCAGTTGACAGACAGTAGGGGCAACGGAGTGTGCTGTAATTGAAGAAGCATCACACTCTGGTAAGAGTGGAAGGTGTGGTCAGAGTTGCCGAGAGTTAAGCAAGCCAGCCCAAGGCTTTACTTTCCACACAGAGCCAGATCGATGGCCAAAAAACGCGCTCGCTTTCACTAGCAATACTCCCCCATACAGAACACACGACGTGCATAGCTTCCCTCCTTACAGAATGTCCGAGTCATGTGCTTTCTCTGACTTGATGACCTTCCCTCTCTCCTATCCCACCCCTCCCACAAACCTCCCGGGTCTCACCTTTCTCCTCCATCTTCTCAAACGCAGCCAGAGAGCTGCTGGTGCTGATGCCACCCACCAGCTCGTTCACCTTCTGCTGCGTCCTGTAGGCCACACGCGAAAGAAAGAGAAAGAGAGAACGGAGAGACGGGACGTGAGGTGAGTGGGAGGCGAGAGGAGGGGAAAAGTGGAGGACGCAAAACAACTAAACGCGCACACAAGCGCACAGCTCAAGCATGAGCACGATAGCTCTGGTCCAAATCGAGAGGGACATTGCACTCAGTTCGGGTGCCAGCGATGGTGGGGACGCTCGCAGACAAATCAGAATGAGTCACCCTCGAGAAAGGCCCAGCACATTGCTGGCAAGCCATAACACTAAGACCAGCTTACTTTGCGGACTGAGCGCGGGCCTTGAGAGTGTCCTTCTTCGCCTTTGCCTCAGAAATCTTGCTCTCCAGCAGCTGCTCCGCACACACACCCACACACATACAGACCATGGGAAAACGCGCCCATACATTCAACCGAAACCCGAGACGAGAAGGACAAAAGCGATGCATAAAAGGGAGAAGATTAATGCACTTGGTGTTTGACGATGACAGGAGCAGCATGGTGTTTGGCGAGTGGCACAACAATCTGGCCTGCGTTGCTAAACAAGCATGGATGGAATTCGACACCAAACAACAGCGCATGCGTTGCTTAATGGCCGCCCACGCCACGGAACGGAACTTACCCGAGTGTTACCGATGAGCTTGTCTGCTGTCGACTGCTGCTGCTCCAGCTGCGACTCGAGGCTCCTCGCGTTCTCCTGCACGCACGAGAATTACAAATTTATACGCCTTCAAACATTCCAAACTTCTGATAAATTTCAGACGTGGCAAAAAAAATACAAGAACAAAGAGACACACAAACAAAAAAACGGCGCACACTGCACTGCTTCAAACCTTTAGCTAACACACGAACCGCACAGTAACGCATACCATACCTAAAAGCCTAAAAGCCTGTGCCGTTTTACCTCGAACTCCTTGCGCCGCTTGAGAGCCTCCTTCGCCAGCTCCTCCTCGCCCTTGGCCAGAGCCAGCTTCGCCCGCGCATACCTGCGGGAGGACGAACGGAGGGACGAGAACGGGAGGAGGAACGGGCGGAAGCGGGCGCGAGCGCACGGCGGAGATATGCGATGAGCACCGGATTGTAGAGCAAACAAGGAGCAAATGCAGCGGCACAGGAACGAGGAGGCGGGAGCAGGCGCATGCTCGCGAAAGACGTAAAATGAGCACTTCCAGTGTTGACGCCACTGTGATTCGGCAACATAAACGACCACACACGCAAAGGCTGGTGCGAGTAACCGTACGCACCAGTCGTCAGAGCTCTGCTGCGCGGCCTTGTACTTGTTCTCCAGCATCTTAGTGCTGGCGAGCACCTATCAAGCAATCCAGTCAGAAAGCACGCAGTAAACAAGGGCGAAGTCAGCACAAATCAGCACAAAGCGAGGTCGGTGAATGTAAAGCAAAGAAATAAGGCTCTATAGCTTGTCACTCAGAGCCCGAGGTCACACAGGCCAGAGGGGTGCACATGTGTATAGACCGATGTGCTTGTTAAAGAAATACCGCAAACGTGAAGGGTTTGGAGAATACGCGCGTCTCTTAAGTGGCAGCGTCAAACACCATGAGCTTCAGCTTAGCTTCTGAAGGGCAGAAATGAACAAGTGAGGCGAGAGAAGTGAATCACCTGTGCAGTGGCTTGTCGCAGCTTGATAAGGTCGTTCTGCATGTCCTCGACCGTCTGGTCCAGCATCTTCTCCGGGTCCTCCATCGAGCTCAACGCCGCGTTCGTGTACGACTGCCAGATAAATGGGGGACGAGGACGAGGGAGAAAGCGGAGGGAAGGATGATAATAGTGAGGAGGGAACAGAGCGGACGAAAGAACAGAGCTGGTGAAAGGTTGCGAAAACTGTAAGAATTAACAAACATATAGGCTTGAACTGGTCAGTGCAGTGGAGCAACGAAACCGATGACAACTGAGAAACGAAGGTAGTCACGAAGGTACCTTGACGATCCGAGAGACACGGTCGAAGATATTCATTTCGGCCGCCAAGGCTCCTCCGTTGCTGCCAGAGGCACCAATAGCCTGCTGCAACCGCCACGAATCTGCACAATTTTCACAAGCAAACCACACGCGAAACAGCTTCTTCCGTTACAGGTTTGTTCTTTACCCGTTGCCGAGCTATACCTCGTTACTTTGACTGAGAATTCTTAGGGCAGATACATCTTTCGTTCAGGACCGCCATTGGTGGTTTGACAGCATGGAAGAACCCGGGAGGAATACGACGAATAACGGCCAAACGGCGGAAGGCGAATGAAAGCTAGACGCATCTTGATTGACGTACCGCGGCCGCTGAAGAACGTGCTCTGAGAAGAAACCGAAGCTCGGGTTCCTGAGAGCATCCTGGAGCTCAGGGTAGCACGGCTGCCATTTTGAGCACCTTTGCTGCCTGTCGCGAAGACAGGAAGGACCTTAGAGCCGTTTGCGAGGGCCGCCATACTGTAAAAGCGGTTGCAAGGCAAACTCAAGTTAAATGGCTTTGGGACTGGAAGGACGGAGCTCGTCGAGTGCTGGATCAAATCAATCGGCAAGTCACAAAAGATCAATCATTCAACAAATTCGGATGGGTAGATAAACACAGGAGTGGGTCAGGAGAGGGGGAGTCCCAAGAAAGGTCTGCCAGCCACTGCCAGGCAGATCGCAGTGAGTGAGAATCCCGATTCCTGAATCCCAAGGTGTGTGGAGGGGGGGAACAAGGGAGGCAGGAAACGGAGCTACGGATGAGGTTCGGAGAGAAGCTTGAGAAGTTCATCTGTTGGTTTGGAGAGGCTTGTAAGGGGCCGCGTGATGAGGTTTGGAGACAAAGCCAACAGGGAGAAGCTGTACCAGCGCGAAGGTCTGGCAAAACAGTCTGGTAACGCGGGACTGATTCGTGGCTAGCGAACAACTTCGCGTTCACGAATCGTGGTTGCGAAAGTTTTCGGGATTCCAGATGTTTTGGTGTGACCCACAGGGGCACGAAATGTGAGGGCTTCACGCAACCGACGTGGCAGAGGATTTTGCAAGGTGTCTTCTCATTGGCATTGTCCAATCGAGCAGGAGAGCGAGAACAGTTCCAACCGCCACGTCCGCACCAATTCGCCAGTCACAATCAGCACGGGCAAAGGTTGAAGTCACAAGGGAGGGGGTCCGCAACTCATCTCCTGCCAGGTTTCCAGGCAAGGTTGGATGGAATGAAAGGCAACTGAAATCAGCGCTCTTTCTGTCAGGGTGTGTCTACTTACAGTTATAAGGTCTTTGCGACATTTGAGCTTTGCTTCAAATGCTATAAGATTGTAGATTGTATTATCTATAGTACCAACACCTAATTATACTCCAAGTCATGATAAATCTCTAATTAAAACCACACGAAGTCAATAATATTGAGTTACTTTGTCCGAAACTTGTAGAAGACGAGCAAAAACTGTCGTATATGAAGTTCTGTATCATATTAAATTTATCAATTTATATTTTGCTATTTAGCATCAAATATCTACACCGAGCTATTTTTTATGTTTTGTATATGCTGTTTTTATTGTGAGGTGTTTTTCCGGTTTAAGTGTACGTTGTTTTAATTGTTCGCTGAGAATGCTTGTAGTGGAGATTTAGATACAATACAGCTATTGCACATCGACAGCATCAGAAGTTGCATCCAAGTTCATCGAATTCACCCATCACCTGCACGACACGTCACACCACCAATTGGTCCATCATCTGCCCTTGCTCCTGGCTTCTAGAAGTCATTGGGGGCGTGTCTAGTCCGAAAGGCGTGTCAGGGAATTTCAGGCAGAATTCGTCACACGCGCGGGTCACTACTAGGAGATGATGTCGGCTCGGCACACAATTGCGTTTCATAATTTGCGAATTGAAAACACTCCTCCTCTCTGTATTCACAATTGTCAGCTCCTTTTTCCTTGTCCAAGTTTGGTTCTCGTTGGTTGACCTCATGCTGTGGGACTGGTTCTGCGCAACCAACTTACGAATCTGCTTTGACGTTGATCCACACAAGTGGTAGTTTCACCTGCAGCAAGCGGCTAAGCCTGAAAGACGACGTTGACGCAACGGCGGCTAGAGAATCAGGGTCCGTGGTTGTTACTATTAAATTCGTTTTGCCGCTTCCACCCAAGCTTCTAACAGCCTTGTTGTAGAGAGGTCGATCTACTTCCGATCACGTTGTACTTGGAAACATCCACCGGCCACGGCACTTCTTAGTCATCGCACCGCAAGTCTCGTCGTAAAATACCAATTGCCCTTTTGGATATAGTTTTGTTTGTTCCAAGTAAGAATTTCGCCTCAAGTAACGACTTGGGGTGTCACGTAGTTAGGTGTTGATTCCCGCGGCACCTTTGTCCGCAAGGATGATGCGACGTTTTCTTGTCGCAGGCGGGAGAACGTCGCAGGGCCGGATGAGCGACAGGCCCTTCCCTCGATTCCTAGTCTTTGCCGCTGCAGTGCTGCTGTCAGCCATGATCCGCCACAGCCAAGGTACTGCGGGGAGCTTGCGTTCGCTGACAATTGAAGCGGATCGTTTCTGATAACATCAGAATTCATACGAATTTATTCAGAAAAAAAATCGAATTCGATGAGAATGCTTGGTTTTTGTCCTGCAGGAGGACAGGCGTCCTGAAAACACATCAACAACCTGTTTTTTGTTTTTTGTTTTTTTTTTTTTTTTTTTGTTTTTTTTTTATCCCACCCTTCATTCCAACCAATGCACAGCGTATAACGTGTCGCTTGAGAGTGTGACGCTCTTTAAACGGTTCTCTTGGTACGGCACGCCATCTGTTTACATCGAATGCGACTCTGCGAATCGGACGTACCTGCCCGCCGTCAACTCGACGCTGACGTGGTTCACCTTCCAAGGCAACGAGTCATGGCAGGTGGGTGGGTGCGTCGCCACGTGCATGCATGCTTGTATTCATGGATGATCGGAACGATGGTTGCCTGGTTGGTGGGTGCACGGATGGATGGTGGGAGATGGGTGGTTGCGTGTTGGATGGATGCATCGGGGATTGGTGTGATCGATGCATGGGGGGACGTGATGCGACACAATGGAAGTTCAAGCTGGGAGCAGTGAAGGAGGGTTTCCTGTGCGGCTGCTGAACTTGCTTTTCTTTGGGAGTTTCTGTTTTGTATTCCTGATTGGTCCTGCTGTATGGCTGGGTGAGGTGGCCCATGGGAAGGAAAGCGTTGAAGAGAGGTGAACGAAGCAAGAAAAGTGAGGGAAACAATGAAGGAGGAGATAAGGGATAGGAGAAAGTCCTTGGTGTGTGTGTGTGTGTGTGTGTGTGTGTGTGTGTGTGTGTGTGTGTGTGTGTGTGTGTGTGTGTGTGTGTTTGTTGTGTTGCATTCCATCATTCCATGTGTGTGTCTCTGTGAGCTCGTTGGCTTGTTGCATTGCATTCCACCACATTGTTTCAGAAGCACCTGTTGGGGTGGACTGCCATATCTAAACCTCCTTTAACCCTCAGTGTCCCTTCTCGCCGACTCCTTTCCCCCACATCATTACTAGTCCTCGTTCTTTTTTTGACCTCCCTCCCTCCTCCCATGCCTCCTGTTCACATCTAACATCTTCTCTACCTCGTTCCACATTTTCACGCTTCCCACCTCAGCCAGTCACACGCTAGGCACCTGCAGCACTGCTTCACCAATGCTCTGCGTGTTGTTGAGCCTTGGGCACCAAGACCGGTGCTTCAGTCCCGCTCAACGCCATTACCCCGTCTCCCCCCTCACCCCTCCCCACAACCCCCCGCTGTCTCCCCCTCGCCCCCCTGCTGATACTCTCCCCACCAGCCAGTGACACAGCTAGATCACGGGCAGTGCCGCACGTGTGGGCTGTACGAGAGGCAAGCGTTGTGGTACAAGGACGGGTGCTTTGGCACGTGGGCTGTGTGCTCCAGCAACTTCAGCGACCGTGACAGCCGCGGCCTCTTCACGTTTGTGCAGCCGGGTAGCTTCCATGCCAACCTGGCGTGTTACGCTTGTAACCACACGGGGGTGGCACATGCTGCGGCAGAAGGTGTGTGGGTGGGTGGGTGGGGAGGGGGAGGGAGGGGGGGAGGGGGAGGGAGGGGGGGAGGGGGGGGGGGGTGGCAGCACGTGCGGGCGCGTGCCTGTGTGCATGTGAGTGAGTGAGGCAGAGGGGAGGATAGTTGTGTCTTTACATCATCGTCATTGCAAAGAGTGGTAACAGGCAGCAATGCACATGTTCAATGGTGGCTGCGGCATTGTGCATCGTGGGGTGTGCATAGCATAGTGAATGAAACAGAGGAAATTCAATGCTATGATTAAAGTAGGGGACATATACAGACCTTTTTCTTATCCACACCCATTCCAACCGTTCCTCACGCCTGCTGCTCGCACCCCCCTTCTCCTAATCACTGTATCGTGTGTACCCCTGCTGCTCCCCAAGCAGCCCCCACTAGCGCAGACACAGGCGCCGACGTAAGTGTGTTTCTGTGGATGTCAGTGGTGGTAGCAGGCATGGGCATAGTCATCATCATTGCTGCCTGCAGCGTCTTCCTTGCAGCCGAGCCTGAGGCCGAGGCAGAGCGTGTCCGTTTGGAGGGAGAACGGGCCAAGTTCATCGAGATGGGCGGGGGGAAGTCGGACGGACGGCCGAGATTTCACGATGGGTATCACTACGAGGGGAGTGAGGACGAGGATAAAGGGGAGCACAAGCGGCATGGGCAGCAGCACCAATCGGAGTTTTTTGGGAGGTTTCGGGAAGAAGCAGGCGATGTGTTGAGCGATATTGATGAAGAGGATGAGGAGGAGACTACAGGGTTATTCCCTGTGCATCACAAACGCTCATCTGCTGTGCCTGGCGCACCAAAAAGGGCTCAGCCTCCGCTTCCTGTGTCATCCGTTCCTGCCTCTGTTCCTCCTCCTGCTGCTGCTGCTGCCGCTGGTACGGGCATTGCTGCTGCTGGTCTTACCACCACTCCTACTGGTGCTGGGGGTGTCAGGGAGTCTCCCAATTTAGTTGAAGTTTCCATACTGCAAAGTCCCCCAGGACGGCCGTTTGAAGCCACACCCAACCCGACTACGGCAGCAGCGTACT
The DNA here is from genome assembly GCA_948144175.1 of Closterium sp. NIES-65. Lineage (NCBI taxonomy): Eukaryota > Viridiplantae > Streptophyta > Zygnematophyceae > Desmidiales > Closteriaceae > Closterium > Closterium sp. NIES-65. Next base: position 5,549,052 of record CANXME010002068.1, read on the forward strand.
ACCATGAGTGGTAGTACGTATTGTACACTTATATGGCGTATTTATTATGTGTGCTGTAGTGCATGGGGTGTAGCTACTCGTTACCCATACTATGGCCAGAATTCTAGGTTGTAATTAGTCGCCCACGGTCTTTTTCTTGATAGGTTAAGTTCAGGAAGCTCCCTTGCCTGAGCAATATTTCATTGATTGCTGTTACGAGTGCAATTGAGTGAACGAATGAGAATTGCAATATCGAAGCAAGAATACAATGAGCGAAGGCATGAGCGAAAAATATATAGCGAAACTACAATGGTAACGGTAATGGACTGTGGTTGTCACGCGACGGGCCTGGGACTGAGGTTGGGAAAAAGTGTCGAAGCGGAGGCCCAGAGCGCGGGTTACCCGCTGAGCCGTGAGGTCGGGGTGCGATGTGCGAAGGTGGCGGGCGGATTGTCGATGCGAGGGTTGCGAGTGGTAACGGTGCTGACTGTGGTGCTACAGTGATGTACGCGTTGAGCAGGGATGCGAAGTAAGGAAAAGGAATTTTCCTTACACTACCCCCCCCCCTAAGGAGGTCCTCCTTACGTAAGTGCGTGTGCATCCCTGAAATTTCGGCTGCGTAGATACTCGGTGAGGACGGGGTGGTTTTCAATTCTGTCCAGGGAAACCCAATTGTCTTTGGTGGGTGTACGGTCCTTCCAGCGGAGTAAGAGCTCGATCCTTCGGGCTCCTCGAGGGTCGCGAACTCTGTGACTCATGATTTTCTCGGGGGTGACGATTGGTTCGATTGGTGGTCTTGTCATGCTGGCTGGGCGATTGCGTGGCAGTTGGCTCGTGGACGGGACGTAAGGGCGAAGTAGGCAGACGTGGAATGAGGGGTTGACGTACCAGTCAGCAGGAAGGAGGAGGTGGGCGGTGACGGGTGTAAGCATGTGGCTTATGCGAAATGGCCCGCAGTATCGGGGGCGGAGTTTCGGGGTGATGGAAAGTCGGAGGTTCTGAGTGTCAAGTAAAACTAAGTCGTCGGGTTGGTAAGTGACAGGTCTGCGGTGGCGGTCGGCGTTGCGTTTAGCGATGATGTTCGATTTTTTTATTGCGTATGCTGCCCGGGTCCGTGCTGCTTGTAATAGTTCGGCGAACTGTTGTGCTCGTGGTACTGGGTTGTCGGGATTCGGGGTCATGGGTACTGTCGGGTCTTGTCCGTAGTTTAAGTAAAATGGTGACTGTTGGGTCGTGGCGGATGGCGAGTTGTTGTACGCGAATTCGATTAGTGGCAGTTGCTGTTCCCACGTGGTCGGGTCGTCACACGTGGCTCTGATGAGCTGTTCCATGGTCTGATTTGTCCGTTCTGTCTGCCCGTCGGTTTCGGGGTGGTATGATGAACTGAACTGTAGTCGCGTGCCGAACTGCTGCCACAAGTTCCGCCAGAAGTTGCTGGTGAATTTCGTGTCGCGGTCGCTGATGATCGCGGCTGGTATCCCGTGCAGTCGAACGACGATGGAGATGAAGAGGCGTGCTGTTTATTCGGCTGTGATTGATTTTTTGCAGGTTGCGAAATGTGCCATTTTCGTCAGTCGATCGACGACGACCAGGATCGCGTCGTTCCCACTCGCCCCGGCTGGTAACCCCGTGACGAAGTCCATCGTCACCTGCTGCCAAGCACGCTCTGGGGGTGGTATCGGCTGCAACTGTCCCGCCGGCCGCTGTCGTGATGATTTCATGAGCTGACAAGTGGGACACGATGCCACGTGTCGTTGTACGTCGGTCAACATTTCGGGCCAGTAATAATACCGCTGCAGCTGCTGCCGTGTTTTTCTACTCCGAAATGCCCCGAGGTAACTCCGTCGTGTGCCTCCTATAACAGTAATTCCCGTAGCAGTGTATACACAGGTACCTGTGAAATAACGAGGAATGAAGAAAGGAAGGGTTTTCACTAGCAGTAGTTGGGATACATATAGCAAACCCTAACAGGGTTGTACTCGCTATAGAGCACCCCACTACAGGCTAGATAATAACATTCTGACACACCCCCATAGCCAAAGTGGGGTGTAATCAACACAATGAGCAGGAGTTCATAATAATAAACAAAGCTAGAGGTAATCACAGCGGGCAAGTGAGGAGGAGGAGGAACTGTGGAAGGAGAGAAGATGGGAGGCAACGACTGAAGCTGTAGAGGCACGGGCACAGGAGCGGCTGACTCCGTGGCTACCGAAGCAAGGGCGACGGACTACTGGAGTGACTGGCTCCGCGGCTAAGACGAGCAGCAGGAGCAACGGACCCACTTGCGATTGGTGCAACAGGCTCACTGGCTACCGAAGCAAGGGCGACGGACTACAAGCGCTGCAGGCGACACGGCAGCTACCTCCACACAACCTCCTCCAACTGACCCACACCCTTGACACACACCCTAACTGCTTCACCCCTAACTCCACTCCCATGTCACCCCCTCGTACCACTCCGACGGCTCCAACACAACACATCCACCCCCCTCAGCGGCAGCTGCAGCACTGGGAGACGGAGGAGGAGGAGGAGCAGGGGACAGCGCACAGAAACTGCACCCCCATACCCCCCACCCCCAAACCCTAATTCAGGAGAACGGGCAGCAGCAGGGGTGGGGCGCCGTCTGAAGCACGGGGGATAGCGGGCAGCTCAGGGGCAGAGAAGAACAGGCCGCCCACGGGCCTGACACAGCCAGACGAACCGCGCGCAGGCGGACCAAGCCGCGCGCGGGCCTGGCGCAGCCCGTACGGGCCACGCGCGGGCCGGGCGCAGCCCGTACGGGCGGCGCTCAGGGCTAGCGCAGCCCGCGCTGGCCGGGACGGGCGACCGGGGACGACGGGCTGGTCCCCGTCGCCCGTCGAAGCGCCCCCCGGGGGCGACGCGCGGACCGACGGGGCAGAAAGCCGCCGCGCGCCTCGGGGCGCACGGTGGGCAGAGAATCGCCGAACGCTCCGAGCGCGCGGCGGGAAGAAAAATCCGTCGCACACCACGGGGCGTGCAACACACAGAGTAGCAGTGGCAGCGAAAGGAGTGAGGTGGTGGGCCCATACACAGGAACGACCCAGGAGGGTCGACCTGCTCTGATACCATGTGAAATAACAAGGAATGAAGAAAGGAGGGGTTTTCGCTAGCACTAGTTGGGATACATATATGTCAGAATGTTATTATCTAGCCTGTAGTGGGGTGCTCTATAGCGAGTACAACCCTGTTAGGGTTTGCTATATGTATCCCAACTGCTGCTAGTGAAACCCCTCCTTTCTTCATTTCTCTCTTGCCTAGCTAGCTAAACCCTAGCTATGGCTCCTCACTCTATCTACGATTCTCACAAAATAGCAAACCCTAACAGGGTTGTACTTGCTATAGAGCACCCCACTACAGGCTAGATAATAACATTCTGACAGTACCCAAATGCGGTCAGTCCCGGTTTTTACGTAATAGACTCCCTTTGCTGCTACGAACGGCTGCGAATTTCCTCCTGTGAAGAATGGATCCGTCTGGTATCCGTGGGTGAATAGGCCTGTCAGTAGCGGGCTTGTCTGGGCGAGTAGTATTACATGGATCTGGGCAGTGGGGCGGGTCAGTGCGTCGGCGATGTTCGAGGCTCCCTTTTTGTAAGTGACCGTGTAGTGAAAGTTGGACTCGAGGAAATCGAGCCATCGAATTTGTCGTGGGTTGAGGTGTGGCTGTGCGCGAAGGTACTGTAGTGATTTATGGTCTGTCCGTACTGTCACGTCTGCGCCAGTCAAGTAACAGCGCCATACTTTGAGCGCGTGCACGATCGCAAGCATTTCGCCGTCGTGTATCGGGTAATTTTTCTCGGGCGGATGCAGTTTTCGTGACTCGTATGCGATAGGCTGTAGGCCATTGCCGAAATCCTGTAGCACTACGGCTCCGATGGCGATATCGCTTGCGTCAGTAACTACTTCGAATGGGCGGTGTGGGTCGGCGATGCGCAGGACGGGCGGGGAAAAGAGAACATTTTTCAGGGTAGAGAAGGCAGCATGCTCTTTCTCCCCCCACGTAAAAACGACCCCCATTCCACAGTAAGTCCGTCAGTGGGGCAGTTAACCGTGCCATGTCGGGGACGAACCGACGCACATAATTAACGAACCCTAAAAAGCTCTGCAGCTCTGTGATGTTCGCCGGGGGATGCCACGCTTTTACCGTATCCAGTTTCTTTGGGTCGATTTCAACTCCAGCCTCCGAAATAACGTGCCCCAAAAATTCTAACCTATCCTGGAAGAACTCGCACTTGGAACCCTTGGTCAGTAATCTGTGCTCGTCTAAAACCTTAAACACTGCTTCCAGATCTGCTAAGTGCTGCTGCTGATCCTGACTGTAAACTAGGATGTCGTTGAGGTAAACTATGACACATTTATCTAAGAGCGGCCTGAATGCCTCGTTCATGGTCATCTGAAAAGTCGTCGGTGCGTTGGTCAGCCAGAATGGCATCACAGTGTACTCGAACGACCCGTACCTAGTCCTGGAAGTTGTTTTGGCGCAGTCCGATGGTTCGACCCTAATCAGATGGTAACTGTCAGAATATTATAGCTTACTTATTTGTGTAGACTATAGTGGGGTATCCCATAGGGGGTACAACCCAACTAGGGTTTCCTATTTGTACTCACTTCATTCATAGTCATTTTATTCACGTTCCTTTCTCCACATGGAATCAGAGCAGGTCCCATCCTAGGGACTGTTCTTTAGGGCCCACCGAAGCGCGCCCGAGGCGCGCGCCTTTTTTTTAGCGACCCTCCGAGTCGCCCTTTTCCTTCGCTGATGGTCACAAGGCGCGAGTGCCTTGGTGAACACATCAGCACTGTTGGCCTCAGAGGCCACGTACGCAAGTCGCAACTGACCATGCTGCTGCAGCTCACGAGCAAGGAAGTAGCGGAGAGCAATGTGCTTCGTTCTGTGCTCCAAGCGCTGCTCTCGACACAAGGCCAGCATGGCCTTGTTGTCTACGTACAGCACTGGAGGAGAACGAGGTGGCTCTCCAAGGTCAGTCAGCAGGTAGGTGAGCCAGCGAAGCTCCTGTGCAGCCATGACCCCGGCGTAGATCTCAGCCTCACAAGTGGAGCCGAGAACCGAAGACGAGCGAGTAGACCGCCACGAGACAGAGCCGGAACCAGGGCTGAAGGTGTAACCCTGTGACGACCGCTGCGTAGCTTGGTCGTCAGCCCAAGAAGCGTCCGCGTGGCCGGTAAGGACCACTGGACTCCGCCCTCCAAGCACTAGCCCCATGCCCGACGTACTGCACAGGTAGCGCAATACCCTCTTCGCTGCAGCCATGTGCTCTGGTCTGTGTCTCCCAGGAGCAACATAGCGTGCAAGAATGCTCAGAGGGTATGCAAGGTCAGGTCGTGTGCAGGTCATCAGGTACATGAGGCAGCCAACAAGCTCTGCATACGGACCACTCGACTCTACGGACTCATCCGAAGGCAGAGCTGAGAGTGAGTGGCGAGTAGGCAGAGGAGTGGCCTGAGGCGAGGAGTACGTGAAGCCAAAGCGCTGAAGGACCTGCTGCACCATGTGTGAGTGAGTCAAGGTAATGGTGCGGCGTGCTCTGTCCCGAGTGATCTGCAAGCCAAGGTAGCTGCGCAGTTCACCCAGGTCTGTGCACGTGTGTCTCTTCAGCAGTTCGAACTTCACGTAGGCGAGTCCAGCAGTGTCCGCTGTGGCAAAGACCAATTCGTCAACGTACACGAGGATGTAGAACGGCGGCAGTGAAGTGTCGGTGCGAAGAAACAGCGACGGGTCAGCAGTAGAAGGAGCAAACCCAAGAGCCGCAAGCGTAGTCCTCAGTGTGTCGTGCCACTCACGCGGTGCCTGGCGGAGACCGTAGACTGGCCGTCGGAGGCTCCACTGGGTGCCAGGAGGGAAAGTCCCAGTGAAGCCAGGTGGACGGCGCAGCCAGATCTCCTCGTGCAGGCTACCCTGCAGGAACGCAGTGCTGAAGTCGAGAGAGTGAAGCTCGTAATCGCGCTGAGCGGCTATGTGCAGCAGCACCCGAAGAGTGGTCATCTTCGGGGTGGGAGAGAAGGTCTGAAAGTAGTCAACTCCCTGCCGCTGACTGAAGCCACGAGCAACGTACCGTGCCTTGAAGACAGGTGGAGAGCCCGGCGGCCGCTTCACCCTGAAGATCCACATGCCACTGACGATGTTCGCCCCAGGAGGGGGAACCGCGTCAACGTAGGTGCCTGTGGACTTCCAGGAAGCCATCTCTGCATCCATAGCTGCCTGCCACTGAGAGGAGTAGGGACCCTCTACGGCCTCCGCGTAAGAACGCGGAGTCGGGATGTCTAGTGCATCCGGGTCTCCCTCAGGGGCAAGCAGTACAGACGCGAGATGAGGTGAAGCAGCCGCTAGACACTGTAACTCCTCCTGCGTGTCCTCTAGGACGTCCGTGCCAAGAGCACACTCACCCCCTACGGACGGAGGACAGACAGACGCAGACTCAGCAACAAGACTAGCAGCGTAGTCGAGACGACAGCGAGCAGCAAAGTCAACGAGCTCAGCGACTAGAGCAGACGCAGCAGTGGACTCAAAAGAGGGGTCAGTGACGACAGTAGCAAGCAGACGCGTGACAGTAGGACTGGCAGCGCGAAGAGAGTCCGACTCAGGGTCGGCAAGCGCAAGAAGAGAGGACTCAGGAGGAGAAGGCAAAGGGGCACGCAGAGGAGCAGTGGACGGACGCAGAGACATTCGGTGCGTGCCAGGGACAGGAGGAGGACGCTGACGCGAACCGCGACCACTAGCGCGAGCAGCACGAACCGGCGACGCGGGACGAGACGCAGGCTCACGACGCTCAGCAAGACCTCCAGTAGGACCAGTGTAAGGAGAGGGAGCAGGCAAAGGAGAGGAAGGCTCCAACAGTGACTGCGACTGGACAGGCTGTGGACACTCTACCGAAGGAGAAAGACCAAGAACCTGCTGTAGGAGCGGAATGAAGTACGGCCGAGGCCGCGCGGCAGCTCCAGACTCAGCAGGGACAGCACCAGCACCCTCAGCGACAGCACCAGCGCCACCAACACCTCCAGCGGCAGGACCTCCAGCAGCACCAGCAGCAGAACCACCGCCAGGACAGACAGCAGTAGTCTCAACACCAACACCCTCAGCAGCTCCAGCTCCAGTAGGACCCGCAGGCCCAGCAGCTCCGGGACCGGCAGCACCAGCACCCTCGACGGTCGACGAAGCTCCAGCTCCAGCAGCACTCCTCCAGCGGCGAGCAAACCACTCGCGCAGCTCCTGTGGAGAGAGGGGCTCCCGGCGAGACGCAGTAGCAGGAGAAACCCCAGGCTCTGCAGCTCCAGACTCAGCACCCCCAGGCACAGCAGCTCCAGACGTAGCACCCCCAGGCTCAGCAGCTCCAGACTCAGCACCTCCAGGCTCAGCAGCTCCAGACTCAGCACCCCCAGACTCAGTAGCTCTAGCTCCAGTAGGACTCGCAGGCCCAGCAGCTCCGGGACCGGCAGCACCCCCAGCAGGCGAAGAAGCTCCAGCTCCAGCAGCACGTCTCCAGCGGCGAGCAAACCACTCGCGCAGCTCCTGTGGAGAGAGCGGCTCCCGCCCAGCAGTCGCAGGCTCCGCACCTCCAGGCTCAGCACCCCCAGGCTCAGCAGCTCCTGACGTAGCACCCCTCGGCTCAGCACCCACAGCAGCAGCACCCCCAAGCTCAGCACCCCCCGGCCTCGCACCCCCAGGCTCAGCACCCCCAGCAGCAGCACCCCCAAGCTCAACACCCACAGGCGTAGCACCCCCAGACTCTGCACCCGCAGCAGGACCAGACTCAGCAGCAACCTCGACTGGCTCGACTGTGTCTACCTGGGACACACCTGAAGGGGCAGGAACCTGAGGGGGGAGGGGGTCTACCGGGGGGGGAACTGGCACCAGGAAGTCCGGTGGGGGGGGGAGGGAAGGAGTACGGTAGGGGAAGAGGCGGTAGAAGGGGACTGACTCGTCGAACGTGACGTCCTGGGAGGACAGAACACGACGAGAGGAGGGGTGGTAGAACTGCCACCCTGGAGCGTCAGGGGGGAAGCCAAGGAAGACATAGGGAGCAGCACGGGGGGACAGCTTGTCCGCAGACAAGTCGCGGACAAACGCCCGAGATCCCCAGACACGGAACGCAGACGCATCGCCGACCTTCCCCGTCCACAGTAACACTGGGGACATCGCGGGCCGAGAGATCCTGGGGTGAAGGTTGAGCTGATGCGCCGCGTACCGAACCGCAAACGGCCACAGAAAATGGGGGGCAGCCGCATGCATCATGGACGTACGAGCGACATCCATGACCATGCCAATGCGGCGCTCAGCAATCCCATTTTGCTGTGGAGAGTCCGGAAGCGTAAAGGTCTGGCGGATCCCCTGTGCACGACAGTAGTCTCGCAGAAGGCGAGAGGAGAACTCCCCACCTCGGTCAGAGTGCAGACGCAGAACAGGAAAGTCCGAGCCGAAGCTCCTCCTGAGCTGGAGACGAGCCTCACGGATCCAGTCGATCAGCACCTCAGTGACCGCACCCTTGCAGCGCAAGGGGAAGACTGAGGTGTAACGCGGGTAGTCGTCAACCACCAACGGGAAGTAGCGCTCGTGATCCTGCCCACGGACGGGGGCCGGGCCCCACACGTCCATGTGAAGCGTCTGCAGAGGAGCCTCTGTCGGGGGAAACTGGGAGGAGTGAGGAGCAGCCCTGAGGCGCCCCTCGATACAGGGGACACAGGAAGGTCCTGGTCCCGAAGGAAGGGGAGGGAGAGACTGGGGAAGACCAGAGACAAGGACACGGGAAGCCATGCCCCGAAGACGGGGCAAGGAGGGGTGGCCTAGACGGTGGTGCCACAGAAGAGTCTCGTGAGACAGGAGGCGACACGAACAGGGGGCAGACTCAGGACCAGACCTGGACGCAGCAGCAAACACCTGACCCGACGCTGCTACCTGACCGGACGCGGGGACAGGAGGAGACTCAGTGGTCACGGTGTAGAGGCTCGACCCCGGCCGACGCGAGAACGTGGCCAGGTGCCGGCCTGTGCGTGCGTCCGTGCAGTGGGTCACCCGCTGACTCGCAGGAGTGAACTGGTGAACCCCCGCATCCTGTAGGTCTGCACCACTCACCAAGTTTGTTGAGAACGAGGGGAGGTACAGGCCAGACAGGGTGCCCGAGGGGGCAGCCGGACACGGGAGGACAGTGGAGAAGTGAGCGAGGACAGGACCCCCAGAGGGGTCAGCCAGGGAGACAGCAACCGGCCGACCAAGCGGCGTGAGTGTGGTGCGGTCCCGAAAGAAGGAGCGAGAAGCCCTAGAGTCAAGTGTAAAGGTGAGGGAGGTCGAAGCCAACGCGGTACCTGAGAGCGCAGCCTCACCCGCACCTGAGGAAGCAGACTCACTAGCACCTAGAGCAGCACCCGCACCTGTACCTGGAGCAGGAGACTCACTAGCACCCAGAGCAGCAGCCTCACCAGTAGCTAGAGCAGCAGGTCCTATACCTGGGTCAGGCGGGACGCACAGGTGACTGGCACGGTCAGCACTAGTAGGCAATGCATACATGGCAGTGAGAATAGCATCATAGTCAAGAGCATATATATCTACCCTCTGCCTAAGCAACTCCACCCAGTCGGGAAGCTCAGCCTCGTCGCCAAACACGGTACGCCAGGCGTCGCTCAGACGGGCGAAGCAGCGGGACTGTGTATGACTACGTGTCCCACAAGGCTGACCAGTCCGAGTACCAGTGCGAATCACGTAAGAGCAGCGAACAGCACTGAGAGACCCTCCACTCTGAGCGTACCACTGACGAAGCTGGCGAGGCGTGAGAGACACGCGAGAGGGTCGCAGGAGCTGCATCTGGCCGCCACCACGAGTAGAAGCAGCAGGAGTGGAAGTAGGAGTAGCGTCGCCACCCCTACAGCCCCAACCAGCGTACCACTCACGCAGCTGCTGGGGCGTGAGGGACTCACGCAGGCGTCGCTGGGGCTGCATCTGGCTCCGCAAGTAGAAGCAGGAGCAGGACTAGCAGCAGGAAGGCAGGCAGCCAGGCAAGCCAAAAGGCAGGCAGGCAGGCAAGCAGGCGACGCGCAGCGTGCTAGCAGGGCAAGAGCTCACCAGTGGTGGGAAGAGTAGGCTCGGCGACTCAGCGGCTCGGCAGCTTGGCGGCTCGGCGGCTCGGGCGACTCGGGCGGCTCGGCGGCAAGGCGGCTCGGCAGCAACTGCAGCTCAGCAGCTCGGTGACTCGGCGGCTCGGCGGCAGGGCGGCTCGGCAGCAACTGCAGCTCAGCAGCTCAGCGACCCGGCGGCTCGGCGGCAGGGCGGCTCGGCTGCTGGGCGGCTCGGGTGCAGGGCGGCTCGGCGGTGGGGCGGCTCGGCTGCTGCAGGTGAGCGATGAAGGAGGAGGAGAAGCAGGGGAGGCCATACACCTGCCACCCCTCTGCCGGGGCCCCCTCAGGTCGCCTCGACAGGCGACGGGAAAAGGGGGGGGTGGGTGGTGGGGGCCGGTAGGTGCAGCGGCGGGGCCAGCAGGTGCAGTTGCGGGGCCGGTAGAAGGGGACGGCAGGAGCCGTCAGGAGGGGACGGCGGGGCCGTCAGGAAGGGACGGCGGGGCCGTCACGAAGGGACGGCGGGGCCGTCAGGAGGCGACCGGGCCGCGACGGGGGCAGGCGGCGGGGCCGCGTAAGGGCCTGGGCGGGGCCGCGACAGAGCCGTCGGCGGGGCCGCGTGAAAGCCGGGGCGGGGCCGCGTAGAAGCCGGGGCGGGGCCGCGCGAGAGCAGGCGGCGGGGCCGCGAAGGAGCCGGGGCGGGGCCGCGTGAGAGCAGGCGGCGGGGCCGCGTAAGGGCCTGGGCGGGGCCGCGATAAAGCCGTCGGCGGGGCCGCGTGAAAGCCGGGGCGGGGCCGCGTAGAAGCCAGGGCGGGGCCGCGCGAGAGCAGGCGGCGGGGCCGCGAAGGAGCCGGGGCGGGGCCGCGTGAGAGCAGGCGGCGGGGCCGCGTAAAGGTCGGGGCGGGGCCGCGACAGAGCCTGCTGCGGGGCCGCGTGAGAGCCGGCGACGGGGCCGCGTAAGGGCCGGCGGCGGGGCCCCGTCAGAGAGGGCGGCGGGGCCGCGTCAGTGAAAGCGGCGGGGCCGCAGGGAAAATGATGACCCGAGGGGTCGCTAAAAAAAAAATCGCGCCTCGGGGGGCGCTTCGGTGGGCCCAAAAAAAACGGTCCGTAGAAGGACCCGCTCTATACCATGTGAGAATAAGCGAACAGGAATGAATGAACTAGCAGTGAAAATGAGTACAAGTAGGAAACCCTAGAATTGTGTACCCCCTATAGGCTAACCCACTGTAGCCTACACAAGCAGAACATATATAATGTTTGACAGTCGGTGCGTTGGTCAGCCCGAATGGCATCACAGTGTACTCGAACGACCCGTACCTAGTCCTGGAAGTTGTTTTGGCGCAGTCCGATGGTTCGACCCTAATCTGATGGTAACTGTCAGAATATTATAGCTTACTTATTTGTGTAGGCTATAGTGGGGTATCCCATAGGGGGTACAACCCAACTAGGGTTTCCTATTTGTACTCACTTCATTCATAGTCATTTCATTCACGTTCCTTTCTCCACATGGAATCAGAGCAGGTCCCATCCTAGGGACTGTTCTTTAGGGCCCACCGAAGCGCGCCCGAGGCGCGCGCCTTTTTTTTAGCGACCCTCCGAGTCGCCCTTTTCCTTCGCGGCCCCGCCGCCCTACTTCGCGGCCCGACCGCCGCCCTACTCGCGGCCCAGCCGCCGCCCTACCTTAACGGCCCACCCGCCGCCCTTGCTAGCGGCCCCGCCGTCCCGTCGCGGCCCCGCCACCCAGTCGCGGCCCCGCTACCCCTACGCGCGGCCCCGCCACTCCGTAGCGGCCCCGCCACCCCTTCGTGCGGCCCCGCTACCTCTTCGCGCGGCCCCGCCACTTCGTCGCGGCCCCGCCACCCCTTCGAGCGGCCCCGCCACTCAGTCGCGGCCCACCCACCGCCCTACCTGCGGCCGTCCCGCCGCCCTACCTGCGGCCTCCCCGCCGCCCTACCTGCGGCCATCCGCCGCCCTACCTGCGGCCGTCCCGCCGCCCTACCTGCGGCCTACCCGCCGCCCTACCTGCAGCTGTCCGCCGCCCTACCTGCGGCCAACCCGCCGCCCTACCTGCGGCCTACCCGCCGCCCTACCTGCGGCCCGCCCGGCCGCCCTACCTACGCGGCCCAGCGGCAGCCGAGCCGCCGCGCCGCCCAAGAGCAGCCGAGCCGCCCAAGAGCCGCCGAGCCGCCCAGCAGCAGCCGAGCCGCCCAGCAGCAGCCGCGCCGCCCGGAGCAGCCGAGCCGCCCAGGAGCCGCCGAGCCGCCCAGCAGCAGCCGAGCCGCCCGGAGCCGCCGAGCCGCCCAGCAGCAGCCGAGCCGCCCGGAGCCGCCGTGCCGCCCAGCAGCCGCCGAGCCGCCCAGCAGCACCCGAGCCGCCCAGCAGCACCTGAGCCGCCCAGCAGCAGCCGAGCCGCCCGGGAGCCGAGACGCCCAGCAGCCTAGCGGCCGTGTCGCCAGAGGACCTTCCTCCCGAGCCGCCCGAATTGCCCTGCCCGGTGAGCAATGCACTGCTGTCACTGCGTACCCTTCCCCTACTGCTTGCACTGCTCCACTGTCGTCGTCATGGCTACACCCAGTGTCCTCGCTTTTGACACTGAGGGTCGAGCCATTGACTTTGAGGTCTGGCTCGACGACCTGCAGCTGTTTTTACAGTGCGACAGGGCCGACGGTCTGTCTCTCTTTGACCTCACCTCTGGCGCCGTCCCTGCCTCTGCTGCTGATGCTGACGCCACTGTTCGCTCTCAGTGAGCCACGCGCGATGCTGCTGCACGTCTTGCTGTGCGTCGCCACCTGCCTACCGCTGAGCGCGCGCACTTTAGCCAGTACAAGAGTGCTCAGACCTTGTACGACGCTGTAGTTGCGCGCTACTCCTCCCCTGCCACTGCTGCACTGAGCCGCCTCATGCTCCCCTTCCTCTTCCCTGACATTGCCGCCTTTCTTACTGTTGCTGATCTCATCACGCACCTCCGCACAAGTGACACTCGCTACCGCGCTGCGCTTCCTACTAACTTCTGCGCCAAGAACCCCCCCCCCATGTACATCACTCTCTACTTCTTAGTCACTCGCCTCCCTGACTCCCTTCGTGTAGTCCGGGACCACTTCCTCGCGGTCTGTCCCACCACCCTCACAGTCGACAGCCTCGAGAAGGCGCTCCTTGCAGTAGAGAAGAGCATAGTTGCTGTAGGAGCCTCTCGAGGTGACCCCCGCGCCCCCATCTTTGAGGGGTGTTCTCCTTCCCCTCTCCTGCCCTCTGTCGCCTCTGCCGCTGTGGCCGGCCTCGTTGGTCTTGAGTCGGTCGGTGCGGCGTCTGCCCCTAGCGGGAGACGCCGCTCTGGCAAGGGCAAGGGGGGCAAGGGAGCGGGTGGGACCAGTGGGGGCGGTGGCGGTGGAGGTGGAGGCGCCGGAGGGAGTCGGGGTGGCGGTGGAGGAGGTAGCGGGGGTGGGGGTGCTAGTGGCGGCAGTGGAGGCGGGAGTGGCGGCGGCGGTGGCGGTGGTAGCGGAGGTGGCGGAGGTGGCGGCGGTGGAGGCGGAGGCAGGGGCGGTGGAGGCGGAGGCGGGGGTGGCGGAGGTGGAGGTGGTCGGAGTGGAGCTTCGCAGCGGAGCGGCACTGGTGGCGGTCAGCGCCAGCAGCAGCAGCAGCAGCGTTCTCGCGACGTCCCCACCCCTCAGCAGCTCCGTGAGTGGTACACGCAGCGTCAGCGCGGTGGGGGTTTTGGTCCCTGCACCTACGTTCTCCGCACTGGCGACCGCACTGAAGAGCAGTGTGGGGGTGCCCACCCCGCCCAGCGCTGCTTTGGCCGCCTGACGGACGCTTGGCGTCAGCAGTTCCCGGAGGCCGCGGAGATCCCCCGCTGGGGAGAGCTGTCTAGGGCTGGTGTAGCTATCTTTGATCTTGATTTTGATGCTATCCTTGCTGCCATGTATGCTGTGACCATTAGTGATGAGGGTGACTGTTACCAGTGTTTCCAGCCCGACCCCGGCATTGGTACTGCTGCTCCAGGTGCCGGTGAGGCTTCTGCTCTTGGTGCCAGTGCGTCTGTGCTCTCAGGTGTTGGTGAGGCTGCTCTCTCAGGTACTAGTGCGTCTGCGCTCTCAGGTACAGCGTCGACTTTGGCCTCCCACACCTTCACTCTTGACTCTAGAGCGTCTCGCTCTTTCTTTCGGGACCGCACCACACTCACGCCGCTTAGTCGGCCGGTTGCGGTTTCCCTGGCTGACCCCTCTGGGGGTCCTGTCCTGTCTCGCTTCTCCACAGTCCTCCCGTGTCCGGCTGCTCCCTCTGGCACCTTGTCTGGTCTCTACCTTCCCTCGTTCTCTACGAACTTGGTGAGTGGTGCTGACCTACAGGATGCGGGAGTCCACCAGTTCACCCCTGCTAGTCAGCGAGTGACGCACTGCACAGAGGCTAGCACGAGTCATCACCTGGCCACGTTTACACGTCAGCCAGGGTCGAGCCTGTACACACTGACCACTGCTTCTCCTCCAGGTGCTGAGTCTGGTAGCGTCCCTTCGTCTGGTCAGGTGTTTGCTGCAGCGTCCAGGTCTGGTCCTGAGTCTGCCCCCTGTTCGTGTCGCCGTCTGTCTCACGAGACCCTCCTCTGGCACCACCGCCTTGGCCACCCCTCTCTGCTTCGGCTCAGAGGCATGGCCTCCCGTCTTCTTGATCTGGTCTCCCCCGGTCCCTCCCTCCCCTTCCTCAGGGCCTTGGCCCTGCCTGTGTCCCCTGTGTCGAGGGGCACCAGCGTGCTGCCCCTCACTCCTCCCAGTTTCCTCCGACAGAGGCTCCGTTGCAGACGCTTCACATGGACGTGTGGGGCCCTGCCCGCGTCCGTGGACTCGGTCACGAGCGCTACTTCCTGTTGGTGGTTGACGACTACTCGCGTTACACCACAGTCTTCCCCTTGCGCAGCAAGGGTGATGTCACTGAGGTGCTGATCGACTGGATCCGCGCAGCTCGTGTCCAGCTCAGGCAGAGCTTTGGCTCGAACTTTCCTGTGTTGCGTCTGCACTCGGACAAAGGCGGAGAGTTCTTCTCTGCCCTTCTGCGTGCCTACTGTCGTGCGCGAGGCATCCGCCAGACCTTCACGCTTCCGGACTCCCCGCAGCAAAATGGGATTGCAGAGCGCCGCATTGGCATGGTCATGGACGTCGCTCGTACGTCCATGATGCATGCGGCTGCCCCCCATTTTCTGTGGCCGTTTGCGGTCAGGTACGCAGCGCATCAGATCAACCTCCACCCCAGGGTCTCCAGGCCGGAGACCTTCCCAGCCCTGCTGTGGACGGGGAAGGTTGGCGATGCGTCGGCGTTCCTGGGGCTCCCCCCCGACGCCCCCAGGTGGCAGTTCTACCACCCCACCTCTCGACGTGTTCTGTCCTCCCAGGACGTCACGTTCGACGAGTCGGTACCCTACTACCGCCTCTTCCCCTACCGCACTCCGTCCCTCCCCCCACCCCCGCTCTTCTTGGTACCAGGTCCTCCCCCGGTAGACCCCCTCCCCCCTCAAGGTCTTGCCCCTTCAGGTGTGTCCTAGGTAGACGCGGTCGAGCCTGTGGAGGTCACTGGTGACTCTAGTGCTGCTGCGGGAGCTAAGCCTGGGGGTGCTGGGACTGGAGGTGCTACGCCTGAGGGTGCTGAGTCTGGGGGTGCTGAGCCTGGGGGTGCGGAGTCTGGGGGTGCTGAGCCTGGGGGTGCTGAGCCTGGGGGTGCTGAGCCTGGGGGTGCTGAGCCTGGGGGTGCTGAGACTGGGGGTGCTCCGCCTGGAGGTGCTTCGTCTCGCCGAGAGCCACTCTCCCCACAGGAGTTGGGTGAGTGGTTTGCCCGGCGCTGGAGGCGTGCTGCTGGTGCTGGAGGTTCTTCGGCTGCAGAGGGTACTACTGCCGAGCGTCCCGGAGGTGCTCGTACTGTGGGTGCTGGAGCTGCTGGGTCCGAGGGTTCTCCTGGAGCTGGTGCTGCTGAGGGTGTTGGCGCTGAGACTGCCGCTAGCGGTCCGACTGGCAGTGCTCCTGGTGGTGCTGCTGGAGGTTCTGGAGCTACTGGAGGTGCTGCTGGAGGTGCTGCTGGAGCGGGTACTCCTGCTGGGGGTACAAGTGCTGTCCCTGCTGTTTCTGGAGTCGCCGCGCGGCCTCGACCGTACTTCGTTCCACTCCTGCAGCAGGTTCTTAGTCTTACACCTTCTCCTGGTCCTCCTCCTCCTCCTCCCTTAGAGGGTCCACAGCCTGTCTCGTCACATTCACAGCTACAGCCTGCCTCCCCTTTGCCTGCTCCTTCTCCCTACGCTGGTCCGACTGGAGGTCTTACTGAGCGTCGCGAGCCTGCGTCTCGTCCTGCGTCGCCTGTTCGTACCACGCGCGCTAGTGGTCGCGGTTCGCGTCAGCGTCTTCCTCCTGTCCCTGGCACGCACCGGATGTCTCTGCGTCCGTCTACTGCTCCCTTGCGTGCCCCTTTGCCTTCTCCTCCTGCTTCCTCTCTTCCTGCTCTTGCCGACCCGGAGTCGGACTCTCTTCGTGCTGCTAGTCCTACTGTCACGCGTCTTCTTGCTACTGCTGTCACTGACCCTTCTTTCGAGTCTTCTGCTGCGTCTGCCCTTGTCACTGAGCTCGTCGACTTTGCTGCGCGCTATCGTCTAGACTACGCTGCTAGTCTTGTCGCTGAGTCTGAGTCTGCCTGTCCTCCGTCCGTCGGGGGTGAGTGTGCCCTTGGCACGGACGTCCTTGAGGACAGGCAGGAGGAGTTCCAGTGTCTGGCCGCCGCTTAACCTCATCTCGCGTCTGTACTGCTAGCCCCTGAGGGAGACCCGGATGCACTAGACATCCTGACTCCGCGCTCTTACGCGGAGGCGATAGAGGGTCCCTACTCCTCTCAGTGGCAGGCAGCTATGGATGCAGAGATGGCTTCCTGGAAGTCCACAGGCACCTACGTTGACGCTGTCCCCTCTCCTGGGGCGAACATCGTCAGTGGCATGTGGATCTTTAGGGTGAAGCGGCCGCCGGGTTCTCCGTCTGTCTTCAAGGCGCGTTACGTGGCTCGTGGCTTCAGTCAGCGGCAGGGGGTTGACTACTTTCAGACCTTCTCTCTCACCCCAAAGATGACCACTCTTCGGGTACAGCTGCACGTTGCTGCTCACCGTGACTACGAGCTGCACCCTCTCGACTTCAGCACAGCGTCCAGTCTACGGTCTCCGCCAGGCGCCACGTGAGTGGCATGACACACTGAGGACTACGCTGGCGGCACTTGGGTTTGCTCCTTCTACTGCCGACCCGTCGCTGTTTCTGCGCACCGACACCTCTCTGCCGCCGTTCTACATCCTCGTGTACGTCGACGACTTGGTCTTTGCCACAGCTGACAGTGCTGGACTCGCCTACGTGAAGTCCGAGCTGCAGAAGAGACACACGTGCACTGACCTGGGTGAACTGCGCAGCTACCTTGGCTTGCAGATCACCTGGGACAGAGCACGCCGCACCATTACCCTGACTCAGTCACACATGGTGCAGCAGGTCCTTCAGCGCTTCGGCTTCACGTACTCCTCGCCTCAGGCCACTCCTCTGCCTACTCGCCACTCGCTCTCAGCTCTGCCTTCTGATGAGTCCGTAGAGTCGAGTGGCTCGTATGCAGAGCTTGTTGTCTGCCTCATGTACCTGATGACCTGCACACGACCTGACCTTGCATACCCTCTTAGCATTCTCGCACGCTATGTTGCTCCTGGGAGACACCGACCAGAGCACATGGCTGCAGCGAAGAGGGTGTTGCGCTACTTGTGCAGTACGTCGGGCATGGGGCTAGTGCTTGGAGGGCGCAGTCCGGTGGTCCTCACTGGGCACGCGGACGCTTCTTGGGCTGACGACCAGGCTACGCAGCGGTCGTCACAGGGTTACACCTTCAGCCCTGGTTCCGGCTCTGTTTCGTGGCGGGCTACCCGCTCGTCTTTTGTTCTCGGCTCCAGTTGTGAGGCTGAGATCTACGCCGGGGATATGGCTGCACAGGAGTTACGCTGGCTCACCTACCTGTTGACCGACCTTGGAGAGCCGCCTCGTTCTCCTCCAGTCCTGTACGTAGACAACAAGGCCATGCTGGCCTAGTGTCGAGAGCAGCGACTGGAGCACAGGACAAAGCACATTGCTCTCTGCTACTTTCTTGCTCGTGAGCTACAGCAGTGTGGACAGTTGCGACTTGCGTACGTGGCCTTTGAGGCCAACACTGCTGATGTCTTCACCAAGGCACTTGCGCCTTGTGATCATCAGCGTTGTTGCACGCAGGTGGGCCTTGTGCCTGTCTTGCCTCACTTGCTCACTTCTTGACCTTGCTTGTACCTTGACCTATATATACTCTTGCTCTTGCTTGCTTGACTCTTGTATATCTCTATATATGGTCTTGCATGTGAACTGGCCTTGTGGCCCTTGAACTTGTGCTCGGAATGTGTGGTGACTTTGTGATCCACCTTGAGCTTTGCTTTGTTTTGCTTGAGTGGTCTTTTGACCCCTTGCTCTCCCCCACTTTGCCTATGGGGGTGTGTCAGAATATTATAGCTTACTTATTTGTGTAGGCTATAGTGGGGTATCCCATAGGGGGTACAATCCAACTAGGGTTTCCTATTTGTACTCACTTCATTCATAGTTATTTCATTCACGTTCCTTTCTCCACAGTAACCTCCCCATAAATCTATTTTCGAAAAAACCCGTGCTGTTCGCAGTTGGTCGATCAGTTCGTCGGCGCGGGGAATGGGGTACCGCGACTTGATTGTTACCCTGTTCAGTGGCCTGTAGTCGATACACTTGCGAAAACCCCCGTCTTTTTTCGGCATGAATAGTATCGGTGTGGCGAACGGTGACGAGCTCGGTCTGATGAATTTTTTCTCTAACAGGTAATCTAACTGCTTCCTTAGTTCGTCGAGCTCGGGCTGTGTCAGTCTGAACTGGCGCTGTATGGTTGGCTGTGCCCCCAGTTCTAATTCGATTCAGTGGTCATGTGCTCGCTGAGGTGGCAATCCTTTCGGTAAGTCGTCGGGGAAAATCCCGGGGTGTCGTTTCAACAGTTCCTGTAACTTCGGGCGGTACGGCTGCCAGCAGTCTCTTGAAATCACTCGGCTGCTCTGCTTCCTCCACTACTGCAATGTCTACTGAGTACACGTCAGCTCCAGCAGCGACAGCCTGTCATAATGTTCTCATCTAGCCTGTAGTGGGGTGCTCTAAAGCGAGTACAACCCTGTTAGGGTTTGCTATTTGTATCCCCATTCTTGCTAGTCAAACCCTCTTCTTTCTTCTACTTTTAACATGCTATCAGAGCAGGTGGATCCCCTTGGATCGATCCTGTTGGTGGGTTACCACCACCTCGTTGCTTCCGCTGCAACTGCTATTGCTACTCTCTGTGCCGCACGCCCCGTGGCGTGCGGCAGTTTTTTCTTCCCGCCGTGCGCCCCGAGGCGCGCGGCGGTTTTCTGCCCGCCGTGCGCCCTGAGGCGCGCGGCGGTTCTCTGCCCGCTGTGCGCCTCGAGGCGCGCGGCGGGCTTCTGCCTCGTCGCTCGGCGCATCGCCCTCGGGAGGCGCTGCGACGGGCAACGGGGACCCGCGCGCCGGCCCGTCGACGCCCGTGCACCGCTGCCCCGGCTCGTCGACACCTGTGCGCCGCTGCCCCGGCCCGTCGCCGCCCATGCGCCGCTGCCCCGGCCCTGCGCAGCTGCCCCGGCTCGTCGCAGCCCGTGCGCCGCCAGCCCCGGCCCGTCGCCGCCCGTGCGCCGCTGTCCCGGCCCCACGCCGCCCGTGCGCCGCCCGTCCCGGCCCCGGCCCCGCGTGCGACCCCCCCTTTTCCCGTCGCCCGTTGCGGCTCCCTCGGGGGACCTGGGGGAGGGGGGCGAGCGCCCCCCCCCCCCCCCCCCCCCCTTTCTGCTGCCTGTCTTGGCGCCCTGGGCGGCCGCGCGTCGGTTCCCCCCCCCCCCCCCCCCTCCCCCTCCCCCGTTACCTCCCTACCCGCCATCCCGCCCTGCCTGAGTTAGGGTTTGGGGAGTGGCGAGTAGGGGGTGGCGAGTATGGGGGTGGCGGGTATGTGGTCTCCCCTGCTCCTCCTCCTCCTCCTCCTCCTCCGTCTCCCACTGCTGCAGCTGCCGCTGAGGGGGGTGGGTGTGTGGGAGTCGCTGGAGTCGTGCTAGGGGGTGGAGTGTGAGTGACCCTAGGGGTGCAGTAGGGGGTGTGTGCAAGGGGGGGTGAGACTGTTTGGGGAGCTGGATGAAGGATGCCGCTGTGTCGCTAGCAGCACCTGTAGTCCGGGGGCTTCGTCCGGTAGCTCAGTCGTAGCCAGCTGTGCTAGCCGCCCGTGGGTCCGTTGCTCGTCTGCCGCTACTTTAGCCGCGGGGCCAGTTACCCCTGTAGTCCGGGGGCTTCGTCCGGTAGCCGCTGTGCCAGTCTGCCTCCTATTGCCCGTGTGTCTGCAGCTTCATCCGTCGCCTCCTATCTCCTTTCCTCTCACTCTCGCCTCCTCCTCCTCACTTGCCCTTTGCGATAGCCTCTAGCTTTGCTCATAATTCTTAACTTTAAACTATTGCTTCTTGAACTTGTGCTCAGAATGTGTGGTGACATTGTGATCCACCCTGAGCTTGTACTGCTTTGCTTGCTCTGCTGATTACACCCCACTTTGGCTATGGGGGTGTGTCAGAATGTTCTCATCTAGCCTGTAGTGGGGTGCTCTAAAGCGAGTACAACCCTGTTAGGGTTTGCTATTTGTATCCCCATTCTTGCTAGTCAAACCCTCTTCTTTCTTCTACTTTTAACACAGCCCGTTTCATTGTGATGGCGTTGACGTGTACCGTTGAAGACTCGAGCGACTGCCAGCGAGGTAGCTCGGCCCGGTTACCACTACTTCGCACGGTGCAGCTACCCGTCGTCCAGTCAATTCGCGGGTTATACCGTCGCAGCCAATCACGTCCGAGTAAAATATCGTGCCCATCCAGTGTCGTCGCGAGCATTTCCTGTGTAAACTCGAAATTTCCCCCGCAGCGGACTTTGACTCTCTCGACCTATTCCCGTATGGCCAGTGACGTGCCGTCGACTAAGCGTGCGTCTATCTCCAGTAAGCAACGGCTAAGTGTCAGCTGTAGTTTTCGTGCGGTTGCGGTATTAACTAAACTGTGGCTTGCTCCTCCGTCGATAAAAATCTTCACTGCTGCTCCCTGTATTTTCCCGTGGATCAGTACTGGGCAATGCGTCGCTCTACCCTCCTTATTCGTCCGAGTCAGATCGATAGCATGAATCGGTAATGTGACTCGGTGAGGGTCGGTGGGGCTAGGCGAGCAGGCAGTCTCGCTAGTAGTTGGCCCGGTTCCTACTGACTGCTGGCGTTTCCCTGCCTCTGAGACTCCCTCCCCTGCTCTGCTCCGCGGCGCCTTAGCTCCTCTGGGCATTCGCTCTTGCGATGGCCCGGCCTATTGCAAGCAAAGCAGCGCCCCTTAAACGGCGCGGCAGCTGCATTCGTCGCAACAGCGTGTACAGTGGCGTGCTCGATCGGTCCCCGAGGACAATGTCCATAGTAGGACCCCAGTCTCGGACGGCGTAAAATGTCGATTTTCTCGGCGAGCGCGAGAATCTCGTTGAAGTTCGAGAGCCCACGTAGCATGATTTCGTGCGAGATGTCCGGCTTCAGTCCTCCGACGTAACGGTCCACCCGCTCTGCTTCGTGCATGTAGCCGACTTGCTCGCATAATGCGAGAAAACCACTCGTATAGTCTTGAACCGATCCGAGCGGCCGCCAAGTGCGCAATCTCTGACGCGCCGAAATAGAAGCCGCGATCGGCTCGAAGCGCGCCCGAAGCCCTGCGCACCACGCATCCCACGAGTTGTATTGGGCGGTCTCGCAGAATGAACTCCAGGTGATAGCTGGACCCGTGGGCCCTTCCTCTTGCGACGGTGGCTCGTAGGCGCGTGGCGACGTCACGATGACTCGCCACCAGTCCATGGCGGGGCCCCTCAGCAGCGAAACGGCGTACCAAAACTTCGCTGCGTCCGACTCGACGCAATTCGCGTAGAAGAAGACGTTCATCGTGAAGACCCACGATTGAACCGTCGGACCTCCACGCTGGCTCGGGTCGAAGCAGGGCGGGCGTTGCGGCTTGAGTGGCATTGGTGCCATAATGGCCTGTTCGCCACTTGTCGCCGCGAACTCCACGTGCCGACGGGCTTCGCGAGGCTCCCGCGGGCTTGGTGCGACCCTGTTTCCTCCCATGCCAAGCATCGGCTGGGCGGCGCCATCGCTGGCTGCGCCTGAGCGTTGTCCCGCGTTGTTGTTTTGTGTTGGTGTGCCGAACGAGATGACGATCGGCTCGTCTGATTGTGCAGATGCATTTGTCGATGCGTGTGGTGGCGCTGGAGTGTTCATCGTTGATTGCTGACGCGCGGAGTCACGTTCCGCCGTGAGCGTCGCAATTTCGAGCGCCGAATCTTCGAGTTGGTGCACCAGACGGCCGAGCTGCTCCTACGTCAATGTGGCGAGCGTGAATTCGGCCATGGCGGGGGTGTCGGGCGAGCTCAGCGAGAGCCTCGGTCGTCGCTGTGCGTGCTTACGAGAGAGCACTACGAGCGGCAGTGCTGTGTCGCTGAGAGATGTCTACCCCCCCCCCAAAAATGAGATAGTGGGGAAGCGAAGGTGTGGGTGCGGTCCGAGAGGAGATCGTAGGCTCTGAATACCAAGTGTTACGAGTGCAATTGAGTGAACGAACGAGATTTGCACTATCGAAGCAAGAGTACAATGAGCGAAGGCATGAGCGAAGAATATATAGCGAAACTACAGTGGTAACGGTAATGGACTGTGGTTGTCGCGCGACGGGCCTGGGACTGAGGTTGGGAAAAAGTGTCGAAGAGGAGGCCCGGAGCGCGGGTTACCCGCCGAGCCGTGAGGTCGGGGTGCGATGTGCGAAGGTGGTGGGCGGATTTTCGATGCGAGGGATGCGAGTGGTAACGCATTGATGTACGCGTTGAGCAGGGATGCGAAGTAAGGAAAAAGAGATTTCCTTACAATTGCCCTTGCATGAAGTAACGTAAGGATCATGTATATGGAATACATGAAGAATGTAGTATTTCCTTCTGCAATTTTGCTGCAGAACTGTTGCTGCACTTCTCTGTGCTTTATGTGGCGGACGTGACGGTGCCGCCAAACAGAAGAAACCGCGCCGTGTCTACCTTAACCACCGCTCCGCAGCCGAGTTTGTGACACGTCGCACCGAACAAGACGGATGCCAGGCCATGTTCTCCACCGAACTGATGGGGGCGAGGCTTGTTCTTGGTTTGAGGGAACTCGGTCTGGTTTCGGCGCCACGAACGTGGGTCGACGATTCGGTTCGGATACACAAAAGACTGGGATATTCATCTGATACACTAACGCGGATAACGCGGTGTGTTTCCTTTCTGTTTGTTGGTGTGCTGGTGGTGAGCATATCGGCCAATATCATTGATACTCAAAGTATGCCAGAGAAAGTTTGCATCGGTACTCACTTCGATTTCTCAACGCTGATTGGTCGTTGCTTTCCAATCACACTTTTACGCTAATAACACTTCCGAAACGAAACGCAATCACTTAAGTTAACAATGAACAACTCTGTCGAAAAGCTACCCAAGAAAGAGAATTGTATCAAGCGCAAATTGCGTTAAAAAGGACCACTAGAGTAAAGGATGCAGAATGGGATTAATTCATCGGAACGGGGTCGACGTCACCGTCAACCTTCCGTCGACCATGGACCTGCTGACCTAGAACAGAAGAAGATCAAAACCACATCGAATGGCATGCTATGTAACAGAGGCACCAACCTTAAACGTCATGCGATAAGGTGTTTAAGGTTGATGCCTTCTCGCATTCAGTTTTTTTTTTCAGTTTAAGGTTCAGTCAAGCGTTTTAGTATTTTTCCTGCTTTGTTGGGTACGTGCAGCTGAGGTGCTGGGGGCGATTTGCTTTTAAAATATGCTTAAAACAAGATGATGCAGTAAATGTAGTTACTCTACCAGGAAAATGTTGTTTGATTACTTTTCGCAAACCG
Organism: Closterium sp. NIES-65; assembly: GCA_948144175.1. NCBI lineage: Eukaryota > Viridiplantae > Streptophyta > Zygnematophyceae > Desmidiales > Closteriaceae > Closterium > Closterium sp. NIES-65. The sequence goes on from CANXME010002068.1 coordinate 5,573,121, forward strand.
CGCCTGGCATAATTTGAGTATCGATGATATTGGCCGTGAGCAGATGGATGGACGTCTTTTGTTGAAGAAGGGACATGCTCGACAGCGCGGTTCGGTTGCTAGCGTCACGGACTAAGCTGATCCCAGAACACGCTGCTGCTGTGACCGTGTGCCTGCCGCCACTACCTCCCCACCTCCTGCCACACGGTGGCGGACTTCCGCCTGCTCCCCCTCTTCCTCCTGTAATTCCTACTTTGGCCACCGCTCCAGGCTTCACGAACTTTCGCACGCAGTGGGTTCGGCGCACCAAACTGGACCCGCAAAGCTAGGTGTGGCGACATTATGGTCAACACCGCACAACACACCTCAACAAACCACACCTTACCACACAAACGCCGTACTAACCCATCAAGCAGCAGAACGGTTGGGGGAAGGTAAAAAGGAACGTGAAAATCCCGTTGGTGTAATTGTTTTTTGGTGGGTGGGGTCATCAGCGAGACTACCTCCCTATTGAGACATACACACTCTCGAGCTGAGGAGGCCTTCAGGCAGTTTTTGCTTGTCCCTGTTTCTCAACCAGTAGCCCACATTGCAGCCATTAGAAACTGCGTAGCAGTCCAGCGTTTGCGCTTCTGATATCCGACCCTTTCTATCAACGTGGCTCCTCCCGTTTCGGGCCCTGATCATCTCCTCCTCCCGTTAGGTCGACGACATTCTCCTCGCACAGCACCCTCTGCCAACCGCGCGTCGTACAGTTCCAGTCGCACTCTCCCGCTTTCGCATAGATTAGCTATTGCGACGGCGCCGTACACTCACTGATTCCGGAACCCCCGTTTGGTTATCACTGCCGACGCGAATATATCAGCATCAGCAAAGCGACAAAGCAGGCGGAGTGCTGGTCGTCGCTCGCGCATCGCACAGCCATGGCGACAAGTCGCCAAGGCGTCGTCGCACACGCGATGATTCTCCTTGTCGCCCTCTCAATCGCTGGGTGGGTACCTTTTGGAAAGATCTGACTTGAGTTTTACGTGCGCAGTTAGTGACTCTACGGAGGGGCAAATGTGACACTAGGGAGGTGCAGTTGTAACAAGCGACAAGCTGGTCGGTACAGGTGTCAGAACCTAGGCAGCTCCGTAACAGGGTAACTGTCGGCGGCGAAGACTTCGTGAGTGCATTGAGTGCACACATCTGGTTTCCATTCGAGAGTGCACTTGAGAATCCAGAAAGGTGCCGTCCCGAGCGTCTGGTAGGCTAGAGTTGTCGAGATAGGTCTATTAAAGCCGTGTACCGTGCGTGAAAGGGGGAACGTAGAGAATGGTAGGCGGTAGAGAAAAAGAAGATACGACACAAAGGGGAGGAGCAAATGCAGGAGGCCGGGAGGCGAGGTGGAAGGGAGAGTGGTAAAAAGGGGGGAGAAACACGACGCGCGATCGGCGAGGTTTCAGCAGTCACGCGGCTCGTAGAATCATCATCCTTAATTCGTTCTCTACTCTCGCCGCACCCGTTCCGCCGATACTTACTGCGATTACCCTAGACCATCAACCACGCCTGTTCACCCTCCATGGCCCTTCCCTCCCCTCCCCTTCCTCCCCACTTTCCGCCTCCTCCCCCCCTCCCCCTTCCTCCACTTCCCCTTTCCCCTCTTCTCACCCGCCGTCTCTCGTGCGCGCAGGTCGCTCGCGCCAGCGTCAGCGTCCACGTGGACGCACATGTGGAACCAGACCGTCGAGTCGCCTCTTAGGCGGTTCCTCAAGCAAGTTAAAGCCTGTGAGTCCCCTTGTCTCTCTCCGCTGTCCGCTCACCCCTCGACTCTATAACCTTCCGATCCCCCCCCCACTCCCGCTCCTCTCCTCCCTCCCTCCCCCTCCCTCTCCCCTGTTTTTTCCTCCCCCACATTTCCCCATATATTTTTACCACTTTACTACACCGTGCGCGACTCGCTTCTCTGGTTTCCCCCCCATTTCCCCCACGTTCCTCCCCCCCCCCCCCCCCCCTCCCCCCTCCCCCCCTCCCTTCCCCGCCTCCCTCTTAGCTCTCCCGCACCTTTTCCTCCCCTTTCCCGGCCCTACCCCATATTCCTCTCGCTGAATTTCTCTTCCCCTTACGCGCCTCCCCCCCTGAGCGCCTTCCCCCCTCCGCGCAGCTCCGCCAACCACCTCCGCCGTGTCGCCGTCCGCCTGCACGAGCGTGCGCCCGCCCTTCTACCCCGCCGCCATGCCGCGCATGCGCTCCTCGTGGTACCTGCAGCGCTTCCTGAATCTGCAGCGAATCCAAATCAAATCTTCCACGTGGGGCAGCTGGTGGAACCCCACCAATGGCGGGCGCGCGAACTCCGTAATCGGGCTCTCGCGCGGCCAGCCGTCCGTGCGCGTGGTGTTTAGGGTTGTCGTGGCGGGCCCGAATAAGATCAAGCTGCTGACGAATGCGAACGCGTACGTGGGCGTCGCGAACATGGCGGGCTACCCGTCGCCGGCGCTCGTTACGACGATGAATGCCAAGAGTCCGTCGACGGTGTTCCAGGTCTCGCGATCCGGCGTTCACTGGTTCTTATACTCGGCGTATGCTAAGGCGTACGTGGGAGCGAACGGGCAAGGCAAACTAATGGCCTGGAGCAAAACGCCCGACGCGTTCCAGCGGTTCCGGATTATCGAGACTAAGGAGGTGCCCGCGATTCGCGGCGTGAATCTCGGGAGCTGGCTGGTTTACGAGAACTGGATGGACCCGTACGTGTTTCCGGCATCCACGAATTACCTGGACGGATCAAAGGTGGCGTTCCAGAACCGGATAACGAGGAAGTATATAACGAACATGGGGACGCAGATTCAGTGCAACAAGGACGATTACGGGGATCTCGAGACGTTCCGCATTCAGACTCTCGCGCCCAACAACCAGACCTACGCGGTACGTTACCGGGTAACCAGTTACGCCCGTTAAGGTTGTGTGCTGTGTGTTACCGCTTCGAAAATTGGGTGTACCTGTTTTCCTCGATATTACCGGTTTCTTTGCTCGTATCGGGTGCCCAACTCCCCCTCCCCCCTCCTTTTCAACCCGTTCCCCATCCTTCCCTTTTCCCCACATTCCCCTGCTAGCCGCCTGCTGCTGCTTATATTGGCGCTGTTGTCCCCCTTCCCCCTCCCCTCCCTTTCTCCCTCCCCTCCCTTCTTCCCCTCCCCTCCCTTCTTCCCCTCCCTCCACTCCGTCCCCCCCTCTCCCTTTCAACCCACCCCCCGCGCCCCTCCCCTTTCAGCTGCTGTCGCCGTACAAGCTGTACATGAATCTGGGGAAGGGGTTCACTACCCCAACTGCGGAGTCCATGAAAGTCACACCGGACGTGAGTTCAGTACTCGCCGCTGGCGTGGGATGGGTGGGGTGGTGGCGTGGCGTGGGGGAATGCGCCACAGCTTGCTATGGTTCGGTTATGTGTTTCATTCGCGTCGTTGACTATCCTTCTTCTCCCCCCCACAACCCCCCTCTCCACCGCGCCCCTTCCCCTCTCTCTCCCTCCCCCCTCCCCTCCCCCCCTCCATCCACTTGTCTCCCTGATTCACTTTTGTCCTGCCCTCATCTTCTCACACCCCATTCACCAAAACAACCCGTGCTTCTCCTCTCCTCACCTCTCTCCTCCCCTCCCCCTCCTCCCGCACCCGCATCTCCCCCTTTCATTCCCTGACCTCTCCATCCCCCTTTCCCCCTATCCCCCTATCCCCCCATCCCCCTATCCGCCCATCCCCCCGCCCCCCCTATACTCCCCATCACACCAGACGCTCTGGACCATCCTGGTGAACCCGAGCGACTCGAATCAGATCGTGATTCGCGCGCCCAACGGATACTATTTGGAGGGCAACAGCGACGGCAGCCTCACGGCCACAGGCAGCCCGGATTTGGTCAACCTTGGGGACTCCGCGACCTTCGGGACTAACCTCGCTTTTAACATCAAGATTGTAAGAATGGAGAGAGGGGGGTTGCAAGGGGGTATTGGAAAGGGGAGAGGGTAGGGGGAGGGGAGGGTTGTGGGTGGGGAGGGTTGAAGTGGTGTGTTTGTAACGGGGGTTGGTTAGCGGGAAGGAAGGGTTGGTATGAAGGGACAGCCTCACGGCCACAGGCAGTCCGGATTTGGTGAACCTTGGGGACTCCGCGACCTTCGGCACCAACCTCGCTTTCAACATCAAGATTGCAGGGCGCGGGGGAAAAGGGGAAGCGGAAGGGGAAGGGGAAGGCGGGGGGGAGGGGGGGGTAGGGGTTGCCGGTGGGCGGGGGGGGCTGGTAGGTAGGGTTGGTGAGCGGGAAGGGTTGCTGGTATCGTGGGGTGGTGACTGAACCAGGTCAAACGGATGGTGTTAAAGGCTTCCTGTCATGCATTGCATTGATGCAATCCCTAACCTGCCGCTGCCAGCTATTGCTGTTGTCGTCATGCCCACGCCACTTCTCATCCTACTCTTCTCCCTCCCTCCAACTCGCTGCTTCCCCCACCCCTATCCCCCTCACTGCAGATCAAATACGACTGGCAACTGGCATACCAGTAACAAGACGCCATGGTCGCTATCCATACCCCACAATTGTTCCTCGATTCCCCGCTCACCCCACTCTTCTCCTACTGCTTTGTCTCCCCCACCCACCCACCTACCCACTGCCTTGTCTCCCCTTTCCCCACCGCAGATCAAGACCATCAAGTACGACTGGCAACTGGCATACCAGCTACAAGGCGCCAAGACCCGTCGAATCGAGAACATCCGATCAACGTTCATCACTGAAGCAGACTGGCAGTACATGCGCTCTCAGGGAATCAACACCGTCCGTATCCCAGTCCCATACTACATCTACCAACCGCGCCCAGACTTCCCGTTTGTTCCCGGCATGGGGAAATACGTCGACTGGGCGATGAGAATGGGGACTAAGTATGGTATCCGGGTGTTTCTGAGTATGCACATGGTGGCTGGGACACAGTCCGGCACGTTCGGGTCGAGGCTCGGGTATGCGGAATTCGCCAAGGCTGGGAACAAGGCGAAGACGCTGCAAGCGGTGCGGTGGATTGCAAAGCGGTACGGGAGCAACCCTGCGTGGATGGGCATGGGGCTCATGAATGAGCCGAGCCTTGACGTGCCGCTTCCCATGCTCAAGGTGGGTGCTGGGGGGATGGGTGGGGGGAGCGGGCGATCGTGAGGGGGATGGGGAGGAAGAGGGGGATCGTGAGGGGGAGGGTATGGGGATGGGGATGGGGAGGGGATGGGGATGAGGATGGGGAGGAAGAGGGGGATGAGGGTGAGGATGTGGCATAAGATGTTGCTACGACACCATTCAGCAGTTACAGACCATGCACTTAATTTCCATGCATGGTTACAACGTCCTCCGAACCCTGCTCTCTGTATTCTCCCTCCGGTCCTCTTCCTGCTTTATTATTCCCCCTCCCTTCCTCCCCTTTCCCTCTCCCTTCCCCTCTCAGTCATACTACAGGCAGGGCCAGGGCTACATCATCATTTCTTACAGCCTGAGCGCATGTTCCTTACACAGTAACATGCTCTCATTCTCGTCCTCCTTCGTCTCCCCCCCCCCCCCCCCCTCTCTCTCTCACCCCGCATACTTTACTACATGCAGGGCTACAACATTATCCGGCAGTACAGCCCGTGTGTGGTTGTTACACAGGGCCAACACCGTTACATGCTCTCAGTCTCGCCCCTCTTTCTTCTTCCCTCCCCTCCCTCTCGCTCCCTCTCCCCTTCTCCCTCAGACATACTACACGCAGGGCTACAACATCATTCGGCAGTACAGTCCGTGCGCGTATGTCTCGATCGAGGGGCAGTACGGCCCGTACGACATCATGAGCACCATCAACGAGCCCAACACGTTTGTCGAAAGCCACTTCTACGACGTGTTTCAGAGCAAGAACTTTGCCTCGGCTAGTGAGGAGATTGCGTGGCTGCAGATGCAGAGGACACAGGATATCACCAGTTATCAGAAGGTGTGTGAGTGTGTGTGTGTGTGTCGGGGGGAGAGGGAGGGGGTGGGTGTGGGGATGTGGATGTGTGTGGGTGTGGGTGTGTCGGTGTGTGCGTGTTGGTGTGTGTGTGTCTGTGCGTGCATGCGTATAGTTATCTCTGTCTGTGTTTGGCATCCAAGCAAACCTTCCCAATTTATTGCATAATATTCTCTCAAATCCACCCTCCTTCCCTTCCTCCCTCACCCACCACTACCCCATTTCACTGTGCAGTTTGGCCGGCCGCTGCTGATCGGAGAGTTCAGCAACGCAACGAAGAACACCACTCCCACTGCAGCGGAGGAGCAGCTCTGCAGCTCTTTTTGAGGCGCCTTAACAACAAACCCCCTCCCTCTCTGAACACACCACTACCCCCCACCCCGCACTGCAGTTCGGCCGGCCGCTGCTGATCGGAGAGTTCAGCAACGCAATGAAGTATACCAAGCCTACGGCAGCGGAGCAGCAGCTCTTTTCGCAAGCGCAGATGCAGACCTACGCCCAGGCCACTGCTGGATGGTTCTTCTGGTCGCTCAAGATCAAGAAGTCGAGTGAGTGGAGCTTACTTGCGTTTCTCTTTGGAGAATTTTCAAAAGCAACACCAACATAGTGGAGCTTGTGCTTTACTGGCACACCTCCACGCACACAAACGCCCACCATTCACACTTTCTCTTCGCACACTATCCCTCCTACCCTGCTCCTCTTCCCCCTCACCACTTCCCTTTCCCTTTCCCTCCCTTCCCCCTCCCCCTGGGTGTGTGTGTGGACCACAGACACGTTTCACTGGGACTTCAAGGCAAGTACTGAGAGAGGGTGGCTGCCCAAGAAACCAAGTGGTTACTGGTACTGAGGAGAGAAGAGGGGCAGGGGGGACCAGGATAGGTTAGGGTAGAGTGTGTGGCAAGGGCTGGGCTGGGGTGGGTCGGATTTGCGGATTGTTATAGCTTCCTTTGCCGGCTGACGCTGCAGATGCGGCTATGCTAGTGGCAGCTTACCCATGTTCCCTTGCTGTGGAGCGAGGGAATTGACCTGTGTGTGACTCTTAATTTTCAATAGTAGTGTTCTATGAACTGTGTTTACATCATGGTTTCCACCATGTTAACATATGAGACGAGTGATGATGTACCCAGATTATGCAACGAAAATGTAATGAACAGGAATGAACAGTTACTGTAGCTCATCAATAAGTTGCAAAACGCTGCAGAAAGCTTACAGACAACATGCAACAAGTGAAAAAAGCATCAGCACTACATAACTCACAGAAACACATTCCTTTCAACAGGAAGTGGGAGGAAGTGACTCTACATACGGTACATTGGAGCATGAGAATGAGCATGAGCACGAGCATGAGCATCTGCAAGCTTTGTTCGCAACATGCAGGAACTGCATGACCAATGACAGTGCCACCACTACCCTCTACATGCCAGAGTCTTGCAGCCTGCTCCCTACCCTGAAAAATCCCTAGCAAGAAACTGGTGCTTGCATCTTCGACTACTGCAATAGATGAGGTCTTAGTGTTCTTGGCTAGTGAGTCATGCCTGTAAACACTGGAGTCTTTAGGTCTTGTTTGCGTCGCAGTAAACCACCCGTAGCTGTGGCTCCTTTGGCTGTTGTGGCGATAAATTAGCAGAAGCAACGTTGGTAGAAGCAGCAGCGGTGGCAAAAGCAACGGCAGCAGTAGCGGCAGAGACAACGACAGCGGCAGCGGCAGCAGCAGCAGCAAAAGAGCCAGCAGCATTTGCTCTTCATAAGCTGCTCATCCTAATCTGTGCAGGTGAGCTATGGCCCCCATTTATGCCTTAACGCCCACTGCATCTGCTCCTGATGCTACAGCAGCAGGACGACTGCATGAATCTTCCATTGTCACTGCCCCCGCTGCCGCTGCTTCTGCTCCTGCCGCTGCTGCTTCTGCTGGCGCTGCTGTGGTTGCTGTATCGTCCCCACCTCTAGCGAGATGAGTCGATTTTTGAGTCGACTCAAAAATCGACTCATCACATGTGGTTGCTGTATCGGCTGCATGTGCAGCACCGTCCCCACCTCTACTGTCCGTGGTGGTGGTAACAGCTGCTGCAACAGCAGCTTGCTTTAGCTCCGATACCGGTGCTTTATACGGCCGGCCTAGACGTGCCCTCCACCCACCAAAAGCACCACCACCCCGTTCCCCCCCAGCCCCAGCACCAGCACCATCACCAGCACAATTACCACCATTCATGCTGTTCCCAGGCTTCTTATCAGCACCAGCATCAGCATCAGCATCAGTAGCACTACCACTGCTTCCTCTGCCGCTGCCGCCACCGCTGCTGGTAGTGGAAGGTGCAGGCGAGGAGAAGAAGTGCAGAGAGGAGCGAGCACTAGCAGATCCCCTAAGGGGTGTTCCTCCTCCAGAGGAGGAAGAGGAAGAGGAGGTGGAGGGTGTGCGGGCGGGAGAGAGGAAGGAGCGCAGACCTACCAGCGGTGTTGTCCATCCTGAGGAGGAAGGCTTCTGAAGCAGGAGCGGGTGGGAGTGGGTGGGAAAGAGGGAGTGCGAAGGAGACTTTTGAGACGTCTCAAGAGAGGAAGGAGTGCAGACCCACTAGCGGTGTTTTCCATCCTCAAGTGGAGGGCTTCTGAAGCAGGAGCGGTGTGAGAGAGGGTGTGAGAAGGGGGGAAGCAAAGAAGAGACAGAGGAATGAGAAAGGCAAATGAGGAGGGGTCCCCACTCACCAACTTCTCTTCAACCCCCTCTCTCCCCACCCCATTCTGCCTCCATACCCAGCAACGCCCCACACAAGGAAGACCCAGCAAGAGATGTTTTACAAACTCAAGAGCAGACTTCCCCAGCCCCCCCCCCCGTGCAATCACAAATCTCCCCACGTCTGAGGTCCGCGTGAAGCAGGAAGATTTTCCAGGCGCCCAAAAACACACGCGTGCACGCACAAGCACGCACGAAAAGTAGACAGCAATAAAGAATCACCTTCTTCTTTCCCCGCCGGGCAATATCGTTCTCCCTCGCCGTCTGCCAGCGGCGGCGGGGCGGCGGGTGGTGCGCAGGGGTTGAGGGTTAAATGCACTTTTCCCAGGCCCAGTTGCAAGTCTCGCAGAATGAAATCTCACCTTCTTCCCGCGCCGGGCGATGTCGTCCTCCTCGCCCTCAGCCAGCGGCGGCGGCGGGTGCTGGTCCAGGAAGGCAATGAAGCGGCGGAGCTGCTTGAGGTATTCGGGGAAGAACTCGAGGTCGCAGTGCCGCGCGCCCTCTATGAACAGCGCCTCAAACGGCCGCTTGCACACCGCCGCCAAGCCCCTCCCGTGTGACACATCCACCACGTCATCTGCTGTGCCCTGGGTGGAGGGGAGGGGGAGAGGGGGTGAGGAGAGGAGTTGCGGGGGTTAGAGGACTCAACCGTCCACCACCGCTGCTAGGCCCCTCCCGCAGGAGACATCCCACCACGTCGTCTGCCCGTGCCCTGGGAAGGGGCAGGGAGACGAGTCAACAGGTAGGTGCAGGGGTGCAGGGGTGCAGGGGTGCAGGGGTGCAGGGGTGCAGGGGTGCAGAGGTGCAGAGGTGCAGAGGTGCAGAGGTGCAATAGTTGAATCGAACAAGGGTTTGAGCGATCGGGGTTGAGTTTATCAGGGTTCATGGGGCCAAGGTGGTTTCAAAGGGAGAGAGCAGTGCCACGCGCCCTTGACGCAACAGTGGCTCAAACTATCGCTTGCACACCGCTGCGAGACCTCACCCGCGGGACACATTCATCATATTGTATGCCGTGCCCAGAGGATAGGTGGGGAGGACAGGGAGGGGAGTCGGGGGACGGGTGGAGGGAGGGATCGGGTGTTTGATTTGGGTGGGTGCTGCGGGGAGGGCGGGTGGGCGTGAGGGGAGGGGGAGATTGGCCAGGAGTTTGGGGAACAGGAGGGGGGAACTTGCGGGGGCTTGGGTGGGGGAGGAGGGGGTTGCAGGGAAGCAGGGAAGGTATGGCACAGCTGGGTGGCACGTGGGGGGAACGTGGATGGGATGCAACGTATGGGATAGTTGTTATAAGCTAGCCACAGTTGATAGTATCAACTTGAAACTAGAGTCGTGATTCATCATGGCTTGCTCTCAAACGGCGGGCTCTCTGGTACTCTTGTTTTTGTTGCCATGAGAGAAAAAATGTAGACCATGTCTGTGTATGCTTTTGAGAATTCTCAAAAGCGACTCAGATCTTGACTGTGTATATGCGTGTGTGTGATGAGGTGATTTTATGAGTCGACTCAGAAAGGGTTTTTGAGGCAGTGTCTGTGCACGGGGGCAAGTGCATGCACGAGCGTGTAGTGTGGGCGCTGGTGTGTGGCTTTGTGTGTGCGTGCGTGCGTGCGTGCGTGCGTGCGTGCGTGCGTGCGTGCGTGCGTGCGTGCGTGCGTGCGTGCATGCATGCGGGCATGCATGTGTGTGCATATGCGAATGTGTGTGTATGTACGTGTGAGTGTAAGTATGTGTGTGTGTGTGTGTGTGTGTGTGTGTGTGTGTGTGTGTGTGTGTGTGTGTGTGTGTGTGTGTGTGTGTGTGTGTGTGTGTGCATTACAACACTCACATGCATGACAAATACTGGGCACTCCACTTTGGGAAGCTTGTCTATGTTCTGACAACAGGGAGGCAGGCAGAAACAGCGAGGGACGGAGTGGGACAGAGAAACATGGAGAAGGACACATGGGGGCGGGGAAAGACAGAGGGGGTCGGGGAGAGACAGAGAATGAGGAATGCGATGGGAGGGCGTTGAGAATGAGGGCGGTCTTGCCGCTGCACAGCACAGGCAGCCCCAACACCCTTCGCCCCTCCCCCTCTCTCCCCATTCACCCCTTCCATCGAACTGCACACACGCCCGGCCCACCGTGAAGGTACCGAGGAACAAGGACGTCTGGTTTGTCTTGACCTCGTACAGCACGCGCAGGCTCCACACCCTCAGTCCCTCCCCTCCCTCCCTCCCTCCCTCCCTCCCTCCCTCCCTCCCTCCCTCCCTCCCTCCCTCCCTCCCTCCCTCCCTCCCTCCCTCCCTCCCTCCCTCCCTCCCTCCCTCCCTCCCTCCCTCCCTCCCTCCCTCCCTCCCGTCCCTCTCCTCCCTCCCGTCCCATATTGCACCCCAGCGCGACTGACCGTGAAGATATCGAGAAAGAAGGACGTCTTGACCTCGTACAGCACGCGCAGCCCGGACATGATAGGGCTGTGCAGCACCACGCCTCAACTCCCACCTGAACCTCTCCCCACAAGACTGCCAGCCCCCACCCACAGCGACTCACCGTAAAAATATCGAGGAAGAAGCTCGTCTTGACCTCGTACAGCACGCGCAGCCCGGACATGATAGGGCTGTGCAGCACCACGCCGCGCAGGCGAGGCGTGCGGGAGGCGAGGTCCACGGTGGGGCCGCTGCCCACGGACTGGCCGTACAGGACAATGTCCTCCGGTCGAATGCGGTGCTGTGCGGTGAGGTACGTGAAGGCGGCTTCTATGTCCGCGTACGTGTTGAACTCCGTGGGCTAGAGAGAGAGGGGGGGGAGAGAGGGGGTGGAGGGTGGAGAGATTGATGTGAGAGGGGAGATGGGGATAGGGAGTTGCTACGTCCGTGTATGTGTTGAGTTTTGTGGATTGAGGATGGGGGAGAAGGAAGGGGGTGTGAAGGCGGGAAGAAGGGGACGGGGACGCAGTGGGGGAGGGAGGGGGGAAGGAGGAGGAGGGAAAGGAGGAGGAGGGGACTCAGGCACGGGACAGCAGGGGGGAATGGGCGGAGAGAAAGATAGAAAATGGGGGAAAGAAAAGCGGGGGATAGCAAGAGGGGAGCGTTGATTGATTCAGTAAAGAGGTCGGTGGGTTATGCAGGAGTAGAAGTGGAGGAGACGGGAGATGCATGGAGAGGGGCGGTGGAACAAGGAACGAGGACTGGTAAGAGGAGAGGGCATAGGAGAGGGTTGGAAAAAGAAACGGCACACAAAAAGCTCCTAGTGTAGTCATACCTGCCGCTCACAGAAATGGAAGATGGTAGGGGCGCATATATCATAGACTAGCCACTTATGCGTACCTTGCCAGATGAAGCACCGTAACCGGTGTAGTCATACCTGCCACGAAAAACACAAGGCAACAAACACACACACGCACGCGACACCCACAGACACACGAACCAACCCACCCATCCACCCGTCACCCGCACCGTCATTCGCCCACCGCGCTCTCCGCCGCACACGGTGGCACATGCAACGCGTTCACAGAGAGAAAGTGAGAATGGGGGAGGCGTTGGATTGAGAGCGGTGTAGTGGGGTGCGGGGTGTTTCGGAGGATAGAAAGGGCGGAGGAAGGGGGTTGATGGGAAGAGAGAGAGAGTTCGGAACAACCTGCCTTGGCTAAGATAGGCAGGAGTCGCGAGAGCAGCAAAGAGCAGCTGCTTGAGTCTCCTCCTCCTTGCGAGACCGGACTGGAGTTACTTTTGCGAATTCTCAGAACGGGAGTTGCATTCATTATGCCACTATTTCACTGTTTCAGTATCATTATCGCCTTTCCCGCCTGATCTTCACCATTTTCCTCCTCCCCTACGTCCCACTCCCCTTACCCCCCCTTCCGCGCCCCCACTCTAATCCCCTCGCCATCCCCCTCCCCTCGTCCCCGCCTTTTCTTATACCCTAATACGACGACGCTTCCCGCTCGCGGAGCAATAAATGGGCTACCTCGTCTCACCCGAGGAGATTAACTCGCAGCATGTTGCTAAGCTCCACGTATAGGTCGTGCACTTGTCCGAGATCCGCGGCGTTGCCATGCGAGTACAGCACCGTGAGGCGCGCGCGCGGGTTGCGCACGAACATGGCGGCGATGCGCTGCCCGCGCGCCGTGTCCAGGAACGTGACCTCCACGTTCTCCGCCGGCGCGATGTCCTCGAACCGCAGCTTGCCCGTTACCGGGTCCTCCACTATCGAGTACGACGGCGGCGTCGGCGGAAAGAACGCGAATTTCGCCGCGAGAGATGACGTCATCGCCCCCATGGCTGCTAAATGGCTGGTTGAATTGCTGGCTGATTTTAAGCCGACCTCCGAGTCGCGCTCCGAGCAATCAAGATTTTAAAGGCTACGGATTGGCTAAGTGATAAGGGGCAGTTATAAATAAGGCGACACAAGACGTAATTTAATGCCGATATGATTATTTATTATGATCTTTTATGTTTTTTTTGGACACACAAGAGGGTTACTACTGCTGACAAACACAAGAGTGGTTTCGGGGATCAACGGGAGACGACGAAGGCAGCAGACGGCGGGGAATGCGGCGGTTAATGCGGGTTACTGTTGTCGGGCAATGCGGGGCAAGCGACGACGACGAGCGTCATGACTACCGCGGGTTGATTCGTTCTTGCAGGGCTGACGCGCTTCGAGGACCCTGTCGAAGGGCTGTGTGCGCGCGCATCGCGGTAATAGGTAAGCGCTATATAGTTATTGCGATTCTAAACGACTCAGGAGTGAGATGAGGGGTCTTGCGAGGTTACTAGAGAGGGAACAGGCAGGAGGAAAGCGAGGAAATAGGAGGACTGGGGAGACAGCGCGAGTCACAGGGATAATAATCTCCAGAACTGCACAGTCGGAACTCGCAAGCGGACACACATGCTAAATCTATCATCTCGTTTCATTTAGTCTAGGAGCATCCCATACCCATTGCCATCATCTCCTCTCAACACTCCCTCGCTCCGAGCACATCAACGTCAACACTTCGACCAGTCGCGTCGCGGCGTCCCTATTCTGTCAGATCGGGAGAGGCAGATGGCCCTTCATGGCTCTTGACCAGCAAGATTAGAGGCTTGTGGCCGTGGGTGGGTTGTCGTGGTGTAGGTTAGGTTGGCAGCACGACTCTAATCAGCGCGATGCAGAACAGCTTTCGCTGGCGTTAAGTACTGTACACTCAAACTCCCGCTATAGTCGTCTTGCAAGTTATTTAAAACATTTGTAGAGCTTCAACGCACCCGGGAAGGTCTCGATGAGGTGGCTTTACGTTACCAAAATGTCTGCTTACGAATAGGGATGGTTGGGTAGGGTATGTAACAAAGGAATACTTGGGCATCCTCAGACAAGGACAAGGAACACGGTTCAAGCACCGCCGAAAGAATGACAACGAGAAGGAATATGTGCGACATCCACTTTAGAGACGGTTCGTCTCACAGGCACGAACAAGGGAAACGTATCAAGAACGGCTGGTTACAAATTTGAGAAACGAAGTGTGCATTACATGTGCACAACTCCCTCTAAATACTGAGTACACGCGTGCCCTCAATAACACAAGAAACACAAGATCCTCAGTGTAGTGTACCCTTTCTTGCGATGGGCCATCAGCCTTCACAGACGTTTCAAGAAGTTGGAAGAAATGGGAAAATATCAAATTGGGGCCGAACAGTGCCAGAGGGGTGATCGAAGTAGGACCGGAAAATTTCGACCGTAGGATTTCAACCCGGAGCTGCCCGCACGACTAGGCGAACAAGCCGAACCGTGAGGTAAAGAGAATTGCTGAAGAAACCGAATTACGTGTAAAACTTCTCCAATAAGGGTTTTGACCGCCGTCAACTACAGCGCGCGCGTCGCCTTGTTCTGGAATTAATATTCGGCGTGTCAAATCGTGAGTACGTACAACATATTATATTATGGGTGATACATATCACCAACGCGATCGAAAAGCACAGTAAAAAAATATATTACCCATTCGGAAATGGATGCGCCTCGGGAGACATCAAGCCTAAATACCAGGAAGGTCCCCTTTTTTAGGGTTGATCCTCCGAAATTGCATCCAGGTTCCCTACGGGTTTTCGTTTTTTGCTGCCCTAAGAGTTCCCAGCAGAGTCGGCTCGCTAAACGACACGCGAGCGAAAATGCGAGCCAGCGCATGCTACTAGTAACAGAATTACTTGCGATAAACGAAACCCCTCTGTGAATATCTTCTTTTGCAGCGGTTTGGTAATTTCCGGGCCTCTCGACCCTTGGTCGATCACCCCTCTGGCACTGTTCGGCCTCTGCATGATCTTTTCCCGGAGGAAATTGCCTTGCCATCCATCAAGCATCCTGAGCCCTGACTGTGGGTACGCCGGGCGGGCGCAAAATGCTCACAGAAAGAAATGTCGCGCTCGATTTTGACCTGGACCAACTGCCAGGGGGGGCAGAAAGCGCAATCAAACGGACTTTTACTTTTTGTCCCATAGCCACAGCCACAAGCAGCTAGCCGTGAACCTCCTCCAGGCCGCCATCTGATTCGGGACGGTTGGGTAAAAGAACTTCAATTTGAGGTTGAAGGGGAAGAGGAGGCTTGGAAGCCTTGAAGCTGGACTGAGTCACACGTAAAACGAGGTTCGGAAACCAGAAGTCGGCTCGGAAGTTCCGAAAACGCAGTCGAAGAACCAGAATGTGTCGGAACCTGCTACACTTGTGTGCACATACCTTTTCATATGTTGCCCGATTGTTCTCTTGGCGCGATTGTGGGAATAGACTCCGACGTGCGGGTGGGTGCTTTGCTTTCAACGGGCAGGTGCCACCTCACCCACAATCGGTTCGGAGCAGGGATGTCGATAACCCTGGGGGCAGAACTTGAGGCCCTCAGCTGCTGAAATTCTGACCCTGATTTTCAGCGAGGTGACCAATTTTTGCCCTTAACGGTCACGGGTGCAGGCCGAAGTGTAAACTTGAAATCCGGGCTCCAAAGTGTTGTATACTTACCAACCTAAACAACGTCCTAGACAAGAAAATCACATACGTTTCATTACTAACTACTCCAGTCAACCTGTATGTCACAATTTCCAACTACAACTATAGCTGCACTGCCTACTGCATTTCTACTCATCTGCTGACCTCGACACTACACACACTAGATTGGATAGAAATCGAGTGAAACATCCTCCACCTGGCGCCTTATTGTGCAACTTTCATGGAAAGGGGGGGTAGGGGGAGGGGGTGTTTCGCAAGATTTTGGGGGGGGGGGTCTGCGGAATCGAACGTAGAACTTAGATTCAGGGGACGGCCCAGATTGAGCACTTAACGCGTCCGGGGAAGGGCCAAACGATGCCCTTAACTGGCACGGGTGCCAGTCGAATCGAACCCTTAAAATGGTCGAGCTGCGCCGCACATAACCCGGAATGTTCGGGGCACTAAGGGAAAATGCCTTTGAATCGACAGCCCTGGTTCGGAGGTCACACCGAAAAGGCTGGCTCGCTGGCACTCTGGCTCCCACAGATTTGAGGGCGCATTTGGAGCTTTAGTCAGACCTCAAGTTCAAGGGTTCCTAGGTTCCACTTCGGGTCTTCCAAGGCCACCTCCTCACCAGTTCGAATTGCAGGTGTCCTATCTGATGCAGTGTGGTACGTTTTGGCATAGGTTCCTGCCACCATTAGGACGCGGTGCAGATCGAGCGATCGATCGCCTCAGATCGTCCGATCAAGTCGGGTCGGATCAGATCGTATGAGATTGCCCCGATCTTAAGTAATCTGTCGATTGCGTTCCGAGCCGCGCGATCAGACGATGAATCTCGGGGAAGTAAATGATCATCAGCCGCGAGGGCTCTGTGCAATTCACTCGTTCCTTCCCTGCAGAGCTGGCGACAAGTGGCGAAAATTTGAATCGCGCACTTACAACGTAGCCCCTTTTGGGGTTTAGGGTCGTCTGGAAAGTCTGAACCGCGATATCCAATGGTGCTGCTAAAATTTTCGGCAGGAAGGGTTACCATTCGCAATGGTCGCCAAACCTCGCGATCCGAGGCAGTCTGTCGGTTGCAAACGATCGCAAGTGATTGCGTAAGATCGAGGCGATCGATCGCAATCGATCGGATTTCCGATCGCAATCGACAGATTGCCTGCGATTGCATCATAATACCCTCGCGGCTTCTTGGAAATGGTGGATCCCCGATCTGACGCAATCGTACTCATATCGGGCCGATCTGCACCGCGTCCTTACGAACCTAGGGCTTTTCGAACAAAATTGCCTCGAACCTTGGCCCCGAAGAATCTGTACTCTGCTCTTCAGGGTAATACTCGCTAAGGAAACATAATACTGAAACATCAGCGTAGCCTATAACATAACCCTTACGAATAAGGGAAATTCTATTTCCCCCTAAGTTTGCCTTGATAATCAGTGTACCAGGTAATTTACAATGACAAATTAGGGCCTGTAAAATTTTCATGAAAATTTTCGAGTCATTAAGGTGATTGATTCCCTGAATGAGGCTGATTGAGCGCTGGCAAGCAAAAATTCAAGGCACAAAAGAGACAGAAGCAACATAAACAGGCTGCATTGTGAGACCCTCATGCACACACGCAGGTTAGTTATGGCAGTTCTTTCTAGCCAACCGAGGGTGATGCCCAGCCACCATACAGACCAGGCCTGCAAAAGCACAGGAGGGTAAAGTTGAGAATTATTCAACAAGGGTATACAGGCAGAGCAGTGACATTTGCACACAAGTGCAAGATGTACGGTAAAGAGAAATGAGAAAATGCAACATTGCAGAAGAGAGGAAGAAAGGAAGGAAGAAAGGAAGAAAGAAAGAAAGAAAGAAAGAAAGAAAGGAAGGAAAAAATGGAGAAACAATTCCAGCTTACAATGTTGACGCCCTAGAGATTGGGATGTCTGAATGAATATTCCGTAGCTCAAACATCATATCCCCTCCACCAGTCACCTCCTCCTCCTCTTCATTATGTAGCTGCGAATTCGGGTTGAGAGACATGGATCCCATCATCCTTCCCCTCCCAGTCCGTCCAAAGCTCGACGACCGACTAGCTCCCGCCCCTCCGCTGCTATTGTTGCTGCTGCTCCTCCTACCGCTACTTCCTCCCCCCGTCAACGACCGTGCCAGAATCCCCTGCGACCGCCTCCCTCCTCCGCCGCCCCCCCCTCCACCACCACCGCCGACACTCGCACTCGCAAGCCCCACACCGGACCCCGACCGGGACGACCGAGACGACGACCGGTTGATCTCAATCCTCATCGTCTCCATCCCGGCTTCAAGCGCTGTCATTCTCGCATCCATCCGATCCAGCACATGTCGGACCCGGTCCATGCCCTCGCTGGCACCCCGCTGCTTCGCCCGGAACTGCTTCAACCGGTCGATGTGCATGGCGCGACCAATCGGGATCCAGTCGTCGTTGCGCGCGTCGAGGCGGCCGCGCACAAAGGACTCGAGGCCTGTGTACTCTGTGGGGTTGCGTTTGAGGAGGTAGTCCATGTAGAAGAGGTAGTGCAGCGCATTGTGCTCGTGCTTCACGTGGTCCACGAACCCGCCCAGCCGCTGCTCGAAGGCGAATCGATCAATGCTGCACACAAAGCACTTGTCGTCTGCGTGTGCGTGCGGGCGCGTGTGGGAGGATGGGCGGGTGTGTGAGTGGTTAGTGCATGGGGTTGGTGCGTGAGTGGATGGGTGGGTGTGTGAGTGGATGGGTGGGTGTGTGAGCAGATGGTTGGGTGCGTGCGTGCGCGATGGCGTGCGTTTGAAGGCGGGGAACAAGGGGAAAAGGACAGAGGTTGAGGAGCAGGGAGAGAGAAGAAAGCAGAGGTGATGGCTTAGAGTGGATGGCACAATACAGAGTGGGTTGAAGAGGAAAAGGGAAGCTTTGAGCCTGTGGGACGTGAAAACACGGCAGGGCTGGTCTGTATCAATCCGTGTTTCTGCTGATCAATAGGGCAGACATGGCACATACTTTGCACGAGCTGGGAAGAAAGATAGGAAGAGGGCCAAGAAGAGACTCCCACTCACCTAGATCCTTCTCCTTGGCCGCCTTCTCGTGTAAGGAGTGCTTAAAACTAGCAGTGTAAGGAAACGGGCATAGAGGCGGCTCAATCTCACCTAGATCCTTCTCCTTGGCCGCCTTCTCGTCACGAATGGACGTGAACGCGTCGACAATCTGCCCAGTGAAGATGTTCTGCAGCAGGAACACCCAGATGATGAGGAACGACACGATAAACGCCGTCCGCAGCTGCCCGCGCACCCCCTCGAACATCGAGTCCGGCACCGCATCCCACTCCTTCCAAAGCCCTCCGATCGAGGAGCTCGAAAGCGCGTTCACGAGATGAGAGCCTATACACCCATAGAGAGTCGTGCAGGCGAAATCGCTGTCCCCGCCGAAGGCTAGGAAGGAGACTACTGCATACATGAAGATCACGAGGATTCCCACGAGGCCTGTGCGGATGAGCAGAGGGCCGCCCACGTAGGCGGACTGCAGCACGATGGCTCCCGAGGGGTGGTAGATGAGAAAGTCAAGCAGGTGGAAGACAAAGAAGAAGGGCGACGAGACTATTCCCAGGATGCTGAAGAGGGGGGGAGGGAAGGTGGTGAGGGGGGAGAGGCAGGGAGGGTATGGGGGACAGGGGCAAAAGGGGGGTGTGGGGATGGGGGGAGGGGTATGTGGGTTTGAGACGTCTCAGGACCATGGCTGGCGAGGGGTGGTAGTTGAGAAAGTCGAGCAGATTGAAAAGAGGGGATGAGGAGAGGGGTATGGGGAAAAAGGGGGGCACAATGGCAGTGACCCGAACTGGTGACGCGCTGGGTGCAAGTTGTTTTGACAATAGCAGGAAACATAACAGGGAAGACAGAGTTCTAATTGAATGACAGATGAGGATTGAATGGAAGCGCACAATCCTCATCTGGCGAGGGGCTTTGCAATGACATGGTGACATGGTGACATGGTGACATGGTGACATGGTGACATGGTGACATGGTGACATGGTGACATGGTGACATGGTGACATGGTGACATGGTGACATGGTGACATGGTGACATGGTGACATGGTGACATGGTGACATGGTGACATGGTGACATGGTGACATGGTGACATAGTGCATTTCCCTGCCAGCATTTCCAACACGCATCCGATCACGTACTACCAGCATTTGAGACGCCTCAGAACGACTTTTCAGACGTCTCAACAATCCTCATCTGGCGAGCGGCTTTGCAATGCCATGGTGCAACAACATTTCCCTGCCAACATGCATCCGATCCGATCATGTACTACCAGCAGTCCAATCAACCTGCTTATGAGTTGCCGAATTTTTTTTTACCCCTCACCTGGTGGCGAGCATCGCTGCACCCACCTGGCGACGAGCATGGCAATGACTTACCAGAAGCCCCGGTTCTGCAGCAGCCGACGCTTAGGCACCCAGGGGTGACTCTTAAGAGGACTCAAATTCACCTCCGGCTTTTGCCACAAGAGACTTTTGGCGCCGAGCTCAAAAACTCACCTGGCGACGAGCATGGCTATGATGTACCAAAAGTCGCGGTTCTGCAGCAGCAGGCGCTTGGGCACTCCCTCCAGCTCCTCCCACATCTCAGCTCCCCCCGCCCCCTCCTCCCCTTCCCCCTCCCCTTGCCCCAAGGCTTCTGTGTGCCCCCGCTCAGCTGGTGAGAACGGGGGACCGAACGGGAAGGTGGTCAAGAAAGAGAGATGGGAGGGAAGGAAGGTGGAAAGACGGAGGGGGGATGGGACAAGACGAACCAGTGAGGCTTGCAGCGGGGAAACGGTGCAGAAACTGGAGTTTTGTAAGAGCTTTGTGAGGAGGAAGATACTGTTACATCACAGTAATTCTGCAACAACGAGGTGTGACTCGGTGGACAGGACAGCACATCACATTGCAAGGGGGCAGCAGTGGGCCACAACAGGGTGGGGCATCACAAGGAGGGGGATAACAAGGAGGGGCAAAAACAAGGAGGGGCATAACAATGGGAGCGGGGACACAGCACAGGGGAGCACAAAAAATGTTGAATTCACCTAGAGAGGAGAGCGCCCCTGAGATGGCCTGTTCCTTGGCCCGTCGCTCGTGCAGCACGAGGAGAGGCGACTCTATGAGCACAAACGCCACGAGGGTGAGCGCCCCTGCTGCCACCTGCAACAGGCCTATAAAGCGCACAAGCACCAAGCACAGCAAATGCCCGTGCCTCTCCCACAGGGATTGAGAGATTGCGTCACTCGCTCCTCCTGCTACTGCTGCTGCTGCTGCTGCTGTGGCGGCAGCTGTTGCAGTTGAGAAGGTTCCAGCGGTGCTGCTGCAGCAGCTGCTGTTGCTGGCTCCTGTTACAGTGCCGTTCGGTAGCATCACACCCAGAAGCTCCTGGGCAGGACACGCCCTGAGTGCAGCAGCAGCAGCTGCTGCCGCTGTTGCAGCCGCAGCAGAAGCAGCAGTGGAAGCAGCACGGGTAGCACCCCCCTGTTGCTGTAACCCCTGCAGGTGGTTACCAGCAGGGGCGGTGCTGAGCTGGGTGTTGCTAAAGACGAGGATGGTGACTATAACGATGGAGAGATAGAAGGGGGCGCGCTTGAGGTGGGTCATGCGGGCCTGCAGCCAGCCGGACCAGGCGTATCGCAGCCTCATGCGCTCGTAGTGCTGCACTTTGTATACCAGCAGCCGCGCCGCTGCCATAAACTGCTGCACTTTCTGTGGGATGGGGATGCGGGTGGGGATGGGGGTGAGGAGAAGAGGGGAATGAATGAGTACAAGGGGGCTAGATTAGTAGGAAGAGTCACTGTGGTGCTCATTCATTCCCTTCATGTCCTTGTGAATGGAACATCCGACTTCATGAGATGATGCATACGACTGCGGCTACTGGCAAGGACTGCTGGACTGTCTTTTGAGGCGCCTCAAAAAATTCGTGCTACTGGCAAGGACTGCTGGACCGCCATGCACTCGCAGTGTTACCGTATGACAGCTTGCAGAAGCCTCATGCTGTGCCAGCACATGACCTCTGCTGCACACGGTTCCGCTGCATTACGAATCAAAGAAGCCAGCTCTCCACCTGAATGGGGTTTTCTCTTGGAATGTCACACAGCTCCTGTAGGGCAGCCTGGGTCCACTGGGGGTCCTTGTGAGCGAGTCGTAAGAACTCTCACAAATCGGTCCCAATCACTCACCTGAATGGGGTTTTCTCTTGGAACGTCATACAGCTCCTGCAGGGCAGCCTGGGTCCATTGCGGGTCCTGAGATAACCTCCTGCATTCGGGGGTCAGCGGGAAGTAAACTTTTTCCAGCTGCCCGTCGCGCACGACCTCGATAGCACACGAGCGCTGGTTGAAGAAAACTTCCAGGTCTTGATCCCCAACGGATAGGGTGTGTTCAAAACACAGAGTTCCGATTCTTTGCGGCTTGTCACATTTCAGCACGGAATATGCACACGTGGCAAATGGCCCTGATCTCCCCATTAGCCTTGCGAAACTCAACATTCCTCCTCCCCCTCCCCCTCCCCCTCCCCCTCCCCCTCCTCCTCCCCCCCCCTCCTCCGCCCCCTCCCCCGCCTCCCACTCCCCCATTCCCTCGCCCACCCGCTCCTCCCCCACTCCCACCCCCGGACGATCCATCTGCTGACGTGGACCAATCAGATTTCTGGCTGGGCTCGCCGCTGCAGTACATCCAACGGTCGAAATCATCCAGCTTGATGATTATAATGAGGGAGTTGAGCACCTCGCCTGGCAGCAGAAAGAGCAGGGAGTCTGTATTGAATGTGCTCCAAAGGGGGGGACGCCACTGGGGGGAGATGGAGGGAGCAGAAGTGCTGATGTGAGCGTGCCGAGAGGAGAGATTCGGGACGGTGGAGGAGGAGGGTAGGGACTTGTTGTGTGCGGAAGATAGGGACGATAGAGGAGCGAGGGGAGGACCCTTCCTTATCTTCAGTCCCCCACCTCCTGTTCCTCCATCTCCTAATCCTCTTACATCTCTTTCTCCTTTACCCACTCCTGAACCACTACCTCCTCCATCGTTGTTGAAAACACCTGAGATTCTACCTGAGCCTTGCCGTGCCAGAGCAGCCAGACTGGATCGCCAGCTAGATGTTCGTGGGAGGCCAGCAAATGACAAGCTGCCACGTGCTCCAAGCAAGGCACGTGATGCAACATTTCCTGTCCCTGTTCCTGCTCCTGCCCCTGCCCCTGCCCCTGTTTCTGTCCTTGAAACTTGCTCATTCTCTCTCCTTGCTGCATCCCCTCCCCGGCTATCATGCTCCGCACAAGCTGCACGTGCTAGAGGGCCTGCAGCACGAACAGGCAAGGACATGGCTCGTGGAACACCCACACTTCGTTTTCCTCTCCCTTCTACACCTGACTCTACCTGCGCTCCTCTTACCCCTGCTCCTGTTGAAATATCTGCTGCTGCTGTTGGCGCTGCTGTTACTCCTGCTGCTATCCCTCCCTCTTCCTCCACCAACCCCTCTCCCACCCTCTCCATGGGCTTCCCCCACACGACCCGTGAGCCCACACCTAAACCCACGCCTCGCCAGATCCTCACAGCTTCATCTCCTCGGATCCCCCCATCCTCTTCCCTTCCCATTTGACTGTTCGCAGCACAGTATGTTCCTTCCCCTCGCACATCCCCTCTCCAGTCCTCGCCTCGCAACCCCCCTGCAGCAGCCATGGCAACAGCACTAGCAAGTCTCCCACTGTTACTCCCACAGTCACTCCTACCGTTACTCCCACCCAGCAGTCGCTTGAGGCGTTTCAAGCCAGTTGCATCAGCAGTAGCAGTACCATCACCAGCAGGACCAGCACTGGAAACACCAGCACCAGCACCAGCACCAGCACCAGCACCGGCAGCAGTATGGTTAACAGCACCCTCACCACCACCACCCCTACCACCACCGCGTAATCTCGCTGCCAAAAACTGCAAGAGCGACCCAGAACTTTCACCTGCCTCTGCTGCCCCTCCCACCCCTCCCTCCGCCGCCGCCGCCGCTGCCGCCAGTGCTGCTGCACCGCCATGCTCCATAGGATCACCGCGAGCCACCATGTACTCTCTCAGCATCTGCCGCAGGAACGCTATCAGGCTCTGCGACGACTCGAAATCCCTCCCCGCGTCGGGACATCCGAGTTTGTACTCCCTGAGAACCTGCTGCAGCTGGCGGCAGCGGTGCAGCAGGGAGGTGAAGTCGATGACAGCAGCCATCTTGCTGGGGATCTCGCTGTTGGTGCCGATCTCCTCGAGTAGAGAGAGATAGACTGAGAACACCCCGTTGCGCAGCCAGCACCGCAGGTCGTTGGCGCTTAGCTGGTGAGGAAGAGGATGGGGGGAAGGGGTGGGAAGGGGAGGAAAAGAAAGGGCGGGCGCTTAGCAACCCTAAACCCTTGACTCGCCACTTCCTTCCATACATAATATTGCTGAGTGCCCTCGAAAAACAAGAACACATCAGCACAGCACCAACTCACAATAAAAATATTCCAATCTAGAGCGCTCACCATGGGGCATCCAGCTCCTCCTGCGGGTCGAGACCCCAGCGCAGTGTAGCTCAGAATACCCGCGATGACGTCCGGGGAGTAGCGCACGGGCGGCGTGCGCTCGTCCTGTTCGCGGTAGTTGAGCGAGGCGAGCATTCGCTGCGTGATGGAGAGGAAGTTGGAGCGCACGAGAGCCAGCTGGTTCTCAAAGCACGGGCCCTGGATGGCCTCTAACAGCGTGTTGAGCGCCTGCGGTGAGGTGGGCAGTGGGCACGGGAGGAGAGGACATGGAAAAGGAGGGTATGGGAGGGGAAGCGAGGGGAAGGGAAAGAACAGAAGGGGAAAAGGGTAAGGAAGGAGAAGGGGATGGTACGGGACGGTTTCATGATGTGAAGGATGAGAATGATACAAATGACGAGTACCTGCACCGGATTAGAATGGTATGGTATGGCAACACGTCCATCTGCGCGCATGGGTAATTCACCTCACATACACAGGCCTATTACGATTAGCATCTACAATGTCTCGTGGGAAGGAAAACAGCTCGTTTGATTCCGCATACCTGCAGAGCAATCTCGACCAGCAGCGGGTTCTTCTGCCCAAGATTCTTATCCAGAGATGGCTGCAAATGCTCCAGAAACACTATAATCTCCTGCAACACATTCACCCCTTTCCCCTCCACCGCCCCGCCTCCCCCTCCGCCCCACCCCCTTCCCCCTCCCGCCCCTCCCCCAATCCCCACTCCCCCTCCCCCGCCCCCGGCAGCCCCGTCATCATCCCCTCCTCCTGACCGTTCGATCCCGGCACTCGGAGGGCCAGGATACTCCTGCAGGCGCAGCAGGCGCTGCATATCCGCGTTATGGCCCTCACACATGAGCTGGAGCATTCTTAAGAGGTTGGTAACATGCCCAGAGAGAATCACCCATGCCTTCTTATGCAGCGTCGTGTCTCTACTCGTCGCCTTCGTCCCCTCCTCGTTCTCCTCCACATCCCACAGCCGGTAATCCTCCTCCTCTCCACCTGCGACCGACGCTCCCCCACCTCCTCCTCCTCCACCTCCTCCACCTCCTGCCCCTCCTCCTGACCCCCCTCCTGCCTCCTCTCTTGCCGTCATCGGTGTTTCTGCAGGGGATTCCAGTCCATCAGGGTCCATTGTACCAAGTCCAAGACCAGGCCCTGGCGTTGTTGCTGGTGTTTCTAGTGTCTCCCCTAGATCAATCGACCCAGTTTTGATCCTCATCCTGGCATAGGCACCCATGTTAC
This sequence comes from Closterium sp. NIES-65, assembly GCA_948144175.1. NCBI lineage: Eukaryota > Viridiplantae > Streptophyta > Zygnematophyceae > Desmidiales > Closteriaceae > Closterium > Closterium sp. NIES-65. Next base: position 5,598,470 of record CANXME010002068.1, read on the forward strand.
CACCCAAGCGAGCACCACCCCTCTCACTGGAAACAGCTACCTCTCCAGTCCCACCACTCCTCTCACCAGCCCCAATCCTCTCACCAGCCCCACTCCTCTCACCAGGCCGACTCTTCTCGTGGCTCTCGCAAATGCTGTCCCTTCCGCTCTCCACCCCAGGACCCTCGAGAGACCTGGCGGCGCCACTGTTGGTTGATCTCGCGCCTGTTCCATGGATCAGACCATCTGATGAAGTGCTGATACTGGAAGGAGGCTGCGAAGCGGGAGAAACACCAACACCATCCGATGCACCAGACGGATGTGAACCCATCATTCCTGTTGCTTCTGTTGCTGACGATGAGAGCTCCTGCTGTGTGCTATCACGACCGTTGTGACTGGGTTGAGAACCACAGGAAGGGTCTCCTGGGGATACACATGGAGCACCCACCTCTCCTTCCACCCCTCCCACATCTCCAGACACAACCATCCCCGCATGCCCACTAATACCAGTACCTACATCCATGCTCTCAGTCGTTGCCTCTACTCCTGCTTCAGAATCTGCAACAGTATCGTCAGCAGGATGCGTACTGTTGAGGGCAGGACGAGGGGATTCGGCCTCAGGAGGTCTTACTTCCATCTCTATTTCCATTTCCAATCCACCTTCCCCACCCTCGTTACCTATACTGCTGCTGCTGCTGCTGCTGGTACTGCTGCTGTCGCTGCTGCCACTGCTGTTACCCCGTCGACTGCCAAGCAGCCTCCTACCCACCACATCCCCATTCGCTGCAACTGCCCTTCTTTCCAACTTATCATTGTGACCCTCCTCCTCCTCCGCTCGACGGTGCATCGCATGTTCAGCAGACCCCCCCCGTTCCTTCATCATTCTCACCGCATTCAGAAACAAAGCCCTCGTTGCAGCTCGGCCCGTCCCCCCTTGGCTCTCCGCACCCCCCTCCTCTGCTTCCGCAGCACCCCTGCATAACCATGCCTCCCTCGCCCCCTCTCTGCTCCCCCCCTCTGCCTCACTGCTGCTACCAGCCCCACTGTTACCGCCGCCTGGAAACGCCTCAGAATCCATATGAGAACTTCCATGCTCTGTATTTGCCCCACCAGCCCCCTCTCTCAACGGCTGAGACCCATACCCACCACCACCATTGCCAACGCTGCCAGCACGATTGAATCTAGTCGTAGTAGTAGCGCCCAAGTCTCCCCTCTCTCTGCTTACCCTTATATGATCGTCTCTTTGGTTCTGACCTGCCACACCCCTACCCCCACCCTTGTACTCTGGCCTTACTCTCTCTCCCTCCCTGTGTGCTTCTGTTCCACCCGTTCTCCCTCCCCCTCTCCCTCCCCCATTCCCTCCCCCATCCGGCCCATCACCCTCACTCCTCCCTCCCACTCCCCCACCACCCTTCTCCCCCCCTCTCCCCCTCCCTCCCCTTCCCCCTACGCGCATCTGCCTCCTCTCCATCTCCTCCCGCCTCGCCTTCACCTCAGCCTTATCCAGCCCCTTCCTCACAAACTTAACCGTCGACGACGCCGCCGCAAGCACCTTCTTGACCGTCTGAAAAAACTCCGGCTCGTGAACAAGAACAGAGTACATAGTGGCTTGCACACGCCCGTTCCCTTCGTCTGTGAGGGCAATTGCAAGCTTCACTGCTTCCGCTTGCACCCACTGGCTCGGGTGACTGACGAGTTTCACCGCGCACGTGGCCAGACCCATGTCTGTGTATCCGCATTGCACGCGGGCTAGGGCTTCGAGGGACGATTTGGAGTATCGGACTGGTACTGATGCTTCGAACATGTCCCATTTGCCCATTGTTCGGAGCCTTTCAGGCTGGCCCTTCATCCCTCCTCCTCCTCCTCCTCCTCCTCCTCCTCCTCCTCCTCCTCCTCCTCCTCCTCCTCCTCCTCCTCCTCCTCCTCCTCCTCCTCCTCCTCCTCCTCCTCCTCCTCCTCCTCCTCCTCCTCCTCCTCCTCCTCCTCCTCCTCCTCCTCCTCCTCCTCCTCCTCCTCCTCCTCCTCCTCCTCCTCCTCCTCCTCCTCCTCCTCCTCCTCCTCCTCCTCCTACCCCTCCTCCTCCTCCTCCTCCTCCTCCTCCTCCTCCTCCTCCTCCTCCTCCTCCTCCTCCTCCTCCTCCTCCTCCTCCTCCTCCTCCTCCTCCTCCTCCTCCTCCTCCTCCTCCTCCTCCTACCCCTCCTCCTCCTCCTCCTCCTCCTCCTCCTCCTCCTCCTCCTCCTCCTCCTCCTCCTCCTCCTCCTCCTCCTCCTCCTCCTCCTCCTCCTCCTCCTCCTCCTCCACCTCCTCCTCCTTCTCCTCCTCCTCCTCCTCCTCCTCCTCCTCCTCCTCCTCCTCCTCCTCCTCCTCCTCCTCCTCCTCCTCCTCCTCCTCCTACCCCTCCTCCTCCTCCTCCTCCTCCTCCTCCTCCTCCTCCTCCTCCTCCTCCTCCTCCTCCTCCTCCTCCTCCTCCTCCTCCTCCTCCTCCTCCTCCTCCTACCCCTCCTCCTCCTCCTCCTCCTCCTCCTCCTCCTCCTCCTCCTCCTCCTCCTCCTCCTCCTCCTCCTCCTCCCCCCCCCCCCCTCCCCCTTCTCCTCCTCCTCCTCCTCCCTCTCCTCCCCCTCCTCCCCCTCCTCTTCCCCCATCACCATCACCATCACCACTTGCAGCACCAGCAGCACTTATTGCATTAGCAGCAGCACTAGTACTACCCCCACCACCACCGCTGCTGCTGCCACCACCACCATCATCAGCACCACCATTCTCACCGCCACCACCACCACCACTCCCTCCTCCACCTGAAACAACCTTAGAATTCTCCTGCTTCATCACAGGCTTGCCATCCCAATCGTCTGTCAGGTAGATCATGGCTCGGCACACCCGAAGCAGCCGAACCATCAGGTCCGGAGTCAGCTGCGGCGGGACCTTAGGGCTGGACAGCAGGCTCGTCAGCTGCGGCACCACATTATAGTAGTGGAACGGCGGGGAGTATGACACGTCAACCGGCCGGCGCTGACTCAGCATGAGCGCCAGGTGTCGCGCTCCCGACCCTTCCATGGTCTGCAGGTCGGAAATATCCAGCTTCTGTGAGAACAAGCGGCAGAAATTCACCCAATTCGCTTTGAAAATCTGCCCCTTGCGCTGCAACTCTGTGCCTCGAGCACGGCTCACCGCAGCCCGATCGACAAAATACGGCAGAGAAGACGGACCGTAGTCAAATCTAGAAACCGCACCAGCAGCTTTCATCTCCTCGATACATCTCAAGGGGGCGTCGCGCTGCGAGGGAGGCAGCTTGCCGCAGAGGTGCCAGATGGCGTCTGCTAATTGGTCGAGCAACACCCGGTGGGAATCCGGCAGGTTGGCCCTTCGAGCAATGAAGTGGCGTTTAAAGTAGGAAGTCAGCATGGGCAGCGCTGCTGTTGCCACGAAATGCTGTGCGGAGCCTTCGGGCGGCGCATGATCAAACTCCTCAGATGCTGCCAGCTGTAGCTCGGAGATTAGATCCTCGATGAGGCACGGGCGAGGCTCGGCAGAGGAGGGGTTGAGGGGAAAGAGCCCTGCTGCTGCCACTGTGAGAGCTGCTGATGAGCCGATTGATATTGGCCGATAACGGCTGTCTTTGTTATCCCGGCTGTGTCTTCTTGTCGGATCGAAACCTGTGAAGGCAGCAGCGGTGGGACCATGGGGAGGAACAGCAGCAGCAGCAGCAGAAGCAGCGGAAGCACTAAGAGTAGCACCAGGAGCAGATCTGCGACTGATAGCAGCAGCAGCGCCAGCAGAATCAATGCCAGCAACGGCAGCACCACCACCAGAGGCAGCTGCACCAGCCGACCCACCAAAACTCCTTCCACCAACCCCCCCCCCTCCCAATCCCACTTCTCCTCCGCCGCCTCCTCCCTCCCCAACCCCTCCTGCTCCTCCTGCCACCCCTCCTGCTGCCCCCCCTTCCCGTCGTGGCAGCTCCTGAGGCCAGATTCCGTTGGTGGGGTCTCGGATTTCAGCAGTGGCTCGGTCGCTATGGCCTGTGACGTACACTTGATGTAACAGGCGCACATATGCTGCCTTCACCAGACGAATTGTTGCCATGTCAATCACCGACTGTGTGGAATCAGACTTGGATGCTGCTGCTGCTGCTGCTACTGCCGCTGATGTTGCCCCTGCTGTTGCTGCTGATGCTGCTGCTTCCGTGGTTGTTGTTCCTGCTACTGACGCTTCTGCTGATTTTTCTCCTGGCTGTGATGCTGACGATGCTTCTCCAGTTGCTTGTTTCCCAACTCCTCCTCCTCCTTCATCTCTTCCTCCTCCTGCTTCTACTGCTGCTACAGCTGCTGCTGCTGCTGCTGCCAATCCTCCTCTTCTTCCTCCTCCTCCTCCTTCTGTCCCTTCACCTCTCTGTTGCACCAATACCTGCCTCCGCCTCTCTTCTAACCACTTCCCCTTCCCCACACCCTGCCTCTCTTCCACCTGCCTCCCTTCCGTTCTCTCACTACCCTCCTTCACCCCCACTCTCTCCCTACCCTCCCTCTCCCCCTCACTCCCCCTCTCACTCTTCCCCTTCCTCTCCCCCTTCCTCTCCCCCTCTCTGCCCCTCTGTGCCATTCTCGTTTCAGAGCTGAGCCAGAGCAGAGTTGCCATGACTTCGCCCAGGCCCACCAGCCCGCCCACCTTCACTGCATGCGCTGGGTTGTTCCCCCAGCAGCACGCAGCGAGCAGAGAGACGTACGCTGCATGGAAGCGCACCTGATTGTCATGGGGATAGGGAGGGAGGGAGGGAGGGAGGGAGGGAGGGAGGGAGGGACAGAGGGAGGGAGGTAGTGAGAGAGGGAGGGAAGTAGAAGGAGGCAAACAGGATATGGGCCAACAGCACTTGAAGTTCACCTTGTGCTGTGGGTTCTTGCCCCACATGCACTGCACACAGCCACGAGAGATTCTACATTGCATGTATGTGACAAACTACATGTCGTGTAACCTCACAACAGAGACACATGCTGCACAGTAACCCCGCACTGATGTAAACACAGCCTGGCTTGCATGTGGCCTGAGATTTTGCTCAACTGCCTGCCCCAACCCACCAGCGCCTCACCTGGCAATCATGGGGCTTGGCAGCAGCCTTGCCAGCAGCCATGAGCTCCCAGCGCCTCCTCCAGTGCGCGGGTGTCTTGTTTTGAGGCGCCTCAAAGCCAACCACACCATCGCCTCACCTGCCCCGACCACACCACCTCCTCACCTGCCCCAGCCACACCATCTCTTCACTCACCTGGCTCTCATGGGGCTTGGAAGCAGCCTCGCCAGCAGCCATGAGCTCCCTGCGTCGCCTCCAGTGCGCGGGTGTCTTGGGCAGGCCAGCAACAGAGTGCGTGTGATCAATCACCATGTCCAGCACGGCTGTCTGGTTGCGACCCATGGGCTTGCCGTTCACCACCACCACCGTCTGTCAAGGAGGAGCAGTTTGGAAAGGAGGTGAGGTAAAAGCCAGATAACATCATGTCTGGAGCAGGCTGGGTAGTTTCTGTAGTGTGGCCTATCACTATTTTTCGGCACTGCTGCCTGGTTGCCAATCAAAAGCTTGCCGTTCACCACCACCCACCACCACCCACCACCGTCTGCCAAGCAGGGAGCGTACGGGAAACCAGAGCAGAGCAGCCACGGGGGGTTGATCAAGAAGCTGCTTTGCATTGCAAGGGCGACCTGCCTGTCATGTCAGGTCGCCCTGACATCAGCAACGGGGTATCAGGACGACCTGGACTGGAAAAGAACCTGAGCTGGGAGACTCCCTCTCGGTGTGGACAGAGAACCTTTGAAGAGTTTCGAGCAGAGTCTCTCACCTTCTGAAACATGCGCTGCTGCAGTGCAGAGGAAAGTAGTGCAGTGAAGTGCAGTGCAGTGCAGTGCAGGGCAGTGCAGTGCAGTGCAGTGCAGTGCAGTGCAGAGCAGTGCAGAACAGTGCAGAGCAGTGCAGTGCAGTGAAGTGCAGTGCAGTGCCATGATGCAATCTCGCCTTCTGAAAGATTCAACCTAGTCAACAAAAGTCTCACCTCGAGGAACCTTGAGCCAGGAGTGGCGGCGGCTGAACTTGAAAATGAGACGGAAGCCCGACTAGATGAGGTCTTTTGAGACGTCCAAAAAGTCGAAAGTCTCACCTCTAGGAACCTCAGCCAGGAGTGGCGGCGGTTGAATCTGAGAATGAGACGGAAGCTTGACCAGATGAGGTCCAGTCCCACCTGGGATGGAGGCAGGGGAGAGAGATGGGAGAAGGGGGAGGGGGAGGGGGAAGGGGAGGGGGAAAGGGAAGGGGATTTGTGGGAATATAAACAATCGCTCAGCACGACCAGATGAGGTCCAGTCCCACCTAGGATGGGGCCAGGTGGGAGAGAGGGGGGGGAGCAGGAGGGGGATTTGTGAAAATGATCAAGAATTGCTCTGCTCAGCACGACCTGAGGTCCCGGCCCACTGTGGGACTGAGGCAGGGGAGGGGAGAGCGGGGAGAAAATGGGGGAAGGGGAGGGGGGAAAGCAGGAGAAATGGGGGGGTTGGCATGGGGAAGCGAGAATGAAAAACGAGAAAGCAGATATGGATGGTAACATACAGAACTGCGTGCTATGCTATACAACCCACTGCTCACACGCTACCGAGCCTCATGGTTCTTGGAGAGACATACATACATACATACATACATACATACATACATACATACATACATACATACATACATACATACATACATACATACATACATACATACATACATACATACATACATACATACATACATACCGCAGCAGCGGTTTCTGATTCCCTGCTCTAGACACATACTTATTGTCCCTTTCTCTATCAGCACATATCTGTTATACACACAAGATCTTATCCCCTGCTGTGAGACTGCATGACATGGCATGGCATGGCATGGTTGGTTGGTGCACTGCACAGTCCACTCACCTGAGCGCAGAGCTCATAGTTATCTTTGAGTATGGCACACAGACACTCTGTCACCTGCTCATGCAGTGGGAATATGGCCAGGTAGAGCAATCAGATAAGACGGCACAGTATGGACGAGTGGCAGGAGAGCGAGGGAGGAGAGGGTAGACGGAAGGGGGCGGAAGTGGGTAGAAGATAGGTGTTGGTTAGGAAGCTTGCTTGTTCTGCATGTGTTTGCACCTTCCCATGTACCACCACTTAATTGATACAAGGGCCATTCGGGAGGGAGGAGAGTGTTAGAGTGCGGAATGTGAGGTCGGCGGGAGGAGGTGAAAGGTAGTTCTGTATGGGGGTGGAAAGACAAGCCCTAGTGTTACTGAGTCCGTGCTCCTTTTCTGCTGTGCACATGTGAGTGTGTGCGTGAGTGGATGTATGCGTGCATACAGGCTCATGCCACATGGGTGCATGGGAAAGGCGTATCTGTGTGTGTGTGTGTGTGTGTATAGATGGATGCATGTGAAGATGCGTTCTGAGACGTCTCAAAACTCAACTTCTATCACGTATCTTTGTGTGTGTGTGTGTGTGTGCATAGATAGATGCATGCGAAGATGCACAATGACGCACATGCGTGCTGTGAGAAGGCATGGGAGTGCGCATGCCCAGATATCACCTTACACCAGACCTCACCTGCCATAGATCTCACCACACCAGGTATCACCTGCACCAGGTATCACCTGCACCAGGTATCACCTGATGCACGTATGTGTGCATACGTGACAACCTCTGGCTCCAGTCCCCACCTGCCCCACGCCCCACCTGCACGCCTTGCAGCCCTCGGTGCGCCAGCATAAGGGGAATGAAGGGGAAGAGCGTGAGTTGGATCTCCTCGTTCACCACTCCCCCACAGAACTGCCAGCGGCATTGGGAGGGGGAGAGGAACCATGAGAGGCGAAATGAGATGAAGACAAGTAGTTGTGAGCTGTGAGGTGTCGTTGGATAGAAATTGACGCAGATGGTGATTGGTTGGTGGACCAATTACTTACAAGCGCACATACACATGCACACACACACACACACACACACACACACACACACACACACACACACACACACACACGAGCAAGTGCATGCGCGCACGCACACACACACACAGAGGCATTGATGGTACCATGGTGAGGAACTCGTAGGCAGCTTGCAGCAGCGCCTGCAGCCCCTCATCCTCGATACAGTCCATCTCGCCTCGCACTTGAGATGGCACGCGGCGGAAGGGCAAGCGCAGCATGTCACCTGCAGCAGCAAGAGAACGCGGACTGAACCATGACAACAGAAAGAGAAACTAAGGGATGCCCACGGAGAGAAAGAACGACATGCTCTCTTCACTTCTCTTTTGTCACTTCTTACTACCTCACTCATTCCCCACACGTCCATCCCCCTTTCCCTTCCAAACGCCCAAGCTTCCTCTTCCCCCTCTCCTTTGCTACCACACTCCTGTCTCTTTCGCGCCACAGTCAAATTTCCTTTCACCTACACTCCAGAACACTCAAGCCCAGGGGAAACTCACGAGCGCAGCAGTGGGCGCCAAGGGTCTTGAGAATCGTCTGGTGCTTCACCACCTGTGCCTCATTCTGCCCCTGGCTGAGCGTGCACATATCCCGGAACTTCCACAGCACCTCGCAGCACCGCCGCCGCACCTCCCCTCGCAGCAACTCATTATCGCTCCCCAGCCATCCGTGCAGCGACCGTAGCATGTTCACGTCGTGAGCGACCTGCTTGTACAGACGTAGCACATCTGGATCCACGACGATGTGAGTGGAGAGCATTTTGCGCAGGAGGGATGCCTTTTCCATCATGTAGCGGTCGATCAGGGCGAACGCGAGCGCTCTTAACGGAGCGTACTTATAACGAGTCAGGTCTAGAAGCACCTTCATCATGTAAGGTACCCGGTTTACTGATTTACTTCTCGCTTCTCTCTCCTCCCCGCGTCCGCCTCCCCCCTCCTCTCCTCCCATCCTGCCCCCCACTTCCTCCCTCAACCGAACCTCTTCTTGCACGCCTGCTTCCTCCCGCAAAACAGCCCCTGAGGGACTCAGCTCAGGCGTCTCAAAAAGGTCTTTGAAGAGTTGGTCGAAGACTGCTGAATCAGGGGGCCCCACTCGCGACGGCCTGACAAACCCGCGGAGGGTAGAAGCAGCTTCGAGCTTCAAACGAGTGGACCACCAGAGAGACTTTCTCCTCATGATCAATGCATTGCTATTGCCACCACCACCACCACCACCGCCACTGCCACCGCCACCGCCATTGCTGTTACCCGAGCCGTAACCATATCCATTCCCCCCTCCTCCTCCACCACCACCACCGCCACCACCAGCAGCACCACTACCACCATTGCCAGCATACGCCTTCCTGCCGCCACCACCCTCCAGTCCCGATGCACCGAATCTCCTCCCCACGCCCTCCCCTCCCATCACCCCATTCTCCCCTCCCAATGCTCTCTGCAGCGCCGCAACAGCATCCTTGGGAATACCGGAATCCAACGAAGCCAGAGACGCGGAGTGAAACGAGGTGTGCTGAGCCAAGGCGGAGGAGGAGGTGGTGGTGGAGGTGGTAACTGCAGCGACGGAGGAGGGATACCCGGAGGAGTAGGGGTCGGAGGGGCGGGAGAGGAGGAGAGGCATGTCCCAGAAGTTGGCTATGGTGCGATCTCCGAGGTCGCAGTAACAGTCGAATGCGATGCTGATGCACCAGTTGATGCGCATGTCGAATATGTACATGAGCATGGCACACATGATGGTCTTCGCCTGTGGGGATGCACGGGATGGGATGGGGAGTGGTGGGAGGGGGTGCAGGGTGTTTGGGAGAAGTCATGTGGTTGGATACACCAGCTGCTGATGCACCAGTTGATGCGCATGTCTACATAAGGATAGCACACATTTCAAAGTCAAGTTTAGTTTTGAGACGTCTCAAAACACGCACCTCCATGACAGCACTGCTGTGCGGCTCGTGCTAGTTCTCAAATCTCAGTCTGCATTTTTTAGGTGCCTCAAGACCCGCCTCCTTGTGAGGCGCCTCAAACTCACCTCCATGACAGCACTGCTGTGTGGCTCGTGCTGGTTCTCAAACCGCAGCCTGCAGCTGCCGTCCCACGGCTCCGACCTGCCATCCAGCAGAGGGATGATCGCCGCCACCACTTGCGCTATGGAGCTGTCCCAGTCCTGGGGTGGCATTTTGGATGGTGTGTTGCGGTGTGAGGGACAAGGGAAACAATGAAAGCAAGCACAAACAGAAAGGGAAGAGGAAATCCACAAACAACCATTTTGGAAATGCATTTTTAGAAACTCTGGCATATAGAACACAACAGCATGTTGCAAGCTGCAACCATTCCAACCAACCCCACCTGCAACCACGGAAATCAGGCTCACGGGGTAGGAAAGGTACAGGAAACGTCAACAAGACTAGGCCGCCGCGCACGCACGCACGCACACGCACGCACGCACGCACACGCACGCACGCACGCGCACGCACACGCACGCACGCGCACGCACGCACGCGCACGCACACGCACGCACGCGCACGCACGCACGCACACACGCACGCACACACACGCACACACACACGCGCACACACACACGCACACACACACACACACACACACACACACACACACACACACACACACACACACACACACCTGAGAGAAGTTCCCAAAGAGCCCGAACTGCAGCATGATGCTACCCATCTGCAGCACGGCCAGTGTGAGCGCACTCTGCCCCGCAGAGCAAGCAGACGACAGCCGCGTGCCGTGCAGGTAAGCCAATGTGCGCGCCTTCAACTCCCCAAACTCCCTCTCTGGCGCCTTCCCGGGGAAGGCGGAAAATGGGTCTGCCATGGCCATATTCACGTGGTCGGGCTCGCTGAGGGTTTCTGCATCTGAGTCGTCGATTGTGGGCCTGGCGGGAGCACAGGGTTGGGAAGAGGGGGAGTGGTGGATAGTGTTGGGAAAGCGAGGAGAAACGGGGAAAGGAGGAGGAAAAAAGGGTCTGCCATGGCCATATTCACGTGGTCGGGCTTGCTGAGGGTCTCTGCATCTGAGTTGTCGATTGTGGGCCTGGCGGGAGCACAGGGAGGAGGGTTGGTGGTGGTAGGGTGGTTTGATTCACGGGAGGCTCGGAACCTGCTAGGAGGCCAGCTCAAACAGCTCCCTGTCGAGGTACATGCGCACATGAGCATGAACAGGTGGCAGGAGCTGTGGTTGAGTTAAGCTGACTCGGAAACGACTCACCGGATGAACATGACGCTCTGTGATACCAGCTCAAAGGGCTCTCTGTCAAGGTACATGCGTGTGAGCAGGCAGCAGCAGCAGTTGGCTTTCAAGTCGACTCAACACTCACCAGGTGAGCATGACGCTGCCCTGTGACACCAGCTCAAAGGGCTCCCTATCAAGGTACATGCGTGTGAGCAGGCGGCAGCAGTTGGTGCGCAGGAAGAAGGGCAGGGCGTCGTTAAAGACCACCATGCGAAGCGTGCCGTAGTCCAGCCCATACAGGTGGCTGTCCTCTATCAGCCAGTCTATGGCCTTGCGGTTGCGTTGCAGACACAGCGTGCAGTAGAGCTCCAGGGACACCACATAGAAGAGAAACAGCACCTCTGAAGGGTGGGGAAGGGGGGTGCGGAACGGGAGAAACGGGACGGTAAGGAGTTGGGTTGGTTAAGGTTCGGCCCATGCCTTACGTGGACTGCGCTTCAGAGGCCAGTGTATGTATGGAGTCAGACAGAATGTTCGCTGTGCTTAGATGCCTGTTGCTGTGCTTCAGAAACGACGCTTAATCCACAAATCCATACAGCAACCCACCCAAAACCATTGCCCATAGCCACACAACCACGCCACACCACATCCACGACTTAAATCCCCACGCCTAACACTCCCAGAGCAAGACCATCAAGCCCATACTCCACACACACACACACACACACACACACACACACACACACACACACCCTGCGGAGTGCGGCGAATGGAGTCAGAGTGTGGGCCCAGCTGCTGCAGATCCGCGTACGCCTCACAATCCACCTCCAGCCCATCCCAGCGCCTCAGAATGAGCGTCTGTCCGCCCTGAACAAGCCGCGAAGGAGCGGGGCGGGCCTGCACGAGGATATCGGCGTTCTCTCGGAGAATGTCCACCACGACGTTCTGGTTGGAGCGCACGGGCGCGCCCTCGCTGCTGCAGATGATGTTCAGGAAGCGGATGTCCCGCGGCCGCTGGAACATGCGGCAGTTGGTCACTCGCTGCCGGATCTGGGTGGGCAACAAGAGAGAGAGGGGGGAAGGGGGAGGCGGAGACCAAGGTGGAGGTGACAGAAGTGGGGTAGATGGGTTTTTTGGCCCTCTAATCCTTTTGTTTTTTGGTTTGTTTTTTCTGTTTGATTACTTATTGGCAAGGTTTTGCAGAAGGCCCCAAGGCTCCATAAACAACCCCATCCCGGATGAAAACAACAACGATGAGCATTTGAAGCTGATGACATGCCACCACCACTCAATCTCACACGGCTTGCCAAACCCACACATCATAGCCCCACCCATCCCCACGCTCCCACTCTCCCACTCTCCCACTCTCCCACGCCCCCCCTCTAAACCACTCACATTGTCCACAGTGACCCTCGATATAATCCTCTCATTATCCGCGAAAATCGCCATGATCGTGCCCGAGGTGTAGATCTCATTCCCCACCAGCTGGTCCAGCAGCGGCACGTACGGAGCGAGCTGGTCCTGCCCAGGCCTGAACTGCTGGCACGCGGCTTGCAAGAAGCGGTTCATGAGCTTGCAGAGGCGGCGCAGGTCGAATCCCTCGAAGAACGTGTCGCAGTCGCTCAGGCAGCGCTGCGGGAGGCCTTTGCTTATGAGGAGGATCTGCAGCACGGAGACGACCACTGCTAGCACCTTCTGCTCGCTCACAAAGACCTTGAGACGGGGAAAAGGGGGTGGGTGAGGGGGAGGGGGAAGGGAAGCGGGAGGCGGGGAAGAGGGAGGATTTGATCCTAGATGCAGGCCCTTGCTGATAAGGATGATCTGGAGCATGGAGACGGCCACTGCTAGCACCTTCTGCTCGCTCACAAAGTCCTTGAGAAGTGGGAGGAGGGGAAGAGGGGAGATGGTGGGAGAGGGAGGGAGAGAGAGAGGGAGAGAGAGAGGGAGGGTGAGAGTGTGAGAGGGAGGGAGCGAAAAGGTGATCAACACACACAAAAAAAGGTATGGGCGGCGGCACCATCACACCTCGTACCTCCGATTAGGCAAGGCTCACCTGGTATGTGCGATTTGGAGGGCCCCTGAGGTTGAGCACGTCTGGCATGTCCGAGATGACCAGACAGCGAATCAGCCGCTGCAGCTCCTCTGCCACCACTGGGCTGAAACGGGCGCAGGGGGGAATGAATGAAATGCAGGAATAAGGAAGGGAATGGATGGGGTTTTTCTTAGGTGCCTACTAAGTAGCTCTTCTGTCACCACTGGACTGGAAGAGGCGAAGGGAAGAACAGAGCGGATGAAAATCGAAGAAATTGGACGGATTGTGTGCAGGAGGTGATTAGCGGAATGCTGGGAAGGGTTTGGGGGAATCAGCCAGATTTCGGAATTGATGTCAGGAAATGTGGCAAGCGCAGAGACAGGTGGGCATGATCCGCTTACCCATACTTGAAGAGCACTTGAATGAGGCCGCTGGTGCGGATGCTGCAGACGGGAAACACAACCATAGGCGGAAACATGCAGGGGCGATTTTTGAATCGACTCAAATAGGACCGATGCGCCGAGGGGTTCATGGTGGAAAAGAAGACAAAAAGAGCACAAAACGAAATGTCACCTAAATAAAACACACCTCGCTTCCCGGTATCTCATCATATGATGAAACGATTTCTGAGGCGCATAAAGTTCTTCAGAAAGTACAATGTACCTCGCCTTGAGCACCTCACCATCGATGCAATCATTTTATTAGGTGCCTAAAAAATTGTCTCACTTCACATGCGGATTTTGCGCAGCAGACTGCATGGCATGGCATGTCGTGCATGCATACTGCAAGTGCAACACACCTGGCCTTGAGCACCTCGTCGTCCGTGCAGTCATCTATGGGGTCTATCTCGTCCAGAGCCAGCACAAAGTTGGTGTTGCTTTTGAAAATTTACTCAACGCAACACCTGCACGAACAGCATACCTGGCCTTGAGCACCTCGTCGTCCGTGCAGTCATCTATGGGGTCTATCTCGTCTAGCGCCAGCACAAAGTTCTTCAGACAGCGCGTGGAGTCACTCTCCTGTGCGGTTGAGGGAGCAGAAGGAGAGCCAGTGGGAAAGGAGGGGAGAGAGAGAGAGAAAGAGAGAGAATGAGGAAGAAAGAGGGAAATCTATTGAAGGACATGGGAGTGTGAAGGGGGAGCGGGAGGCTGAATGGAGAACGAGGGAATATGGGAGCAAGAGAGAGTGCGGAAAGAACAGGGGAGACCAAAGGGGCTTTAGGGAGAAAAGAGGAACGGAGGAGAGTGCATAAGAGCAAACGGCAACTGCTGCAACTCACTGTGAGGATGAGGTTGACCGCTGCTGGAGGAGCACCCTCGAATACAAGCGCGTCCTGTTGTGTGCAATGGGATGGTACCATGAGTACAACACAACGACAGAGCACATCAATGGAGAAAGGAAAGAAGAACAGCTTGTGTGAAGCGCCGCTCTCGAAGTAAAACCCACACCTTCTGTTTCCCCCTGCACCAGACGGAACACACACCTTCTGGTCCCACACTGACGTGAGCCCAGCAGGACGCCTCCCCATCAGCGCCTCCTCCTCATCCTCCTCGCCCCCGTCCCCATCCCCATCCCCATCCACGCACGCTCCCGACGCAAACCCCGAAGACACACCAGCAGCAGCCGCCGACGCAACACCAACAGCACCAACCGCCGCAGCAGCAGCAGCGGCAGAGAAAGACGAGGCAAAGGAAAGTGAGCCTACTGCACCGGGAGAGGCCCAGCGGGCCTTGTAATAGTCCCCACTGCCGCCTGACATGAAGCCATGCACGCCGTGGCATTGAATGAGCGTGTGGTACGGTATCACGTGCCTCTCTGTGCCCTGCCCCACTGCCCCTATCCTCCACACGGTTCCTGGCTTCTTGTAAAGCTCTGTCACTCCCACCATGCCCCTGTGTGAGTGGAAGAAGAGGGATTGAATACGGTGGATAGAGTGAGAAACGGTGCCAGGTATGGCACATCCTGAATGGACCGGCATGCTTTTTAATCTGCTTCGCCTTTTGCACCACTCTGGAGACTGGAATGCCCACTGTGCCTCTGATGGCGAAAGAGGTTCACCTGAGAATTCTCCACCATTGAAACAGATGTGATGCTACCTGGCTGCTTTTGCTCTCAGCCACACCATGCCTGGAGTGTATACGAGCGGCGCCCACTTGAAGCGATTAAAATTCTACCAAAGCATCTTAGAGCCCAGGTGGGCTCTTTCACCAGCAGGCCTCCACCCTGTCCCCATCCGTCCATGGACGCAACCCACCCAGAGTCCTCCACTCATCCCCCCATGCACCCATGCATGAAGCGCTTACCTGAAGTCCTCTCCGCGCATATCGAGGCAGGTATTGGAGTGCAGCAGGCGCCTGGACTCCAGGTACAGGCCCGTCGCCAGGTGCTTCAAGTGGAATTGCTGCATCGCAACACGCCACACCCATGGGTGGGTGGGGCAGAGGGGTTGGAGAGCAGGCAGGGGATAGCGTGGGTTCATGGATTCATCAGTGCAGCAGTCGCCTGGACTCCAGGTACAGCCCGGTCGCCAGGTGCTTCAAGTGGAATTGCTGCATCGCATCACAACCATGGGTGGTGGGTGGGCGGGGCAGAAGGGATGAGGAGCAGAGGATAACGCGGGTGCAGGCTCGTGCGTCCATGGGTTCGTGAGTAGTTCGTGGGGTTGATGGGTTCATGGGTTGTGGGTTCGTGGGTTGATGGGTTTATGGGTTGATGGGTTCATGGGTTGTGGGTTCGTGGGTACAAGAATTCATTTGTTCATGAGTTCACGGTTTCATGGCTCCATGGATTAGGTAGGTGGGGGAGGGGTGGGAGAAACAAAAATCTCTGGAACAGCTGGATCACTGTGGCTCCAATCAAAGCCCTTCTCGGAAGGTTCTGTACATCAAAGGGCGTAGGACTTAGGGACCTAAAGTTTAGATAATTGAACTGCGGATTGCATGCACATTGGGGAAGCAGGGGCATTGAAAAACAAGGAAGAGGGATGGGGAGCAGCAAAACGATGCGTGGGGCAGGGGTGGGCAGCAGAGCAACATCAGCAGAATACTCGTTACTGATACGAAGCCTGTTGCTCCACTGAAACAAAGGGACCTGTTACCAGTGAGGATGATTCAATAGAGAACCAACTCTTCCCACCCCAGCCCCCATCCCTCACCCCACCCCACCACACCGTTTCCCTCCCTCCTTCTCCTCCCCCTCCTCCTCACCTGGTCTCCAGAGGCGAAACGCCCGCCCCACTCAACAGTGAGAGGCTGCAGGCGCCAGAGAGCATTGGAGCTGACTCTCCCCCCGCCGGGCTCGCTCTGGCCACGCGCTTCAAAGAACACCTGGCCCTCGTCGCACACCAGGTGCATCTCACTCGCCCT
>CANXME010002068.1:5617500-5877500 GCA_948144175.1 Closterium sp. NIES-65
ATTGGATATGCAGAGACAAGACTGAAAGCGAGTCAGCTGGAACATAGACGGGTCATCAGAAATAGGGAATGAAGCTGCAACACAACAGCGATGTCTCTCTTTCTCCATTTCTGCCACGTCTCCCACTCGATGCATTATCCCCCAGCCATCCACTGCAACGTGAATAAGCAACCCTCATTTCTTGCGCAACGTCCCTCAACTCTCTACAAAGCCCCTCACAATCACTCCTGCAGTCCCCGCGCTGCTTCATTTGTCCCTTGACTCCCTGCGCTGCTCAGCTCTGCGCTGTTCCCTGTATACTGTACCTCGCTGCTTGTCTGAGCAGCAGCACCACCTCCAGAGGAGAAGCTGTACCCTCCTGGTGCGGGGGAGCTATCAACCCCTTCCTTCTTCTGCTTGTGAGACGAGTACTGGTACTTGATACGGACCTGCCACGTGGAAAACCCCTCGTTAGTGAACGTTAACGATACACAGAAGCGCCATAGAAGCACTGGCGAGACAAGACGGTCTTGTGTGTGAGCAAGCTATGCCACAATCCCTGCAAGTGTACCGACTTCTTATCGGTTAATCTGGAAAACTAGCTCATGTTGATCATATTCTCAGAATCACACGAATGTGTGCACGTCATTCTAAGCTCATGATGTCATCCTGAGCTCATCGATATTGTCGTTGAGATCACCATAGTCATTGCGGTCTCATTGTGAGTAACCGTCATGCTCCTTCTATACGGGATGTGATACGCTGTTGTGTTTCACGCTACCAAACATACGCAATCATCCATAGGTCCTTCATCCCGAGAGCGACGGATGGTGTAATGAGATGGGTACAGATCACTCCTGGGGATTTCTATCGCATTGCTATCATGTACCTCGAATTTACAGAAATCCAGGTTAGGTGGAACCTCTGTGCCATCGTCAAGAATCTCGAACCGGACACGCTCGTCGATGAGGCCTGACGACGACAAGAGACCGTTCAACTCGATTCCCGCCAAACACACAGTGTCACCGTATGTCAGCTTTTCGCCTGACATCTTCACGCGAACTCGGACGCGGAACCAGGTTGCCAGAAGTAAGGTATTCGCAATTAATCGGCTTCATTAACGCCGTGTTCACATACGAGGTCCTGAAGCTGGTATCTTGACAGTACTGGAGTATAAACGACTGTACTACTGACTGATTCTCCTGCGATCCATGTTGGCTCTAGTCTCCTACCGCGCGATTCGATCAAGTGTCGTCGTCGCTTCGGTTTGGTTGTCCTGTGTGACCAGAAATTGATTCATGGACACTGCTGATTCCCAGTTCCGTTCTGGGTCTTCTCACTTGCAGCAGGAGGTGCCCACGGTGTCTCGCTGTCTCGAGATACCGCACCTGGTATTGAAATTATCTGCTGCAGCGTATTGTACCAAGGATAATTGGTTCTTTGTAAAGTGCTAGAATCCCTTCAGAATATTCACATTATTTTATGGATTTATATATATAACTATGCATCCCGCTGAAATTATCATTTTCCACGTCATGCATCACTCCGGCGGTTGTCGCCCAAAAATATTTCTACGCAAAAAGAAACGATAATTCCTGAGAAATAATCCGCAAATTATTTTTCAATGTTTTTAACTGGAGTTACCAGGCTTGGTATGACTACATTAGTACAATATTGTTCAGAATTTTGTTTGTTGCTAGATACTGTAAGGAAAACCTCTTTTTCCTTACTTCTCGTCCCTGCTCGACGCGTACATCACTGTAGCGTCACAGTCATGTCATAACTTATATTTGTAACTGCCTGTAACTGTAGTTAGTGTAGTTATTATAAACCTAGTTTGGTGGTGCACCTTCTTTGTTTCCTATGCTATATGTTCCTTGAAACCTATAGTGAAACCCCACTTCCCAACTTCCTCGACTCTCACCCTTGGCACAACCCACTCGACATACTAGTTGGGCCTAGGCTTCTAAGCCTATGCCCTAGTTAAACTTGTTCATTATAATCTCATTCTCGTTTATTCACATGCTATCAGAGCGTGTTACGTCCTGGCCTGTGGGCCCGCCAATATGCTTCCGCTGCTATTTTTTCCGGTCGCGCGCCTAGGGCGCGTGGCAATTTTCCCTTGTCCCGCCCCCGGTTGGCGAGTGACTCCTTCTATGCCCGTCGCGCGCCCCGTGGCACGCGACGGTGCCCTAAACCTGCCCGTCGTGCGCCCCGTGGCACGCGATGGTGCCCTGCTCGTCGTGCGCCCCGAGGCACACGACGGTGCCCTAAAACTTAAACTTACCCGTCGTGCGCCCCGTGGCACGCGACGGGCCTCTCCGCACCTGCTATCCCTGCAGCCGCCCCTGGCCTATCTGCGCCGACACAATTTAGCTGCTCTTCGGCTTTCTTCCCGCCCACCCCCTCCTCCTTTGTCTCCCTGCAGCCGTGGGGAGGAGGGTATGGGGGTGGCGGGTGTTGGAGTGCTGGGTTGTCTCCTTCCCTTCCCCTCCTCCTCCTTTCGTTCCCACTGCTGCAGCTGCCGCTGGGGGGGAGGGTGTGAGGGTGTGGGGGAGCAGGGGGAGTGGCACCGGGGTGGCGGGTGTGAGGCAACCAGCAGCCGTCCCTCCACCTCTCCTCTCTTCCCCCCTTCTCTGCTGCTCCTGCAGCAGTGTGGGGGAGGGGAAGGAGGAGGGTGAAGAGATGGAGGGGGTGACCAGCTAGTGTCAGCCCGCCTGCAGTTCCTGCTGTTGCTTGTTTATTATTTTGCATGTGTACACCCGCAGGTTGTATTCTGCACAAACTCCTGCTACAGACAGTTATGGGGGAGTGTCAGAACTTATATTTGTAACTGCCTGTAACTGTAGTTAGTGTAGTTATTATAAACCTAGTTTGGTGGTGCACCTTATTTGTTTCCTATGCTATATGTTCCTTGAAACCTATAGTGAAACCCCACTTCCCAACTTCCTCGACTCTCACCCTTGGCACAACCCACTCGACATACTAGTTGGGCCTAGGCTTCTAAGCCTAGGCCCTAGTTAAACTTGTTCATTATAGTCTCATTCTCGTTTCTTCTCAAGTCAGCACCGTTACCACTCGCAATCCTCGCATCGACAATCCGCCCGCCACCTTCACACGTAGCACCCCGACCTCACAGCTCGGCGGGTAACCCGCGCTCCGGGCCGTCGCGCGACAACCACAGTCCATTACCGTTACCACTGTAGTTTCGCTATATATTCTTCGCTCATACCTTCGCTCATTGTACTCTTGTTTCGATAGTGCAATTCTCGTTCGTTCACTCAATTGCACTCGTAACACTTGGAATTCGGAGCCTACGATCTCTTCTCGGACCGCACCCACACCTTCGCTTCCCCACTATCTCAATTTTTGGGGGGTGTAGACGTCTCTCAGCGACACAGCACCGCCGCTCATAGTGCTCTCTTGTAAGCACACACGGCCATGACTGAGGCTCTCGCTGAGCTCGCCCGACACCCCCGCCATGGCCGAATTCACGCTCGCCACATTGACGCAGGAGCAGCTCGACCGTCTGGTGCGCCAACTCGAAGATTCGGCGCTCGAAATAGCGACGCTCACGGCGGAACATGACTCCGCGCGTCCGCAATCAACGACGAACACTCCAGCGCCACCACACGCACCGACAAATGCATCTGCACAATCAGACGAGCCGATTGTCATATCGTCCGGCACACCAACACAAAACAACAGCGTGGGACAGCGCTCAGGCGCAGCCAGCGATGGCGCCGCCCAGCCGATGCCTGGCGTGGGAGGAAACAGCGTCGCACCAAGCCCGCGGGCGCCTCGCGAAGCCCGTCGGCACGTGGAGTTCGCGGCGACAAGTGGCAAACAGGCCATCATGGCACCAATGCCACTCAAGCCGCAACGCCCGCCCTGCTTCGACCCGAGCCAGCGTGGAGGTCCGACGGTTCAATCGTGGGTTTTAACGATGAACGTCTTC
This sequence comes from Closterium sp. NIES-65, assembly GCA_948144175.1. NCBI lineage: Eukaryota > Viridiplantae > Streptophyta > Zygnematophyceae > Desmidiales > Closteriaceae > Closterium > Closterium sp. NIES-65. The sequence continues at coordinate 5,621,438 of CANXME010002068.1, forward strand.
TTCGACGCGAATTACGTCGAGTTGGACGCAGCCAAGATTCGGTATGCCGTTTCGCTGTTAAGGGTTCCCGCCATGGACTGGTGGCGAGTCATCGTGACGTCGCCACGCGCCTACGAGCCACCGTCGCAAGAGGAAGGGCCCACGGGTCCAGCTGTCACCTGGAGTTCATTCTGCGAGACCACCCAATACAGCACGTGTGATGCGTGGTGCGCAGAGCTTCGGGCGCACTTCGAGCCGATCGCGGCTTCTATTTCGGCGCGTCAGAGATTGTGCACTTGGCGGCAGCTCGGGTCGGTTCAAGATTACACGAGCGGCTTTCTCGCACTTTGCGAGCAGGTCGACTACATGCACGAAGCGGAGCGGGTGGACCGTTACGTCGGAGGGCTGAAGCCGGACATCTCGCATGAAATCATGTTGCGCGGGCTCTCGAACTTCAACGAGATTCTCGCGCTCGCCGAGAAAATCGACATTCTACCCCGACCGAGACTGGGGTCCTACTACGGACATCGTCTTCGGGGACCGATCGAGCACGCCACTGTAAACACTGTTGCAACGAATGCAGCTACCGCACCGTTTAAGGGGCGATGCTTTGCTTGCAACAGTCCGGGCCATCGCAAGAGCGAATGCCCAGAGAAGCTAAGGCGCCGCGGAGCAGAGTAGGGGAGGGAGTCTCAGAGGCAGGGAAACGCCAGCAGTCAGTAGAAGTTGAGCCAACTACTGACGAGACTGCCTGCTCGCCCAACCGCACCGACCCTCACCGAGTCACAGTACCGATTCACGCCATCGATCGGGCTCGGATGAATAAGGATGGTACAACGACGGATTGCCCAGTACTGCTCCACGAGAAAATACAGGGAGCAGCAGTGAAGATTTGTATTGACGGAGGAGCAAGCCACAGTTTAGTTAATACCGCAACTGCGTGAAAATTACAACTGACACTTAGTCGCTGCTTACCTGAGATCGACGCACGCTTATTTGACCGACGTGCAGCGACACGTGGCATCGTGTCCCACTTGCCAGATCATGAAGTCAACACGGAAGCGGTCGGCGGGACAGTTGCAGCCACTCCCACCTCCAGAGCGTGCTTGGCAGCAGGTGACGATGGACTTCGTCACAGGGTCACCGGCCGGGGCGAGTGGAAATGACGCGATCCTGGTTGTTGTCGATCGACTGACGAAAATGGCACACTTTGCAGCCTGCAAAAAATCAATCACATCCGAAGAAACAGCCCGCCTCTTCATCTCTACCGTCGTTCGACCGCACGGGATAGCAGCATCAATCATCAGCGACAGAGACACGAAATCCACCAGCAACTTCTGGCGGAACCAGTGGCAGCAGTTCGGCACGCGACTACAGTTTATTTCATCGTACCACCCCGAAACAGACGAACAGACAGAACGGACAAATCAGACCATGAAACAGCTCATCCGGGCCATGTGCGACGACCCAAACACGTGGGAACAGCAACTGCCACTCATCGAATTCGCATACAACAACGCCCCATCCGCCACGACCCAACAGTCACCGTTTTACCTGAATTACGGACAAGACCCAACAGTACCCATGACCCCGAATCCCGACAACCCGGTTCCACGCGCGCAACAGTTCGCCGAAATTTTGCAAGCAGCACGGACCAGGGCAGCAGACGCAATTAAAAAAGCTAACATCATCGCTAAACGCAACGCCGACCGCCACCGCAGACCTGTCACTTACCAGCCCGACGACTTAGTTTTGCTCGACACCCGAAATCTCCGACTGCCCATCACCCCGAAACTCCGCCCCCAATACTGCGGGCCATTTCGCATAAGCCACATGCTTACACCTGTCACGGCCCACCTCCTCCTCCCTGCTGACTGATACGTCAGCCCCTCGTTCCACGTCAGTCTGCTTCGCCCTTACGTCCCGTCCACGAGCCAACTGCCACGCAATCGCCCAGCCAGCATGACAAGACCACCGACTGAACCAATCATCACCCCCGAGAAAATCCTGAGTCACAGAGTTCGCGACCCTCGAGGAGCCCGAAGGATCGAGTTCTTACTCCGCTGGAAGGACCGTACACCCACCGAAGACAATTGGGTTCCCCTGGACAGAATCGAAAACCACCCCGTCCTCACCGAATATCTGCGCAGCCGGAATTTCAGGGATGTACACGCACTTTCTTAAGGAGGACCTCCTTGAGGGGGGGGGGGGGGGGGTATTGTAAGGAAAACCTCTTTTTCCTTACTTCGCGTCCCTGCTCAACGCGTACATCACTGTAGCGCCACAGTCAGCACCGTTACCACTCGCAATCCTCGCATCAACAATCTGCCCGCCACCTTCGCACGTCGCACCCCGACCTCACGGCTCAGCGGGTAACCCGCGCTCCGGGCCTCCGCTTCGACACTTTTCCCAACCTCAGTCCCAGGCCCGTCGCGCGACAACCACAGTCCATTACCGTTACCACTGTAGTTTCGCTATACATTCTTCGCTCATACCTTCGATCATTGTACTATTGTTTCGATAGTGCAATTCTCGTTTGTTCACTCAATTGCACTCGTAACAGATGTAATACGAACCAAAGCTAGTGGTGTAGGAGCTGATGCTAGAAGCTCTTCACCAAGAGTTTTCCTCGTGAGGAGTTCTAGGCTGATCTGGCGCCAGCGTGATCTAGCTTATCAGAGCACAGACAAGACAGCGCTGGCAAGAAATTCAGGGGCAACGGGGTCACACGCACTTGACCCGCCAATCAGGACCTTCCTATCACCCATATTTTTTTGCCGTGCTGTACGATGACACGCTGGCAGCAACATCGTCAAGATCCCCGGACCCCGGCCCTGCGATGTGATGACGACAACGGGTCATGTAATGACGTGCTTCCAGAGAGCTACGATTGGTTCTTGCCCCCTTGATATCCGTGTACGACGTCGCAATGCTGGCTTTTCACGTCGCATCGCAGGTAAAAGGGAAGTTGCGTTGCGTCATCGTGGCCTACTGCCAAGCCAACCCTCTTTCACAACTACCACACCACACCACAGCACACATCGGAAATATCGCCGCCGCCATCACATCAAGAATTGACCCAGCTATGTTGGAATAACACTTATTATCGCATCGCAGTTCTCTGCAAGGTTTTCTTTTCCAACCGTCTGCTTTGACCACGCAATTTATAGCCTTTTACTCCTGCTTGGTCGGCCTAGTATTTGCGCTTTGTGCTGAAAAAATCCGCATCGGTGAGAAGAGACAGATGGCAACGTCAACTCGTCGATGGCGACCAGCAGTATCCGCAAGGTCAGGGAATTAGAAGCTTCGGCGTCCAGCAGTATCAAATTTTATGGTTCTCTCGTTATTTTCGTTAGAAGGTGTTCCAAGAGCAGGATGCAAGCTTATGATTGAAGCAAGCATGAGTGCTCGGCATTTGTTTTTATTTTATTGGTCTCGGACCAATCTCCATTACATGCAACGCCAAACACGTGCTCCCCAACCCTTCATATCCCGCCGTTCTGACATTTCTCCTTGTTTTCTTGTTTTCCGGCTCGCTCTTTCTCCCACATCCTCTCATCACCCCGTGTTCCCTTGCCCTCCTGTCCCCTGCACCAGGCCCGCAAAAGCCTCAAGCCGTCTCCCGCGCTAAATCAACGTCGTGAAGCTCCGCACATCCCGCATCACCTCTCCGCTCTCGTTCCAGTATCGCAGCCTCTTACGTTACGTCTGCGGAACCTTGCGTAGGGCGTTGCGACTCAGCCGCCGCGAGTCTCGGGTCAGCCCTTCGTTTGGGTTTTAAGGGGGCGGGTTGCCACTGCAACACATGACGCCGTCCGCTAGGGGTAAGTGTGAGGGCCAGTCGTGGCCGCCACCAGATATCACCTCCACCAATCCCACCAGCGTCGCCACCAATACCACCAGCACCAACAGCAGCGGCACCAGCAACAGCAGTAGCAGCAGCAGCATCATCGGCAGCATCCCGGCCACCTCCACGCCCTCTGACCCGGCACCGCCGCTGTGCGCGGGGCCTGAAGTGACGGCGGGAAACGCGGAGCTTCGGACACACTCCAGAGATGGCGAATGTAATATAATTCGCTCTGTCGTCAATGGAAGTTTCTCCGATAGTCTTGGTACCCAGCCCGAGGCAGCTAATAATATCTTAACGGTGTTTCGGGGTGATTTTACCTCCAACGCGTGTCAGGCTCGTACGGATGTAGCGGGTGTGGATGAATCAGACGATGCCACGTGTCCCATCTCGAGATTGCCGGATGACGTGCTGCATTACATCTTCTTCCTGGTTCAGCGGCATAACTCCGTGCATCCTCCCTTCCACTCCATGCTCTGCCCTCGCTCGAACTACCACTCGCCCTCTCACTCCCACTCCCACTCCCACTCTCACTCCCACACTCATTTTTACTCCCAATTCTTCTCTCGCTCCCAGCTTCCCTCTCACTCCGCCCCATGCTGCTGCTGTTGCGCCTTCCTCCCCTGCCCTCTTCCCCCTCCCCCTTCCCTCGCGCACGCGCTCGTCTGTCGCGCTTGGCTCCCGCTTGCCTGCCAATCTCTCGTTTCCACCTGCCTTCCCGCCGGCGCGGGGCTCCCCCTGCGCGCGGTGCTCCGCCTGCTCCGCCAATGCGCGGAACTCCGCAGCTTAACAATCCCCCCGGGGAGCGTTGTATGGCGGCGGAAGGGGGGAAAGCGGTGTAAGGACGGGGCAGCGTCAGGGGCAGGGGGAGTGAACAGGGGAAAAGGACGAGGGGCGGGAGAAGGCAGAGGGGAAAGGGGAGGAGGCTGGGCGGAGCGGAAATCAGAGTGGCGCAGGGTAGGTGAAGCAGGGGAAGTCGATTCCGACGCAGTTGCGCTTGTAGGAGCAGGGGAAGTGTTCTATACTGAAGCACCAGCAGCAGGAGGGGCAGACAAGGCAGTCGCGGCAGTTGCGGGTAGAGAAGCAGGAAGCGGAACAGGCGGAAGAGAAGGGGGGCATTGGCGTATCGGGGGAGAGTTTGGGGGAAATACGAGTGGAAACGACGGGGTGCGATGGGGAGGCGAGCAGGCGTGGGGGGAGCATGGGCATGGGGCCCATGGGGGGCCTGGGGGACATGGGGAAGAGAGCGGGGAGTGGTTGGGTAACGCCAACCTTACCCCTCGCATCTCTTCCCCTCACCAGAATTTACCCCAGACGGCACACAGAGGCCCATGGTGTTCTTTCCCGCCTAACCCTAACCTTAACCCTAACCCTAACCCTAACCCTATTTCTTACCCTGACCCTAAGCCGAACCCCAGCTCAGTTGCTCCCCTCTCGCTTTCCTCTTCCGCCTCCTCCAGCTCACGCCTTTTGTTCCCCTTTTCCCCCCCTCCTGGAGCAACTCCCTACCCATACACTCATGGTAGCCCATGTAGCCACCCCTTCCCTTCTTCCCCTTCCCCTCCTTCCCCTCCTTTTTCCCCTTCTCTCCCTTCCCCTTCTCCCCTTAGCCCCCCTTCTCCTCCGTTCTCCCCTTCCTCACCTCCCTCCTCCTTCTTCCCTCCTCCTGGTCCTATCGCATCCTGCTCTGCTGCCTCCCCCCTGCATACGCACCTGACGGATCATCAGACTCGGAATCAAATCTGCAGCCACAGCACAAACCACCATCACAAGCAGCATCACAAGCACCACCACCATACGCCCCGAGACAGCCTAGACCTGTTTTTCACCCGCATTTCCTCCCTGCCTCTCCTCTCCCACCTCTCCCTCCTCTCCCTCCCTCCCACTTCCCTCACACTGCCCGATTCCATCTCAAACCTCTCCTCCCTGCGCGTTCTCCGTCTCGGGCAGCTCGCACGGGCAGCAGCGGAAGAAATCTCCGGCGGCGTCCCTTTCAGCAGCAGTGCAGCAACGGCTTTTGACCTGGTGGCCCCAGCGGCCCTCCTGTCACACCATCCGCAGAACAGCAGCAGGGGCAGCGGCAGCGGCAGCGGCAGTGGCAGTGACAGCAGTAGCAGCAGCAGCAGTGGTGACAGCGATTCTCATCTTGTATTCCTGCCTGAAGCGCTGGGCAAGCTGACAGGATTAGAGGAGTTGTCTGTAGGCAGTGATTCTCTTGAGTGCCTTCCTGACTCCTTTCAACGCCTTGCGTCGCTGCGCTGCCTCTCCATCTCCTCCCCCATGCTTTCCTCAGCCCGTTTTCTCACACCTGACCCGTCACCTCCACCTTCACCGAGAGCCGCAACAGCAGCAGCAGCAGCAGCGGCGGCGGCGGCAGGAACAGGAGCAGCAGGAGCCAGGGAAGCAGTAAATCAACCCCCATGCAATCCCAGACTGCCCACATTCCCATGCCTTTCTATTCTCTACCTCGACACACCAAGCCTGATTTCTCTTCCTGATGAAATTGCTCTCAGCTGCCCGTCCATCAAATCCCTCCACTTGGTTAACTGCCAAAACATTTTTCACCTGCCCGCCACCATGCACCAGTTGTCCCAACTGGAGCGTTTGGAACTTCTCAACTGCACAGGAATTTCATATCTACCCAGCAACTTGGGCAGCCTGGAACGGCTCAAGTGGCTGGCTCTGGGATGTCCAAATGTTTTGACCCTGCCCGATTCCCTTGGATCGCTGACCGAGTTACGCCACTTTTTCCTCCTCTCCTCGGGCTGCTCCCGGCTGCCTACAAATTTTGGGCAGAAACTAACAAAACTGAAAACACTGGCCCTTTCCAAATGCAGGGACTTGCTTGAGCTGCCCGCACACCTCGGGCAGCTGGAGAAACTCAAAACCCTCTTCATTTCTGACTGCTGGCGATTGCAGCGGCTGCCTAAGGGATTTTTCTCCCTGCCCATGCTACGAACCCTAATCATCTACCAATGCGATGCACTCAACATCAAAGCCGAAACTTTCGACCACTGCCCGCAGCTGCGCTTTTTGAGCCTTGAATTCTGCCCGTCCTTACCTGGCCTTCTCCAGTCAATAATGAGCCTGCCTTTTCTTTCAAGACTCCGCCTCCGTCCCTTCAAACACTCAAACCTCCACGATAGAAATATCTTCTGCCATCTCTCTGTGCTTGATCTTGCACATTTTCAAGGGCTGCCCGAAAACTTATGTGCTCTTACTGGCCTCCGAGCGCTACATTTGAGCGACGTGACCAAGATTTCGCACTTGCCGCCCGGATTCAGCCAGCTGGCGTCGCTCAAAGTTTTGACGTTCGAGTTTTGCGACATTGTCGTACTGCCCGCGGACTTCGGGCAGCTGAAACACCTTGAGCTGCTGAGTTTTCAGGAGTGCCCGCACTTGAAGTCTTTCGGGCAGTCATTTGGATTGCTACCTAATCTTGCCATTCTCATAGCCTCCAAGTGCCCTTCACTCCTCTCCCTGCCCCAAAATATTGGGAATCTGCGCTCGCTGTGCAAGCTTGTTATTTCAGACTGCCCGAACTTGCGGGGGCTGCCAATGTCCTTCAGCGCCTTGACCAATCTCGTGCTTTTGAAGCTGCCCGAGGGCGATGATGTGAAGCTGCCCGAAAGCCTTTCTCACTTGACAGCACTGCGACAGCAGCACCAGCAGCATCAAGAAAGGAATGGAGGGGAAGGGGAATGGGGATCAACAAGTTTTCTACAGTCCTTGCAGGCACAGGAGGGATGTGGGGGAGGAGGGGGAGGGGGAGGGGGAGGAGGAGGAAGAGGAGGAGGAGGAGGGATGAGGGGAAGCAGTGGGCAGGGAGGGAGTGCGAGCTTTCTTCATTTGCGCAAGTGGCTTGTATGTGCTGCTCTCTGCTCTTACTCACACCCTTACAGGGTCTCGCCCTTAGGGCGTATTCCTATCCTCCTATCAAGAAAACCTCCTATTAAGCTCTCACTGGAAAATTCCCTAAACCCAAAATCTCTCGCTACTTTTACCAGGCAAAAGGTACAATCTTGATAGGAGGTTTCTTGATAGGAGGCCGTAGGAATACGCCCTTAGTCTTTCATTCTGTCACTCCTTAAGTCACTCCTTCTTTCACGTCTTCTGCCACTCCTCCTTCCTCCTCCTGTAATCATCCTGTCCCGCTTCTCGTCTGCCTGTCTCAGCTCGACTCGTGGTTCCATGTTGTTTGTTTCCCGCCAAGTTGCGCAACCCCATTGCACTCCCTGCCATTCCCATGCCCTCCCTCCCATTCCCATCCCATCCCTCCCTGCGCGGTGGTGCATGCAGGAATTCAGTTCAATGGAGCGAACAATGAGGCGCTTTGAGGAAGCCTTTGACTCTGACTCATGACTCCACGCTGACATTTGAGTCGACTCAAAAGTCAGGAAGCATTTGACTCTGACTCATGACTCCGTTTTTTAGTCGACTCGAAAAGAGAGCGATGAAGCGCTTTGAGGAAGCATTTGGCTCTGACGCATGACTCCTCACATGTTCCCCCTCACACGCCCACTCTCGCATGCACGTGCGCGTGCACGCACAAACACGCATGCATACACGGGTGCCATTTGTTTGAGCACTTCACTGCTTCCACTTACATGACCCACATACACTGATGATTTTGTGAACTAACCTTCAATTGACGTGGCAACGTTCGCCATGAAACCTTGTTGGTTGTGCATTTCAATATTTGGCCTGGTGCCTCCGTGTCTAGAGACATTGACTAGTGGCCCCTTCCATATGCATGCACGTGCCAGCTGGACAAATTTGGGTTTGGAAATGGAGTTAATTTTACAGATACGTTCTTGCATGTGGTGTGTACATTATAGGCTAGGTTGGGTTGGGTTCAGGCCCCCAGAAGTCAGAGTTTTTTGTCTGATTTGCTTGTTTTAGTCTGAGATTTCAGATTTTTTAAGGGTGTACTCTGTAAAATTCAGACTTTTTATTGCCTCAACTCTGTGAAAATCAGATTTTTTTATAGGCTGACTCTGACGTTTCAGAGTTTTTCGGGAGTGTACTCTGATGAATTCAGTGTACAAAAGAGTTCTTGACTGGTGATTCGGACTTCACGGGTCACAGCAGATTCGCACTGTCAACGCAAAATCGCCTTGACACAGCAAATCCGCGCCTTACAGCACAAAAATGTCGCCCAATCATAGCAAAGTCGCCCGGACACCACAGATTTGCGTCGTCATAGCGCAACAATTTCGCCCAATCACCAAAGTTCGCGTCTGACAGTGCGGATTCGCCTTGTCACACCACTAGATTCGCTCAGCAAAAGATTCGCCCAACTACCACAAGATTCACCCAATCACCACAAGATTTTCCCTCCCCGACACAAGATTCGCGTCTGACATTGCAGATTCGCCGAAATCCCCCTAGTCTGGTTTCGGTAACAGGTGAATGAACAATGAATACATTTCTGATGAACATTGAATACATTGATTTCGAATGTTCAGACTTTTTTTTTTAGACACTCTGAAATTTCAGCCTTATTTTAATACCAACTCTGAGAGTTTCAGACTAAATCTGTGTACTAGTCTGACGAATCAGACAGGCCAAAAACGAATCTGGGGGCCTGGTTGGGTTACTCTGTAGATTGTACAGGTTTAGTACATATCACAACTGCATGCTCTCATTCTAGGGTAGTCATTCCTTCTTTTGTTGACAATGGAAGTATATTTTGCATCAGGTCAGGTGAGTTGCTATTGGAACACAATAGGTACTTACAGAAGTTACAATGTCGATGATTACCACGACAAATGCGCGGGCTTTGGAGCAAGAAGCATGGATCAACGAGCAAGCAAGGATCAACAAGCAAGCACTGATCAACAACCAAGTATGACAGAACTACTGGGTCTTGCATGGTCTATGCGCATTCATGTACAGTAGAAGTTACTGGACTACATATTGCAGGTTTAGCAATAGGTGATAGCCATGCAATATCTGCAATCACAGTACAAACAATAACCGCAAAGTAACTACGGTACATGAAAGAACCTGGCTACAGGCTGTTGAAGCCCTACTTGGAGCTACCGTACCGAATCACTGCATAATAGCGTGCTCCATAAGAACACGAGTTATCTCTCCCACGTCAACTGTACCGAGCAGCTCTAATGGAGCACTCAATAAAGGAGCAATCACACTCTCCGCAGCAGCAGCAGGGGATACACTCGGTGACGATGCAACAGCCTCCAACACACCACCAACCGCAGGAGACGAAGCAGCAGCAGCAGACGCAGAAGCAGCAACATCTGTTGCCGCTCCCACCACTGCTGCCACTGCTGAGGCTCCAGCCGTAGCCACTGCTGCTGCTGCCGCTCCAGCTGCTCCAGCTGCTTCAGCCATCCCCACCACACCCACTCCCACTGCAGCAACTGCAGCTGCCACACCCTCCAAAGCCCCTGCTGCCGCATCTGGCACGTGAGCAATCCTGGTTGCAGCGTCAGCAGCAGTGTCGGCCGCAGAGCCGACAGCAGCAGCAGCCGACGACGCCACTGCGTCTCCAACCACAGCCGTTGCCGTTGTTGCTGCTGATGCCGCTCCTTCCACTGCATGTATAACACCTGCTGCTGCAACAGCCGCAACAGAGACAATATCCCCTATTCCCCCTGCTCCTCCTCCCACTCCGCCTCCTGCTCCTGCTCCTGCTGCTGCCACCGACGCAGCAGCAGAAGCAGCAGACGCGGCAGAGGCAGCAGCTGCAGAAGTTGATGCAGCAGGGGATGCAGCAGAGGAAGCAGCAGCAGAGGCGGCAGACACTAGGGCAGAGGAGGCATGGAGTTTCACTGTGAGAGCATCAGCACTCACCGAATGGGGAGGGACAAGGGGAGCATGAGCAACAAGCTTGGATACAGAACTGGCTGTGTGAGAGAGTGGGTCCACGGGGGAGGAGAGCAGGGAATGCGCTGTGGTATCAGCCGGTGCAGAGGTAGCAGCAGGGGTAGCAGTGGCAGCGGCAGCAGGGGTGCTGGTGGCGGCAGCAGCGGCGGTGGTGGTGGTAGTAGCGGACGTAGAGCTGGTAGTGGTGGTTGGTGATGCTGCTGCTGCCGCTGCTGCTGCTGTCACACCGCTCTGCATCCCTGCACTCGGCCCCGCCCCTTCTCCTGCTTGCATCGACCCAGGTACGAGCACCGGGGGAGTGGTGAGAGCAGGGGGAGTGGTGGGAGTAGTGACCGGAGTGACAGGAGCAGCAGGAGCAGCAGGAGCGGCAGGAGTGGTGGGAATGGTGGGAGTAAGTCCGTCCGCTGCAGCGATCGTTGCCGACGACGGAGCACCCAGTGGCGCGGGGGGAGAGGAAGGAGAACCCGTGGAGACAGCAGGGGCAACAGCAGCAACAGGAGGAGTAGGAGCAGCAGGAGGAGTGGGAGGAGCAATGAAACTGGTAGATACAGTGGCATCTGGGACAGGAGAGGCGGTGGCAGTGGTGATGGTGGTGGTGGCAGGGGGAGGAGCCGAAGTGGCTACGGTGACGTGCATCTCTGGTGTCGTCATGGGCTGGAGCGAGGTGGAGGCGGAGGAGGTGGAGGAGGAGGAGAGGGAGGATGAAGAGGAGGCGAAACCAGAGACAGCACACATGCCTCCTCCTCCTCCTCCTGCTCCTGCACCGTCGGCGGTAATAACAGCACCCGCACCAGCAGCACCAGCACCAGCAGGAACAGCAGCGCCACCAGAAGCAGCAACAGAACCAGTAGCACCAGTGCCAGCAGCACCAGCACCAGCGGCACTGGCAACACCAGCCGTTGCACCAGCAGTGGCGGCACTAGGAGCGCTTGCACCAGCAGGCGTGACAGCGTGCAGGGCTTCGACTCCTCCCGACGGGTGAGGGGGAGCGGAGGATGAAACACCAGCAGCGGCTTTTGTAGCAGCAGTGGCACCGGAGCTAGTGGTAGCAGTGGTAGCAGTAGTTGCAATCGAAGCGGTGGCGTCAGCATGCTTGGCAGCAGCACTAGAAACAGAAGAAGCAACGCTGGTCGGGACGGGAGTATGAGCGGTAACAGGTGATGCAGCAGCAGCTGTGTGTGGACCAGAAGTCAGGGCATTCAAGGAAGACGAGGCGGAGGAAGCGGAGGAGGAGGGGGAGAAGGAGAAGGAAGTGGGTGCAGTAGAGAGGGCAGGAGGAGGAGGGCCTTTTGCAGCTATCCCCTTCCAGCCGGCACCACCAGCAGCAGACGTAGCAGCTGTAGCGGCACCTGGGGACGGCAACGTTGCAAGTGAAGGGAAGGAGGCAGCAGCAGAAAAGGCCGAAGAGGCAGGAGGGGCGGAGGAGGCAGAGGAGGAGAAGAAGTGGGAAAAGGAAGGGAGAGAGGGGAAGGACGGGAGGGTGGGAAGCGAGGGGAGTGCGAGAGCGAGAGTCTTGGTGGCTCCAAGCTTGGCCTTGAGCTTCAGCAGCACGTGTTTCGCTTGGGCTGCGTAGAACGGGAACTTGAGCTGCGATGTCAGCAGTGCCGCCGACAGCTGCTCACTCTTCTCCGCTCCTTTCTCTCCCTCCTCCTCCCCACCCTCCTCTTCAACTCTCCCCTCCTCCTCCTCCTCCTCCTCCTCCTCCTCTTCCTCCTCCTCCTCCTCCTCTTCCTCCTCCCCAGCGTCCTCCCACTCTTCGGCCTTCTCCTTCTCCTCCTCTCTGCCCTCATTCTCTCGAGTCTCCTTTTCTTTCACCAGCTCTATAGCCGCCTCAGAGGCACTGCTATTCCGGGACAGGATCGAATCCCATGCCTTCTTCCATTTCAATCCAGCTGCCTTCCCGCCAACCTCCTTCTCTCCCCCCTCTCCTTTCTCTCCCTCCCCCTCTTCCGACTTCCGCGTTCCCTCCTCCCCTGCTCCTTCCACCACACCACCGGCTCCCAATCCCTCTCTCCTCTCCTCACCCCTCCCCTCACTCTCTCCCCCACTTCTCTCCCCTTCCACCAGCATAACGCGAGCCACCAGACTCACTAGCACAATCATGCCTCCTCCCAGGACAGTCGAAAACCCGGGCACCTCGCCGCGGGCAGCGAAAGAAAAAAGCGCTCCCCAGAGCGGAATCGTCGTGTAAACCAACATTGCGACAGAAGCAGGCACCTTGCGCAAACCACATAGCTCCAGCCACGCACAGAGGCCAGAACCCACAGCACCACCGTATATCAGTGGAAGCCATGGCAGCCGCTGCAGCTGCTCCAAAAGCTCTGCCACTCCCTCTGCTGCTGCTGCCGTGCTGAACCCTCCAGCAGCAGCAGCAGCGGCAGCAGCAGCAACGGCAGAAGCAGAATCAGCGGAAGCGAGAGCATGGCCGTGCAAACCTCCTCCTCCTCCTCCTCCTCCTGAAGCCACGTGCACCGCCTCCCAAGCCACTCCCAGCAGCGCCAGCGACCCTGCTTGAACTGCCGAGAGGCGCAGCGGGTCAAAGCGAGCAGTCAAGGCTTCAGAGCGGAATATCTGCAGCCCTGCTATGAGCGAACTCGCCATGGTTGCCAGGTCAATGGAGGGGAGCGAAGGGAGCGCCGGGAGCGAGGGGAGGGATGGGAAGGGGATAAGCCCGCCGGCGACTGTCGAGGAGACGGAAGAGAGGGAGGAGGAGGGGGCGGAGAGGCCGTGGAGGGCGGGGAGGGGAGAGGCGGCGGATGCGAGGGTCTGCTCGTTGAGAACCCCCATGGCTACGAGAGCAGCGAGCACGGCGAGGAGCGCGGAGCGCGGGAGGGAGTGACCGGTGCAGAGATGCATGAGCGGCAGGAAGAGGATCTGCGTGGCACGAGGGGGATGGGTGGGTGCGCAGGACAGGGGGAAAGGGACAGAATGACGCGGAAAAGATCTTCACAAGGATCGGAAGAAGCTGAGGTGAGCCGCAGTTGAACTTTTGAGTCGACTCAATAAGTCAATAAGCTGAGCTGAGTCGCAGTTGAATGGTGAAGGAGTGGCAAGGAATAGTACAGGGAGGCGCTTTGGGACGGACGTGTCAAAACAGCTAGGAGGCAGAGCTTTAAGACGTCTGGAAAGTCGTACTTACCGAGAAGCTGTACAGCATGACAGCACTGGCACTGCTGCTGTCCGAACTCGCATGTGCCAGCAGCACAGAGCTCAGGAAACTCCACCCGGCCAGCTCCGCCCCTCCCCAGATCAACCCGTCTTTCCACCATGCCTCGTCGCCTGCGTTGCCTTCTCCCTTTCCCTCGCCCTCTCCCGCCTGGCTCTCCTTCCGCGCCGCTTCTTTGTTCCCCAGTTGAGTGGAGGCAAGGACAGGAGCAAACGCCACCGCTGCAGCAAGAAGAGAGGAGAGGGAGGAGAGGAGACGAGGACGAGGGAGGGTTAGAGAGAGGTAAGCAACGAAGCAGCAGCAGGAGGAGGACGAGCCTAAGGGGAAAGAAACAAAAGAAGTAAACAACCGAAAGAAGTACAAGAGGGAGAGATAGAGAGAGAGAGAAAAAACCCGGAAAAAAAATCACAAGCTGCCCTCACGCGTCTCACCAGCAGCAATGAAGCGCACGGCAGCAGTGAGAGAGGCGGGCATGTCCTGCGCCTGGCTGTCCGCCATCTTAGACGCCACACTGCACGTCCCATACAGCGCTGCCAGCACGTTCAGTAACACCACCCCTCCCATCACCGCCGCTCCTCTTCCTCCTGCTGCTCCTGCTCCTGCTGCTGCTCCAGGGGCCAACACATCTGCAGATTCAACCGAGACTGCTCCCCGGGTGCTGTCACTGCTGACACTGCTGCTCTTCCCGTCCACCAGCGCCTCGTGCGTCCGCTGAATTTCCTTCAAGCCCGGCCCTAACCCCCGTGCAGCTTCTGCTGAACGGTGGGCAGGCCGAGCGCGCAGCAGCAGCGCGGACATGTCCAGGGGGAACTGCGCGGGGAGCTCCGGGAAGCGCTCCGCGCCGACCTCCGCGCGGATGCTCCGGTGCAGCGCCTCAAAGCGCGCCTTCCACTCGCTGAAGAGCGCGCTTCCCCCGCTGCTCTCGACGTTCCCCTTGGTCTCCCTGCTCCCCCTGCTGCCTTGCTGTGACGTTCCCGCATGCGAGCGGGAAGACGAGGAGGAGTAGGAGGGCGAAAATGCGGACGGCGATGCGTTGGCGGGTGGAGGAGCGTGTACGGTCCAGATGACTCTGCTCGACGCGCGCTTCCCGGAAGGGACACGATCCGTGCCCCCTCGTTGCGCGCTCGGCGCGCTTCTCCAGAACAGCAAGTCCCCGAAGCGCTTCTCTAGCGAAGAATTCTCCTCGCTGCCCGATCCACCCTTCTTTGCTTTCGTCTCCTTCGCCATACTACCGTTCTTCTCTGTCTCCTTATCTTTCTCCTTTTCTTCATCACGACCTTTCCGTTTCTCTTTCTCCTTCTTCTTCCATGCCTCCAATTGCGGCTGTTCCGAGTCGAGAACAAACGCGCCTCGTCGGGCAGAGGCGGAAGCAACCACGCCGCGCCGGCCTCGGCTAAACGCGCCGCTCTTCCTCCGCCTGCTCTTCCTCCCGCCGGCCCCGCTGCTCACGGCGCCCCCTGCACCTGCGCTTCCGCGCCCCTCCCGCCAATCCTCCCCCGCGCCAGCTTCACCAGCGCCGTCCCAGCAGGGCTTGGATCCGTCCTCGGGTCCGCCTCCGCTGCCGCCGCCGCCTCCGCCGCAGACCGAGTTGCTGGCGGCGGCGCATCCGCGCTCCAAGTCCATGCTTGAAACAAACCGCGTGAGCGCGACGGCGAGCGTGACGTTACTGGACGAGCGCAGGCCGGCGGCGGCGCGGACTAGCCAGCGCCGCGACCGCTTCCGCCCGCGGCTGAATCCGTTGGACGGCGCGAGCGCCGGCACGAGGTGGTGATGGCACTTGTTCTGCATGATTCCGCCTTGAAGGAACAGCGAGTTTGCCGCCCAGGGAGCCGGTGGCGCCGTGGCGGCGCCGTCCAGACTCCGGCGGCCGCCGCCGCTGCTATCCCTGGCGGAGCTGCTGCTGCGCCTGAAGCTGTTGCTGCGGCGGCCACCGGAGGCTCCGCCGATTCCGGGCTCGCCGCCACTTCCGTCAGTTGCGCAACACGCGGTTCTGCGATATAGACGGTACACTCGTGACTCCTGCTGCGGCTGCTGGTGGTTAATCTTAGGATCTTGTCGTGTCGGGAAAGTTCTGATCGCCGAGATTCCGCCGAACGCGGAGGACCAGCTGACATCGTGGCGCGACTCCAAGGCGCGGGATTGATGGTAGTATCGCGGAACGGGAAGCGCGATCGTCGGGGCCTTCCCACCCACTCGCCATCCGCCAATCGCGGCGACAGAAGCCGCGAATCTATTCCGTCTCGCAACGCCTGACGCTCTGGTACTACAAGGAGTAGTCGTAGTGGTAGTAGTGCTACTATTAGTAGCCACCACTGTATTCTTCTGTGACGGCGCGTTACCTCGTGGTCGGGAGCTGATCGCACCGCCGACGGGTGCGCGGACCGCCTCTTGGGACCACTGAGACATACTGGTGGTTGCGGTGACGGATCGGAGCGTGATTTGCGGCGACGAATGCGGCGAGAGGTTGAGATGTGAGGCGCGGCAAGGGGTGGATACGTGGATGGGAACGCGAACGGAAGCTGACCGCGTTGCGGCGGAGATGACGTGGGAATTCGGTCGCGGATCGAACCCTCTGTATTGGCCGCTACTCGTAGTTATTCCGACGGCGGCACGGGATGATTGTTTGCGGGCGATATGAACTGGAGGACGACTGGCGGAGGCCGCGAGAGGAAGGCGGAGGTGCATGGGACGGATGAGCGGAATGAGCGGACTCCGCTCAAAAGGCGGGAATCTGCCGCGGGGACGTTGGACAAGAGAGATTGTACTAACAGTCAGAGACCACTCGTTCGAAACGATATGGGAGGTAAAAATCTGGTGATTTTGTGAAAGAGATTTTGATGAAGGGAGTTGGGTCCGTCGCGTACACTTTATGCTACAAAAGCTCGATTGGTGCAACACGAGTGTAAGGCTGCTATACTTTGGCATATATCGTGCTTACTAAGCAGGGGAGGGATATACTCGGAGATCTATACAGAACTTCGAAAAGCCACGGCTTTGTAGTGAGTGTGTCCTCGTGAGAAAGGTAAGAGCGTTCACTTGAAGGTGACAGACGGCCTGTTGTTGAGGCGACTGTGGTGTAGGTTGCGGCGCGGCGCGATGTGCGAATAATAAGATGCTCGGGGGGAGGCCTATGGAAGCATCCCTTGCGCTGTCGTTATGTTGCGTGTTCCGCAGTGCAAGTGATGCAAATCAGCATACACCTCCAAACTACCGCGTCCGCCCCCATTTCACGAAATCAAACAGCCACAGGCATGACATTCTCAATGCGCGCTTCGGGTCCCTGTCACATTGGCTGTACGCTGCGCTCCGCGCTTTCCCTCCAAACATGAAGGACGACTCGGTCGGTGATTCGCACTTTTCTGGGCTGATTCTTGGCCCAACTGGGACCGAAATGTCGCACAGAGTTATCGTTGCCTGTCCTTATTGGTCCACGAATGTGATTGTGGTGTCTGTTGTGATGCGATTGGTGGAGATGGGTTGTTTCAGAAGACCAGCCTCTGCGGGGATCGTGGAAGCTGCAGAGTACAAAGTTTCTTATACTTAATTTGCTTCTAATTCTGGAACATACTCCAATAAATTGTTTGTGCACCATATGTTTTACTGTTTCCATATGTGTTGCATCTGTCTGCGAAAAGGTCATATATACTCTGTTTTATTGTTTAACTGTTACGCAATGAAGGGGCACGGACAAAGTTCTCGAAAGCAGGTGTCTGGGAAAAAAAATATTCATGCTTTGAATGACGCAGGTGACGGCGAGGCACAACACCCTCCTTTGAATGGCCGACCAACAACCTTGAGCGTCCCCTTGCCGCCATCAGCTCGGTGTGACAACAAACAAGCGTGGCAACAGCACCCAAGAGCCGCCGCGTCGAATGTTTCAAGTTCCAATTAACGAAAGGCCTCCCTCCCCAACTCTCCCCCCATCCCTCGTTCTGTGAGAATCTAGAGGTTCATGTTCTCCGGAAACTAGTCCAAGGGCGTCGAATACAGATCCACCAGACAGCTGGCACGGGTGCCAGAACGCACTTGGTCGGCCTTGGTGACACACCCTGCGATGGTCGCAGAAAAAGGTACAGCGCGCCAAGGCAGCGTAATTTTCTCGAGCAATCTCCGCGTCATCATACGTGTTAGTGACCTAGCAAAGACAACCGCGGCCCTGTGATGGCGTGGAAAGTTTGAACCACGAAGGAGGGAAGTATTTACCGTGATCGGCGGGATCGTGGAGCATCCGAGCCACTCGTCCCGTCCTTGCTTGCGATTCAAGCGACAGTTGTTCTGGCGGGTGTTTCAAGTGGCGTTTGCTGACAGACACACCCCTCACACACTCCACTCAAGCCGAAGAAATACGTACCCCGTAAACGCTGACACAATGGCAGGTAACGCAGTGTTCCTCTGATCTGTATTTCCAAGTCCCAACAGTAACTCAATACATATGCAATCTTGAAACAAGCCTTTTTACAGAAATAAAAATAAAGTTCAGATAACGCTAACACCATGAGACACGAACTTATTAATTCGACGCAAGATCCTGAATCCAGCATTATGCATATTGTGTCATATCGCTAGCTTCAACAAACTCAGCCTTGCGTACTTGCATGCCTTCATCATAAGCGACGTATGGTAGGTACACAAAGTCAGTGCAGCTGTAAGGAAATTCCCTTTTCCTTACTTCGCGTCCCTGCTCAACGCGTACATCACTGTAGCACCTCAGTCAGCACCGTTACCACTCGCGACCATCGCATCATTCATCATCCCGCCCTTTTCGCACATCGCATCCCGACCTCACGGCTCGGCTGGTAACCCGCGCTCCGGACCTACGCTTCGACACTTTCCCAACCTCAGTCCCAGGCTCGTCACGCGACCATTACCGTTACCACGGTAGTTTCGCTATATAATGTTCGCTCATGCCTTCGCTCATTTGTATTCTTGCTTCGATAGTGCAATTCTCGTTCGTTCACTCAATTGCACTCGTAACACTTGGTATCAGAGCCTACGATCTCATCTCGGACCGCATCCACACCTTCGCTTCCCACTATCTCAATTTTTTGGGGGGGGGTAGACGTCTCTCAGCGACACAGCACCGCCGCTCGTAGTGCTCTCTCGAAAGCACGCACGGCCACGACCGAGGCTCTCGCTGAGCTTGCCCGACACCCCCGCCATGGCCGATTTCAATCTCGCCACGTTGACGCAGGAGCAACTCGATCGTCTCGTGCGTCAATTGGAGGATTCGGCGCTCGAAATCGCGACTCTCACGGCGGAACGTGACTCCGCCCGTCAACAGTCAACGGTGAACGTACCGACGACATCACACGCACCAACCAATGCATCTGCACATTCGGAGGAGCCCATCGTCATCTCATCCGGCACACCAACGCAACACAACAGCACGGGACAGCGCTCAGGCGCAGCCAGTGACGGCGCAGCCCAACCGATGCCCGGCACAGGAGGGAACAGGATCGCATTAAGCCCATGGGAGCCCCGAGAAGCCCGTCGGCACGTGGAGTTTGCGGCGACAAGTGGCGAGAACGCCATGATGGCCCCAATGCCACTCAAGCCGCAACGCCCGCCCTGCTTCGACCCAAGCCAACGCGGCGGCCCGACAGTTCAATCGTGGGTCTTCACGATGAATGTGTTTTTCGACGCCAACTACGTCGAGTCGGACGCCGCCAAGATCCGGTATGCGGTTTCACTACTCAGGGGCCCCGCCATGGACTGGTGGCGAGTGATTGTGACGTCGCCGCGCGCCTACGAGCCACCGTCGCACGAGGAAGGGCCCTCGGGTCCAGCTGTTACCTGGAGTTCGTTCTGCGAAACCGCCCAATACAGCACGTGGGATGCGTGGTGCGCAGGGCTTCGGGCGCGCTTTGAGCCGATCGCGGCTTCGATTTCGGCGCGTCAGAAACTGCGCACTTGGCGCCAGCTCGGGTCAGTTCAAGACTACACCAGCGGGTTTCTCGCACTTTGCGAACAGGTCGGCTACATGCACGAGGCGGAGCGGGTGGACCGTTACGTCGGAGGGCTGAAGCAGGACATCTCGCACGAGATAATGCTACGCGGGCTCTCGAATTTCAACGAGATCCTCGCGCTCGCCGAGAAAATCGATATCCTACGCCGACCGAGACCGGGGTCCTATTACGGACATCGTCCTCGGGGACCGACCGAGCACGCCACTGTACATGCCGTCGCAGCGAATGCAGCTGCCGCGCCGTTTAGAGGGCGCTGCTTTGCTTGCAACCGGCCGGGCCATCGCAAGAGCGAATGTCCAGTGGAGCTGAGGCGTCGAGGAGCAGAGCAGGGGAAGGAGTCTCGGAGGCAGGGAAACGCCAGCAGTCAGTAGAAGTTGGGCCAACTACTGACGAGACTGCCTGCTCGCCCAACCACACCGACCCTCACCGAGTCACAGTACAGATTCACGCCATCGATCGGGCTCGGATGAATAAGGAGGGTACAGCGACGGATTGCCCGGTACTGATCTACAGGAAAATACAGGGAGCAGCAGTGAAGATCTTCATTGACGGAGGAGCAAGCCACAGCTTAGTTAATACCGCAACCGCACGGAAATTACAGTTAACGCTTAACCGATGTTTACCTGAGATAGATGCACGCTTAGTCGACGGCACGCCCCTGGCCATACGGGAAAAGGTGGAGCGCGTAAAAAGTCCGCTACGGGGGGAAC
This sequence comes from Closterium sp. NIES-65, assembly GCA_948144175.1. Taxonomy (NCBI): domain Eukaryota; kingdom Viridiplantae; phylum Streptophyta; class Zygnematophyceae; order Desmidiales; family Closteriaceae; genus Closterium; species Closterium sp. NIES-65. The sequence continues at coordinate 5,641,958 of CANXME010002068.1, forward strand.
TTCGGGTTTACACAGGAAATGCTCGCGACGACACTGGATGGGCACGACATTTTATTAGGACGTGATTGGCAGCGTGTGATAGTAGGAAAACAGGAATGAATGGACTATGAATGAAAGGAGTACAAATATGAAACCCTAACTGGGTTGTACCCCCTATGGGATACCCCACTACAGCCTACACAGCAGTATAAGCTATAGATATGTTCTGACACACCCCCATAGGCAAAGTGGGGGAGAACAAGGGGTCACAAGACCAGTCAAGCAAGACAAAGCAAAGCTCAGGGTGGATCACAAAGTCACCACACAGTCCGAGCACAAGAGTGAGGCCAAAGGCCAGTTCACAAGCAAGAGTACAGACATATATATAAAGCTAGACAAGCAAGAGCAGGTATATATATATATGTCACAGTACAAGTGAAGTCAAGAGGAGAGCAAGTGAGGCAAGACAGGCACAAGACCCAGCTGGGTGCAGAAGCGCTGATGGTCACAAGGCGCAAGTGCCTTGGTGAACACATCAGCAGTGTTGGCCTCAGAGGCCACGTACGCAAGTCGCAACTGACCACGCTGCTGCAGCTCACGAGCAAGGAAGTAGCGGAGAGCAATGTGCTTCGTTCTGTGCTCCAAGCGCTGCTCTCGACACAAGGCCAGCATAGCCTTGTTGTCTACGTACAGCACTGGAGGAGAACGAGGCGGCTCTCCAAGGTCAGTCAGCAGGTAGGTGAGCCAGCGAAGCTCCTGTGCAGCCATGGCCCCGGCGTAGATCTCAGCCTCACAACTGGAGCCGAGAACCGAAGACGAGCGAGTAGACCGCCACGAGACAGAGCCGGAACCAAGGCTGAAGGTGTAACCCTGTGACGACCGCTGCGTAGCCTGGTCGTCAGCCCAAGACGCGTCCGCGTGGCCGGTAAGGACCACTGGACTCCGCCCTCCAAGCACTAGCCCCATGCCTGACGTACTGCACAGGTAGCGCAATACCCTCTTCGCTGCAGCCATGTGCTCCGGTCTGTGTCTCCCAGGAGCAACATAGCGTGCAAGAATGCTCAGAGGGTATGCAAGGTCAGGTCGTGTGCAGGTCATCAGGTACATGAGGCAGCCAACAAGCTCCGCATACGGGCCACTCGACTCTACGGACTCATCCGAAGGCAGAGCTGAGAGTGAGTGGCGAGTAGGCAGAGGAGTGGCCTGAGGCGAGGAGTACGTGAAGCCGAAGCGCTGAAGGACCTGCTGCACCATGTGTGACTGAGTCAAGGTAATGGTGCGGCGTGCTCTGTCCCGAGTGATCTGCAAGCCAAGGTAGCTGCGCAGTTCACCCAGGTCTGTGCACGTGTGTCTCTTCAACAGCTCGGACTTCACGTAGGCGAGTCCAGCAGTGTCCGCTGTGGCAAAGACCAGGTCGTCGACGTACACGAGGATGTAGAACGGCGGCAGGGAAGTGTCGGTGCGAAGAAACAGCGACGGGTCAGCAGTAGAAGGAGCAAACCCAAGAGCCGCAAGCGTAGTCCTCAGTGTGTCGTGCCACTCACGCGGTGCCTGGCGGAGACCGTAGACTGGCCGTCGGAGGCTCCACTGGGTGCCAGGAGGGAAAGTCCCAGTGAAGCCAGGTGGACGGCGAAGCCAGATCTCCTCGTGCAGGCTACCCTGCAAGAACGCAGTGCTGAAGTCGAGAGAGTGAAGCTCGTAGTCGCGCTGAGCGGCTATGTGCAGCAGCACCCGAAGAGTAGTCATCTTCGGGGTGGGAGAGAAGGTCTGAAAGTAGTCAACTCCCTGCCGCTGACTGAAGCCACGAGCAACGTACCGTGCCTTGAAGACAGGTGGAGAGCCCGGCGGCCGCTTCACCCTGAAGATCCACATGCCACTGACGATGTTCGCCCCAGGAGGGGGAACCGCGTCAACGTAGGTGCCTGTGGACTTCCAGGAAGCCATCTCTGCATCCATAGCTGCCTGCCACTGAGAGGAGTAGGGACCCTCTACGGCCTCCGCGTAAGAACGCGGAGTCGGGATGTCTAGTGCATCCGGGTCTCCCTCAGGGGCAAGCAGTACAGACGCGAGATGAGGTGAAGCAGCCGCTAGACACTGTAACTCCTCCTGCCTGTCCTCTAGGACGTCCGTGCCAAGAGCACACTCACCCCCGACGGACGGAGGACAGACAGACGCAGACTCAGCAACAAGACTAGCAGCGTAGTCGAGACGACAGCGAGCAGCAAAGTCGACGAGCTCAGCGACTAGAGCAGACGCAGCAGTGGACTCAAAAGAGGGGTCAGTGACGACAGTAGCAAGCAGACGCGTGACAGTGGGACTGGCAGCACGAAGAGAGTCCGACTCAGGGTCCGCAAGCGCAGGAAGAGAGGACTCAGGAGGAGAAGGCAAAGGGGCACGCAGAGGAGCAGTGGACGGACGTAAAGACATCCGGTGCGTGCCAGGGACAGGAGGAGGACGCTGACGCGAACTGCGACCACTAGCGCGAGCAGCACGAACAGGCGACGCGGGACGAGACGCAGGCTCACGACGCTCAGCAAGACCTCCAGTAGGACCAGTGTAAGGAGAGGGAGCAGGCAGCGGAGAGGAAGGCTCCAGTAGGGGCTGCGACTGGACAGGCGGTGGACCCTCTACTGGAGGAGAAAGACCAAGAACCTGCTGAAGGAGCGGAACGAAGTACGGCCGAGGCCGCGCGGCAGCTCCAGACTCAGCAGGGACAGCACCAGCACCCTCAGCGACAGCACCAGCGCCACCCACACCTCCAGCGGCAGGACCAACAGCAGCAGGCTCAGCACGAACGCCCTCAGCAGCTCCAGCTCCAGGAGGACCTGCAGGGCCAGCAGCTCCGGGACCGGCTGCACCCGCACCCTCGACGGTCGAAGAAGCTCCAGCTCCAGCTCCAGCAGCACCTCCAGACTCAGCAGCACGCCTCCAGCGGCGAGCGAACCACTCGCGCAGCTCCTGTGGAGAGAGGGGCTCCCGGCGAGACGCAGCAGCAGGAGAAACCCCAGGCTCAGCAGCTCCAGACGCAGCACCCCCAGACCCAGCACCTCCAGGCACAGCACCCCCCGGCTCAGCACCCCCAGGCTCCGCACCCTCCGCAGTAGCACCCTCAGGCCCAGCACCCCCAGCAGTAGCACCCCCAGGCTCAGCACCCCCGCGCACAGCACCCCCAGAGTCAGCACCCCCAGGCTCAGCACCCGCAGCAGCACCAGAGTCACCAGTAACCTCGACCGGGTCAACGGCGTCTACCTGGGACACACCTGAGGGGGCAGGAACCTGAGGGGGGAGGGGGTCTACCGGGGGGGGAACCGGCACAAGGAAGTCCGGGGGAGGGGGGAGGGAAGGAGTGCGGTAGGGGAAGAGACGGTAGAAGGGGACTGACTCGTCGAACGTGACGTCCTGGGAGGACAGAACACGACGAGAGGAGGGGTGGTAAAACTGCCACCCTGGGGCGTCAGTGGGGAAGCCAAGGAAGACACAGGGAGCAGCACGAGGGGACAGCTTGTCCGCAGACAAGTCGCGGACAAACGCCCGAGATCCCCAGACACGGAACACAGACGCATCGCCAACCTTCCCCGTCCACAGCAAGGCTGGGGACATCGCTGGCCGAGAGACCCGGGGGTGAAGGTTGAGCTGATGCGCCGCGTACCTCACCGCAAACGGCCACAGAAAATGGGGGGCAGCCGCATGCATCATGGACGTACGAGCGACATCCATGACCATGCCAATGCGGCGCTCAGCAATCCCATTTTGCTGTGGTGAGTCCGGAAGCGTGAAGGTCTGGCGGATCCCCCGTGCACGACAGTAGTCTCGCAGAAGGCGAGAAGAGAACTCTCCGCCTCTGTCAGAGTGCAGACGCAGAACAGGAAAGTCCGAGCCGAAGCTCTTCCTGAGCTGGAGACGAGCCTCGCGGATCCAGTCGATCAGCACCTCAGTGACCGCACCCTTGCTGCGCAAGGGGAGGACTGTGGTGTAACGCGAGTAGTCGTCAACCACCAACAGGAAGTAGCGCTCGTAACCCTGCCCACGGACGGGGGCTGGGCCCCACACATCCATGTGAAGCGTCTGCAGGGGAGCCTCTGTCGGGGGGAAGTGGGAGGAGTGAGGAGTAGCCCGGAGGCGACCCTCGACACAGGGGACACAGGAAGGTCCTGGCCCGGAGGGGAGAGGAGGGAGAGACTGGGGAAGACCAGAGACAAGGACACGGGAAGCCATGCTCCGAAGACGGGGCAAGGAGGGGTGGCCAAGACGGTGGTGCCACAGGAGAGTCTCGTGAGACAGGAGGCGACAAGAACAGGGGGCAGACTCAGGACCTGACCGGGACGCAGCAGCAAGTACCTGACCCGACGCAGCCACCTGACCAGACGCAGGGACAGGAGGAGACTCAACGGTCAGGGTGTAGAGACTCGACCCCGGCCGACGTGAGAACGTGGCCAGGTGTCGGCCTGTGCGAGCCTCCGTGCAGTGGGTCACCCTCTGACGCGCAGGAGTGAACTGGTGAACACCCCCATCCTGCAGGTCCGCTCCACTCACCAAGTTCGTAGAGAACGAGGGAAGGTACAGACCCGACAGGGTGCCCGAAGGGGCAGCCGGACACGGGAGGACAGTGGAGAAGTGAGACAGGACAGGACCCCCAGAGGGGTCAGCAAGGGAGACCGCAACCGGCCTGGCGAGCGGCGAAAGGGTAGTGCGGTCTCGAAAGAAGGAGCGAGAAGCTCCGGAGTCAAGTGTGAAAGTGAGGGAGGACGAGGACGACTCAGTACCTGAGAGCGCAGTCTCACCAGTACCTGAGAGCGCAGACGCACTGGCACCTAGAGCAGCAGCCTCACAAGCACCTAGCGCAGCAGTACCAATGCCCGGGTCGGGCTGAAAACACCGGTAACCCTCATTCTCCTCACTATAATCCACAACATAAATAGCAGTAAGGATAGCATCAAAATCAAGATCAAAGATCGCTACACCAGCCCTGAGAAGCTCATCCCAGCGAGGGATCTCACTAGCCCCAGGGAACTGCTGACGCCAAGCGTCCGTCAGGCGGCCAAAGCAGCGCTGGGTGGCGTGGGCACCCCCACACTGCTCACCCGCGCGGTCGCCGGAACGAAGAACGTAGGTGCAGGGACCAGTACCCCCACCCCTCTGACGCCCAGCGTACCACTCACGAAGCTGCTGAGGCGAAGGGATGTCCCGCGAGCGCTGCTGCTGCTGCCGGTGCGAGCGCTGGCCACCACCACCGCCGCTACGCTGCTGGGTACCACCCCGACCAGCTCCACCTCCTACACCACTACTGCCTCCTCCGCTGCCGCCTCCACTGCCTCCACCTCCGCCGCCTCCACCTCCGCCGCTGCCTCCACCACCACCGCTGGCACCACCACCACCGTCTCCGCCGCTGCTGCCGCCACCACCACCACCACCCCCGCCACTAGCCCCGCCGCCACCCCCACTCCCTCCGCCGCCACCGCCGCCACCGCCACCGCCCCCTCCAGCTCCACCCGCGCCCTTGCCCCCCTTGCCCTTGCTGGAGCGACGTCTCCCACTAGGGGCAGACGCCGCGCCGACCGACTCAAGACCAAGCAGGTCGGCAGCAGCAGCAGAGGCAACAGAGGGCAGCAAGGGGGAAGGAGAGCACCCCTCAAAGATGGGGGTGCGAGGGTCACCACGAGAAGCACCTACAGCGACTATGCTCTTCTCCGCTGCAAGGAGGGCCTTCTCGAGGAGGTCGACGGTGAGAGTGGTGGGAGAGACTGCGAGAAAGTGGTCCCTGACGACGCGAAGGGAGTCAGGGAGGCGTGCGACTACGTAGTAGAGAGCGATGTACATGGGGGGGGGGTTCTTAGCGCAGAACTCAGCAGGAAGGGCGGCGCGGTAGCGAGTGTCACTAGTGCGGAGGTGCGTAATGAGGTCAGCGACAGTGGGAAAGGCAGAGAGGTCAGGAAAGAGGTAGGGAAGCATGAGACGGCTCAGTGCAGCAGTGGCAGGGGAGGAGTAGCGCGCAACTACAGCGTCGTACAAGGTCTGAGCACTCTTGTACTGACTAAAGTGCGCACGCTCAGAGGTAGGGAGGTGGCGACGCACAGCAAGACGTGCAGCAGCATCGCGGGTGGCCCACTTAGAGCGGACAGCGGGATCAGCATCAGCAGCAGGGGCAGGAGAGGCGCCAGAGGTGAGGTCAAAGAGAGAAAGGTCGTCAGCCCTGTCGCACTGTAAGAACAGCTGCAGGTCGTCTAACCAGACCTCAAAATCAATGGCGCGACCCTCAGCGTCAAAAGCTAGGACACTAGGGGTAGCCATGGTGACGACAGCGACGCAGTGCAAGCAGTAGGGAAAGAGCTCGCAGTGTCAGTGGGACAGTGCTCACCAGGCAGGGCAGGTCGTGCAGTCAGCAGAAAGGCGGCTCAGCGACCGGGCGGCTCGGGTGCACAGCTGCTCGGCTCCCGGGCGGCTCGGCGGCTGGGCGGCTCGGGCGCAGGGCGGCTCGGCTCCCGGGCGGCTCGGCGGCTGGGCAGCTAGGGTGCAGGGCGGCTCGGCTCCCGGGCGGCTCGGCGGCTGGGCGGCTCGGGTGCAGGGCGGCTCGGCTCCCGGGCGGCTCGGCGGCAGGGCGGCTCGGGTCCCGGGCGGCTCGGCTGCTGGGGCGGCTCGGCCGGGAGATGCAGCGTCGGGCCGGCAGGTGCAGCGTCGGGCCGGCAGGTGCAGCGGCGGGCCGGCAGGTGCAAGTGGCGGGCCGTAAGAGGCGGCGGGCCGATGGGTGCAGCGGCGGGCCGGTAGGTGCAGCGGCGAGCCGGCAGGAGCAGCGGCGGGCCGGCAGGGTGCAGCGGCGGGCCGGCAGGAGCAGCGACGGGCCGGCAGGGTGCAGCGGCGGGCCGTAGAGTGCAGCGGCGGGGCCGTCGGCAGCAGAGGCGGAGCCGCGTCAGAGGAGGCGGCTTGGCCGCGTCAGGGGAGGCGGCGGGGCCGCGTCAATGGAGGCGGCGGGGCCGCGTCAGGGGAGGCGGCGGAGTCGCGTCAGGGGAGGCGGCGGGGCCTCGGCAGGGGAGGCGGCGGGGCCGCGTCAGGGGAGGCGGCGGGGCCGCGTCAAGGGAGGCGGCGGGGCCGCGTCAAGGGAGGCGGCAGGGCCGCGTCAGGGGAGGCGGCGGGGCCGCGTCAGGGGAAGCGGCGAGGCCGCGTCAAGGGAGGCGGCGGGGCCGCGTCAAGGGAGGCGGCGGGGCCGCGTTAAAGGAGGCGGCGGGGCCACGTCAGGGGAGGCGGCAAAGCCGCGTCAGAGGAGGCGGCGGGGCCGCGAGTGAAAGGGCGACCCGAGGGGTCGCTAAAAAAAAAAGGGCGCGCCTCGGGGCGCGCGTCGGTGGGCCCAGACAACGGTCCTAAGGTAGGACCCGCTCTATACCATGTGATAGTAGGAAAACAGGAATGAATGGACTATGAATGAAAGGAGTACAAATATGAAACCCTAACTGGGTTGTACCCCCTATGGGATACCCCACTACAGCCTACACAGCAGTATAAGCTATAGATATGTTCTGACACAGCGACGGTACAACCCACAAATCGACTGGACGACGGGGAGCTGCACAGTGCGAAGTAGTGGTAACTGGGTCGTTCTACCTCGCTGGCAGCCACCCACATCTTCGACGGTCCAGGTCAACGCCATCACGATGAAACGGGCTGTCGCTGCTGGTGCTGACGTGTACGCAGTGGATATCGCACTCGTAGAAAAAGATGAGCAGCCGAGTGATTTGGAGAAACTGCTGGCAACTGTACCGACCGAACTACAGGCACTACTGAAACAGTTCCAGGGGATATTTCCGGATGATTTACCACAAGGATTGCCACCTCAGCGGGCGCACGACCATAGGATCGAGTTAGAACCGGGGGCACAGCCAACTGTACAGCGGCAATTTCGACTGACACAGCCCGAGCTCGACGAGTTAAGGAAGCAGTTAGATTACCTGTTAGAGAAGCAGTTTATCCGACCGAGCTCGTCACCGTTCGCCGCACCGATACTGTTCACACCGAAAAAAGACGGAGGGTTCCGCATGTGCATCGACTACCGAGCGCTTAACAGGGTAACAGTCAAATCGCGATACCCCATCCCCCGCGCCGACGAACTGATCGACCAACTGCGAACAGCACGAGTCTTTTCGAAAATAGATTTACGGGGAGGTTACCATCAGATTCGGGTCGAACCATCGGACTGCGCCAAAACAGCATTTAGGACTAGGTACGGGTCATTCGAGTATACAGTAATGCCATTCGGGCTGACGAACGCGCCTGCGACATTTCAGATGACCATGAACGAGGCGTTTAGACCACTTTTGGATAAATGCGTGATAGTTTACCTGGACGATATTCTAGTTTACAACCGGGATAAGCAGCAGCACTTAGTGGATCTTGAAGCAATTTTTAAGGTTTTGGCGGAACATCGGCTACTCACCAAGGGCTCCAAGTGCGAGTTTTTTCGGGACAGGCTAGAGTTTTTAGGTCACGTCATTTCGGAGGCTGGGGTTGAGATTGACCCAAAGAAGCTGGATACGGTAAAAGCGTGGCGCCCCCCGACGAACATCACGGAACTGCAGAGTTTTTTAGGTTTTGTTAATTACGTTCGACGGTTCGAGCCCGACATGGCACGTTTAACAGCCCCACTCACTGATTTACTGCGTAAGGGGGTCGCTTTTACGTGGGGAGAGAAAGAGCATGCTGCCTTCTCTGCCCTGAAAAACGTTCTCTGTTCACCACCCGTTCTACGCATCGCTGATCCCCACCGCCCTTTCGAAGTGGTTACCGACGCAAGTGACATCGCCATCGGAGCTGTACTGTTACAGGACTTCGGCGACGGCCTCCAACCCATCGCCTACGAATCACGCAAACTACATCCGCCTGAGCGAAATTACCCTATACACGATCGCGAGCATTTCGCGATCGTGCACGCATTCAAAGTGTGGCGCTGCGACTTGACCGGTGCAGACGTGACAGTACGGACAGACCATCGATCTCTACAGTACCTCCGTGCACAGCCCCACCTCAACCCACGACAGATTCGATGGCTCGATTTCCTCGAGTCGAATTTTCACTATACGGTCACATACAAAAAAGGAGCCTCGAATATCGCCGACGCACTGACCCGCCCCACTGCCCAGATCCACGCGATACTACTCGCCCAGACCAGCCCGCTACTGACAAGCCTATTTACCCACGGATATCAAACAGACCCGTTCTTTACAGGAGGCAACTCACAGCAATTCGCAGCGGCAAAAGGAGTCTATTACGTAAAAGCTGGAACCGACCTCATCTGGGTACCAGGATACACGCTACTCCGGGAACTACTGTTACAGGAAGCACACGACGGAGTTACCTCGGGACATTTCGGGGTAGAAAAAACACGGCAGCAGCTGCAGCGGTACTACTACTGGCCATAAATGTTGACTGATGTGCAACGACACGTGGCATCGTGCCCCACTTGCCAGCTCATGAAGTCAAGCAGGAAGCGGCCGGCGGGACATTTACAACCCATCCCGCCCCCAGAGCGTGCTTGGCAGCAGGTGACGATGGATTTCGTCACGGGGTTACCAGCTGGGGCGAGTGGGAATGACGCGATCCTGGTCGTCGTCGATCGACTAACGAAGATGGCTCATTTCGCAGCATGCAGGAAATCAATCACAGCCGAGGAAACCGCCCGACTCTTCATCACCACCGTCGTTCGACTGCACGGGATACCCGCTTCGATCATCAGCGACAGAGACACGAAATTTACAAGCAACTTCTGGCGGAACCTGTGGCAGCAGTTCGGCACGCGCTTACAGTTCAGTTCATCCTATCACCCCGAAACCGACGGACAGACGGAACGGACAAATCAGACCATGGAGCAACTGATTCGAGCCACGTGCGACGATCCGAATACGTGGGAACAGCAGCTGCCACTCATCGAGTTCGCATACAATAACGCACCATCAGCCACGACGCAACAGTCGCCGTTTTACTTGAATTACGGACAGGACCCAACAGTACCCATGACACCAAATTCCGACAACCCCGTCCCACGAGCACAACAGTTCGCCGAGATTCTGCAAGCAGCACGGACCAGGGCAGCAGAAGCAATCAAGAAATCAAACATCATCGCTAAACGCAACGCCGATCGCCATCGCAGACCCGTTACTTATCAGCCCGACGACCTCGTTTTACTCGACACTCAGAACCTCCGCCTGCCCATCACTCCAAAACTCCGCCCTCGATACTATGGGCCATTTCGAATCAGTCACATGGTTACGCCAGTCACCGCGCACCTCCTCCTCCCTGCTGACTGGTACGTCAGCCCCTCGTTCCACGTCAGCTTACTTCGCCCTTACGTGCCATCCACCAGCCAACTCCCACGACATCGACCCACCAGCATGACACGACCACCAACCGAACCAGTCATCACCCCCGACAAGATCCTGAGCCACAGAGTTCGCGACCCTCGAGGAGCCCGAAAAGTGGAGTTTCTGATCCGCTGGAAAGATCGTACCCCCACCGAGGACAATTGGGTTCCCCTGGAGAAAGTTGAAAATCACCCCGTCGTCACCGACTACCTGCGTAGCCGCAATTTCCGAGACATCCACGCGCTTTCATAAGGAGGACCTCCTTAGGAGGGGGGGGTAGTGTAAGGAAATTCCCTTTTCCTTACTTCGCGTCCCTGCTCAACGCGTACATCACTGTAGCACCTCAGTCAGCACCGTTACCACTCGCGACCATCGCATCATTCATCATCCCGCCTTTTTCGCACATCGCATCCCGACCTGACGACTCGGCTGGTAACCCGCGCTCCGGACCTACGCTTCGACACTTTCCCAACCTCAGTCCCAAGCTCGTCGCGCGACCATTACCGTTACCACGGTAGTTTCGCTATATAATGTTCGCTCATGCCTTCGCTCATTTGTATTCTTGCTTCGATAGTGCAATTCTCGTTCGTTCACTCAATTGCACTCGTAACAGCAGCTAATAGATGCCCAACAACGGACTACATTCATAACCACCTCTTTGTAGCCCTCGTGCCGTACAAAAGGGTAGTAAAGGAGAAAAAAGACATGAAAAGAAAAGGAAAGAAAAGAAAATACGGCAGCAGAAACCCAAAGAAAAATTAGTTCACGGTTCCGCTGTGGCGTCGTTGTTCATCGAAGGCCCTGGTCCTTGTGAAGACACTACTCCGGACTGACCGCTGGGTGGCATGAGCCCCAGCATTGGCCCGAGCTGGGGGTTGGTCTCTATACTCGCTAGAATGTCCTCCACTAATTCTCCACTTGGTAGACTGCAAGGGGGACACACGACAAGAAGTTGCGAAACGACATGGATAAAGCAAAGGTAAGATACAAGAGAGTGAGAGTGGGGCCTGTCGTGAAATTTCCACTCTTCCGTATCGCTGCAACTGTCTCATCCTCATGACCATCCCCATCCCCCTCACCTGCAGTCCTCATCCTCTCCCACTCTCCCAATCTTAAAGGCGCCTTTAAAATACACAAGCACACCCGCACAACCTGCCCCTCCTCCCCCCCTCAATCTTTTTCCTCATCCTCTCTTCTAGGCAACCACAAAGCAAACCCCGTCATCACCAGCACCAACATCATCACCATCACCAACACCATCACCATCACCCAGCACCCAGCACCACCCGCACGCTCACCTGATGTTTTCCTCCTCCTCTCTCCCTCGCATGCTCGCAGAATTGATGCAATCCGCAATGCGAGCCGGAAGGTCATCGTCATTCGCGATATAGTCTCCCACAATTGCCATCACATCCTCTTCGTCTAACACCAAGGAATGAAACCATTGATCGAAATCCTCGCCGCCCGGTCCCGCTTCCCCTGATGCCTCCCCCGATGCTTCCCCTGATGCTTCCCCCGATGCTTCCCCCGACCCCCCTGCCAACCCCTCTCCCTCTCCTGATGCTTCTTCCCCTGAAACCCCCCCTGATCCTGTACTCATGCTGCCGTCTCCCCCACTCTCTTGCTCCCCATCTCCATCCTCCTCATGTTCCTCCTCCTCATCCCCCTCACCATCTCCCTCACACCCTTCCTCTCTCACTCTCTCATCTTCCTTCCCTTCACCTCCTTTCAGAACCTCACTCATCCCCACATTCCCTCCACCTTTTAGCCTTCCCAAGGGGCTGCCTCCTCTTCCACCCCCCTTGCTACCAGCCATAACCCCCCTCAAATCACTCCCATTTTTCCTGTCATGCTGACTCCCTCTACCTTTCACTTGCACGCTCTCTCCCTTCTTTGTCACATCACCTCGCATCCGTTCCCTTTGCATAACTTCACCACTTGTCTCCTGCCGTGCCTCCATCCCCACTCTTCCGCGCCACTTCTTCGGACTCGTACCGTCAATTCCAAACCCCAGCCCCAGCCCCCTCCCCCCCTGCCCAACAGGGCTTTCAAGCATCGTAGTGAAAGGAGCTTCAGATGAGCTGGGACTGCTCATAACCGCAGTGTAGACAGCAAGACCCCCTACTTTACCCCCTCTTTCTGCTCCCTCACTCATCGCATCACCAGCACCAGCAGTAGCTACTGCAGCAGCAGCGGCGGCGGCGGCGGCGGTGCTACCAGGTAAAGCACCAAAAACATCTTCCCCTCCACTAATTCCGGGCACCCTGAAAACTTTCCGTGGGCTGGACGGCACAGGCATCGCTGCCACACACGCAGCCCCAGCTGCTACAGCCGCTACAGCCGCTCCTGCCCCACCTCTTCCCACCCCATTCCCCACCATCCCACTTGCACCCGCGCCTGCTTTCATCACCCCTATAGCTGCAAGCCCGGATACTTGACCCAACCGCACAGGAGAATTTCCCGCTTGTGCATGGTAAGCTCGGGAGAGGAATTTCAAAGGGCTGCTGCTGCTGCTGCTGCCGCCGCTGCAGGTGCTGCTGATGCTAGCGCTGCACCTGGTGCTGGTCCCGATCCGCGCGAGTTTCAGAGGCGGGGAGGTTTTGGCGGGGGAAAGGGGGGAAAGCGCGGAGGACTGGCGCTTCTGAGGCGTGGATTGCTTGCGGGGGGAGGACCGGCGCATGGGTGGGGGGAGAAGGGATGGGGCGAGCTTGGCTTGGTGTGGAGATTGGGGTGGGTTAGGAAGTGGTTTGCTTGACTGGCACGGGACTAGCTGTGAATAATTCGGCTGCTGCAGCGGCTGCTGCTGCTGCTGCTGCTTCTGGTTCTGCTGCTGTGGCTGTGGCTGTACTTGTGATGGTGTTGGCGGTGGTCGCTGCTGCGCTTGCTGCTGAGAACTCAAACCACTGGGGGCATCAGCGACTGCAGCAGCAGCACTAGCAGCACCAGCAGCAACGGCAGCAGCAGCAGCAGCAGCAGCAGCAGTAGCAACGGCAGCAACGGCAGTTGCAGCGTTAGCGGCAGCTGGGGCAGGGTGAGGGGTATGAACAGGATGAACAGGGGCACCGATAGGCGCAGCAGACGGCACGGAAGGGGAGGAAGCAGCAGGATGGGTGTCTCCACTAGGAGCAGAGATACCAGCAGTGGGAAGATTAGGACTAGCGACAGGAGCTCTGGGTGTTGCAACAGTGGTAGAGGTGGGAGTAACAGTGTTAGCAGCAGGGGTAGCAGGAGGTAGAGTGAGTGGTGCTGCTGAAGCGTTATTTTCCGCGGCTGCTGCTGCTGCTGCTGCTGCTGTGCCGTTCGCTAGAACAGGGGCTGCTTCCGATTTTGCTGCTACTGCTGCTGCTACTGCTGTTGTTGTTATTGTATTTGTTGGTGCTGCTGTTGCTGGTACTGCTGTTGTTGGTGCTGCTGTCGCCGACGTGTTAGCATTGCCAGCAAACGACGCGAGCAGGCTTCTGCTAGTGGACGTCTCACCAACAGCAAGCTCAGGGAATACCGAGCAACCTGTGTAGGTTGGCGCAGCGGCGGGAAGCGGCGCAGGGAGGGGCACAGGGACAGGCGCAGGAACAGGAGCAGCGGCAACTGTGGCCCCCGTTACGGTACCAGCACTGGCGCCAGTTGCCCCGTCAGACGCGGTAAGAGACATGGGAGGAGTGGTGGAAGCAGCAGCAGGGGCTGGATTTAAAGGGGTGGCAGATACAGTGCTTGAAACAGTGGTTGGACCAGCAGCAGCCAAAGAAGACGGTAGGGACGCCACTGGCAGAGCGGTAACAGGAGGAGGGGCAGATGGAGACGAAGAATGGGTGGAGGAGGGAAGAGCAGAAACAGGAGCAGCAGTAGGCAGCGTGGGGTTATCGGCCATCACCGGTTTCTGCCCTGCTCCTGCGCTTGGTATAGGGTGGACCGATGTGTCTGTTGCATTCACCTGATCTGCGGAAACCTGAGCTGCAACCTGAGCGGGAACATGAGATGTGGTCGCAGGTGCTTGTTTGGAAGGCAGAGTCGTTTGATGATGTGGCAAGCCAGCGTGGTGCTGACCCTGCTGCGCGTGCTGCTGCTGATGAGTTGCCTCTACCTTGCTCACTTTTGTTGCCACGTCAGCATGTGAAACAGAAGCCACAGATGCCTCCCCTCCATTGGTCAAACCACCTGTTCCTGCAGCAGCTGCGGCCAACGAACCGCCGCCCGCCCCTCCCCCCGCTGCATTTCCCCCGATAGTCTGCGCCTTCTTCCCCCTCTTTCCGCCATGCCCCTGCGCGGGCTTCCCCCCGGCAGCTCCCGCTCCCGCCCCTGGTCCCATCTCCGCGTCTCCATCCCCGTTTGTAACGGCCCCTTTTACCTGCCTGCGCCGCCCTGGTTTGGCGGGGACCCGCGCCTGTGGGCCCTTCGGGGGAACTGGCGCCATTTGCGGTGGAGGAGACGCGGCCGGCCGTGTCTGCTGCTGCTGCTGCGGTGGCGCCGGCTGCTGAGGCGGAACGCTTGATGCGGGGAAATGCGGCGGCGAATTCGCTGGTGTTATGACAGCGGACGGTGGAGCATACCGGGAGGAGGGGGGGGGGGGGGGGAGGGGGGAGAGTGGGGGGCGGGGGGGGCGGAGAGGAAAGAGGGTAAAACAAGAAAGGGTTTTAGCAGAAGCTAGCGATGAACGGAGCGAGGAAGACAAGAGACAGCAAGTATGAAAGCACCAGATGCAGCGTAACTTCTAGACGTAACAAAGAACCAAGACGGCCGAATGATATATGGAGGGCATGGATGTGAGTGGGAGAATAAACAGCAAAATGTCTTTACCTGGACAATCCTGGAACTACTTAAGACCGAGAGCTCTCAAGTGGTATGCTGCAATAAAACCCATCTTTATCAGCACTTCTGGGGGTAGAAGAACACTCAGCAGAACGCACGTACCAGGCGCGCTAGGCTGTTGTTGCTGGTGCTGGCGACCTGCTGAGAGCTGCTGCTGTTTCTGTGGCTGGTTCATTGCAGGCGCCTGCTGCTCTTGTTGCATGTATTGGACACGCTGCTGCTGCGTCTGCGTCTGCATCTGCTGCTGCTGCTGCAGTTGCTGCTGTTGTTGCTGGTAGTATTGCTGTTGCTGCCCTTGCTGTTGCCCGTTGTGCTGCATCTGCTGCTCTTGCTGCGTCACCGGCACCTGCTGCTGCGCGTTCCCGTGCATCCCCGCCGGTTGCGCGTGCCCTGCAGAAACATTCCCCCCAGCGTGTCCCGCGTGTCCCGCGGGTCCGGCGGCGTGAGCAGTGGTAACCGCTGTAACGGCGGCAGCACCCGCGGCGGGGCCCACGCCGTCATTATAAGCCTCCATGGCCATCTGTAGAGACTGAACCAGCCTGTCCGCGTGCCGCCTCTGACTATCCATCGCCGTGCGATCCTCTAAGAGCACTATGTAGTCGCTTAAGATGACTTCTAGGCTCTTCGCTGGCGCGGGCGCCTGTGCAAGTTGGGAGTGGGATGAGAAGGTCAGATAAGAGATCGAGAGCACTAGCAACGGTGAGAACCAGAACCACAGGATGCTAATCAGAAGAGAAAGCGCCGCCGGTGAACGGCATACTAGAAAACTCCATGAAATTAGAGGTAACAAGTTGGCCAGGAAGCCGGCACGTGAAACTAGATAGTTGCAGGAAGATAGAAAGATGCCGCACCGCTTGCATCGGAGCGAGTAAGTTCGATGCTTCCGACTGGAACGCATCGAGTGTCCGGACGAATTGGCAGTCCTGCAAGTACTGCCGCACGAGGAACGCGACTTCATAGCGCGTAACCACGCTTCTGTCCCCGCGAGTCACGCGCACGACGGGAGCTGCCGACATTGCTAGGTGAGTAAGCTGTGAAACTAATTAGAGAGGTTTCTACCCTGGAAAGGCGTTGCTCGTGATTTGGGAATATGTTATCAGCTGATTGTATCCCACCATTGAAAAAGGGCTGGGTGGAGCCTGGGAGCTGGCACGCTGGCACTTGCCGCGAGGTGTGCTGAAGAAACTGACGAAACCGTAAAATGAGGAATAGAGAGAGGGGTTGGGAAGGAATTGGCAAGCGGACGGTTTACGATGGCGGGAGTTGAGGGTCTGAGGGAGGCAGTGAAGGAGTTCGAGTGTCGAGGAAAAGGGAAACTGGTTCCTGATTTAGTGTCGCGCTGACGCTTCTTCTGCTACCTCTGTCGCTGCTGTTGGCCGCTGTTGTGTTGGTGCTGCTGATGCACCTCATTCCTGCTTCCAACCCAAGTCTCGAGGGGCTTGCTTTTGCGAATTTCGAAATTGAATTTTGAATCGAAAACGCTGCGTCTCCACCAGTCACAGAGCGCCGAAGTCCCATCAAGATGTGCTGGGAGTGTGGTGCCTTCATGCACGACGTCTTGCGATAAAGCGAAAACCTTGTAAGCTGCTCGCAACGGGATACCATTTCATGCACAGATGGTTCGCAAGCATGGGGTTTGAATTGTCAATTTGGACATCCGAACCACAAGCAGAAATCCGATTTGGAAGGACCCACGTCTCTCATCAGGTGGCAACCAATAATTGGCATATGAATAAACATAATAGTAACTGTCCAGCTTTCATACACAAGAAATATAAGGTACATATTACATAATAACTAGAATCGGAATCCAGAAGATCATCATACACTAGAAAATGCGGGAAGCTCTTTCGTGTGAAAAGAAACTCATACGAAAAGTATATGTAATGTATAAGAACATTTATCCCTCTCGTTACAATGGCAGTGGCAAAGTTTGCTCTTTGCTCAGAGTAAGGAATTTTTCCGGATTCCTTACTCGGTCACACTGTACGCGTACAACCCCGGTTTTCGGAAAACCAGGCTCGGTCCACCAACCTCGCCTTCCGAGCCACCACCGCGTCGCCTTCGGTTTTTCCAAACCCCGAACCTGCACCCAACCATCTCGCGACCCCGCCACCTCGGCCTGGCTAGCTTCGCTATATTAGTCCTAGGCCTCGTTGTGTTCTCAGACGTTGTAATCACTTCCGCATTATTGAATTCTCCGCACTCTTTCCTTTCACAACACATAACACTCAGCTTGTTACGGGTGCAATGAATCGAAGTAACGAGAATTGCACTAAGGTGTCAAACGGGTACAAAGATGTGAGCGAATGCATGAGCGAACATTTATACGCAAATCATGCAAACGGTAACGCGGTGCGTGCGAGCTAGCTAGTGCTATGCTGGCAGCGAGGCTCGGGCTAGTCCCGAAGCGTAGGCTGACACGGCCGGGCCAGCAGTGCGAGGTTTGGCAAAACAGTGCGCGCGAAGTTAGCTAAGTCCCGTTAGCAGTAACGGACGAACAACGGCTGTTGCTGTACGCGATGTAGTCGGGCTCCGTAAGGAATGCCGAGAAAATTCCTTACACTACCCCCCCCCCCCCCCCCCCCCCCCCCCTCAAGAAGCCCCCTCCGCTACGCGAGTGCGAGTATATTGTGGAATCCCCGGCTCCTCAGGTACGCTTGCAGGGCAGGGTGGTTTTCGATGTTGGCCAGGGGCACCCAGCTATCTTCACTTGACGTGCGGTCCTTCCAGCGAACGAGGAATTCAATCCTCCTGATTCCCGTGGGGTGTCAAATCCGATGGCTCAGGATTTTTCGGGCTCGATGATCGGCTCTGGTGTAGGGCGAGTCATGGATGGCGGCCCGTGGCGAGGCAGTTGGCTTGTGGTTGGGATGTATGGGCGAAGCGAGCTGACGTGGAACGAAGGGCTGATGTACCAGTCGGTTGGTAACAGTAGGTGCGCGGTTACTGGCGTGATCATGTGGCTGATTTGGAATGGTCCACAGTAGCGCGGTCGAAGTTTCGGTACGTCGTGCAGTCGCAAATTTTGCGTGTTGAGCAGTACGTAATCCCCTGACTGGTATGTGACTGGGCGGCGGTGGCGGTCGGCGTTGCGCTTAGCGATGACGTTTGTTTTTTTAATTGCTTCTACGGCTCTGGTGCGGGCAGCTTGTAGGATTTCGGCGAATTGCTATGCGCGTGGTGTTGGGTTGTCTGGACTCGGCGTCATGGGCACTGTAGGATTTTGCTCGTAGTTCAGGTAGAAGGGGGACTGCTGCGTAGTCGCTGACGTGGCGTTGTTGTACGCGAACTCTATCAGCGGCAGCTGCTGCTCCCAACTCGTGGGATCGTCGCACGTGGCACGAATCAACTGCTCCATCGTCTGATTCGTCCGCTCCGTTTGACCGTCGGTCTTGGGGTGGTACGACGAACTGAACTGTAGCCTGGTCCCGAACTGCTCCCAGAGGTTCTTCCAGAAGTTGCTGATGAACTTTGTATCCCTGTCGCTGATAATCGCTGCTGGTATCCCGTGCAGGCGAACAACGGCTGCGATGAACAAACGAGCGGTCTCCTCGGCTGAGATCGACTTTTTGCACGCAGCGAAGTGTGCCATCTTCGTCAACCTGTCAACCACGACCATCACCGCATCGTTACCCCTAGGGTTCGAAGGTAACCTTGTAACGAAGTCCATGGTGACCTGCCGCCAAGCGCGCTCGGGCGGTGGTATCGGCTGCAACTGACCCGCCTTTCGCTTCCTCGAGCTCTTCATCACCTGATATGTGGGGCACGAGCCCACGCGCTGTTGCACGTCGGCCAACAGCTCCGGCCAGCGGTAATACTGCTGCAATTGCTGTCGCGTTTTTTCTCCCCCAAAATGTCCCGAGGTAAATCCGTCGTGTGCCTCCTGCAGTAGCAGCTCCCATCAGTAGTGAGTACGCGGGTACCCAAATGCGGTTGGTGCCTGTTTTTACGTAATAAACTCCTTTAGCTTCTGCCAGTTGCTGTGAATTTCCGGTCGTGACAAACGGGTCTGTGCGGTATACGTGGGTGAATAGGCCTGTTAAAAGCGGGTTGGTTTGGGCGAGTAAGATGGCATGGAGTTGG
Source organism: Closterium sp. NIES-65 (assembly GCA_948144175.1). Classification (NCBI taxonomy): domain Eukaryota; kingdom Viridiplantae; phylum Streptophyta; class Zygnematophyceae; order Desmidiales; family Closteriaceae; genus Closterium; species Closterium sp. NIES-65. The sequence continues at coordinate 5,661,169 of CANXME010002068.1, forward strand.
GCGGTGGGGCGAGTGAGTGAGTCGGCGATGTTGGAGGCGCCTTTTGTGAGAGTACGACGGCTTTCGCCAGCTATGCTTGCTTGTCGTTACTTTATGATGCTATTTCTAGCATAGGATAATTATATGCATGCATGAATTGCTTTGTTTCCTAGGCTAGGAGCTTTCCTATATATTATTATAGTTATAGCACCGAGCTAGGTTGCATGCACCGAATTCTGGCTTTTCGGTTGCCACCGAATTGCCTTCTACCGAATTCGTTAAGGATCTGTTTGGGACACTTCGCGACCAGTGGAATCTTCGCGTAACACCTGGTTACGGGGCCTTGTGTCGAGCCTATATACAGCCTCGTGTTGTACCCAGGTGATTCATTCAATTGCAATTCTCTTTTCTGAGCTCGATCCTAGATCCTCACACCTGGTAATCAGAGCCTGTTTGCAAGCGAAGTTTTTCGACCACTTAAACCTAGCTTTTAAAACCGCGGGGGCGACGACGGAAAGCGCCGATTACGGGTACGTAAACCAGTTCCGCGCTATTTTCTAACGTCCCCCTCGAACCGGTTTCTGAACATCCCTCAGGTCCAGTGGCGAGAAAGTTGGAATTTCGACCGTCGGATCGATTCAAATCTCAACGGCCCTGAGAACTTCGCCCAAAAACGTTGGAATTTGGAGCGTCGGATCAAATTTCTTCTCAACGGCCGAGATCAGACGCAAATTTCGTTTAAGGGAGAATAACGCGACCTACAGAATTAGCCCTCGTCATTTCTGCATGTCAGAATATTATGCTCTAGCCTGTAGTGGGGTGCTCTATAGCGAGTACAACCCTTCTAGGGTTTGCTATTTGTATCCTCATTCTTGCTAGTGCAACTCTCTTCTCTCTTCTAATTTTAACATGCTATCAGAGCAGGTCGATCCCCTTGGATCGATCCTGTGGGTGGGCTCACCACCTCGTTGCTTCCGCTGCAACTGCTACTGCTACTCTCTGTGCCGCACGCCCCGTGGCGTGCGGCAGTTTTTCTTCCCGCCGTGCGCCCCGAGGCGCGCGGCGGTTTTCTGCCTGCCGTGCGCCCCGAGCGCGCGGCGGTTTTCTGCCCGCCGTGCGCCCTGAGGCGCGCGACGGGTTTCTGCCCCGTCACTCGGCGCGCCCCCCTCGGGAGGCGCTGCGACAGGCGACGGGGACCCGCGCGTCGCACCCCGTCGCCCTACCTACGGCCCCGGCCCCGTCGCCCTGCCTGCGACCCCGGCCCCGTCGCGCCACCTGCGACCCCGGTCCCGTCGCCATACCTCCGGCCCCGGCCCTAGCCCCGTCGCCCTACCAGCGCCCCGGCCCCGGCCCCGTCCCCCTACCTGCGACCCCGGCCCCGTCGCCCTAGCTACGGCATGTGCACCGCCCCCCCCCCCCCCCCCCCCCCCCCCCCCCCTCCTTTTCCCGTCGCCTGTCGAGGCGACCTGAGGGGCACCAGGGGGGTGGCGAGTATGGGGGTGGCAGTTGTGCATTCCTCCCTTTGCTCCTCCTCCTCCTTCGTATCCCACTGCTGCAGCTGTCGCTGAGGGGGGTGGATGAGTGGGAGACTGGGGTTTAGGGTTTAAGGGGGGTGCGTGGGAGTGGAGCTAGGGTTTGAGCAGTGGGCGTGTGCTGAGGGAGTGGGATAGTTTGGGGAAGCTGAATGGAGGTTGCCGTCGTGTCGCCAGCAGCACCTGTATTCCGGGGACTTCGTCCGGTAGCCCAGTCGTAGCCGGCTGTGCCAGCCGCCCGTGGGTCCGTTGCTCGTCTGCCGCTACTTTAGCCGCGGGGCCAGTCACTCCAGTATTCCGGAGCGTTTTTCCGGTAGCCGCTGTGCCAGTGTGCCTCCTGTTGCCCGTGTGTGTGCAGCTTCATCCGTCGCCTCCTATCTCCTCTCCTCTCACTCTCTCCTCCTCCTCACTTGCCCGTTGTGACTACCACTAGCTTTGCTCATAATTGTGAACTTTAAACTATTGTTTCTTGAACTTGTGCTCAGAATGTGTGGTGACATTGTGATCCACCCTGAGCTTGTACTGCTTTGCTTGCTCTGCTGATTACACCCCACTTTGGCTATGGGGGTGTGTCAGAATATTATGCTCTAGCCTGTAGTGGGGTGCTCTATAGCGAGTACAACCCTTCTAGGGTTTGCTATTTGTATCCTCATTCTTGCTAGTGCAACTCTCTTCTCTCTTCTAATTTTAACACTGCAGTCAACTCGACTCACAGTAAGATGACCAGCGCCTAAAAGTTTTTTTATTTTTGTTGCAAATCTTCCTATAAATCGCCAAATGGAGGAAAACAGTGAAAAATCCGTACGGAAAATTACGGAGTTACACACCATGTTGGAATCACTGAACAGGAATGAATGAACTAAGAGTGAAAACAGTACAAATACCTAACCCTAGAATTGTGTACCCCCTACAGGCTAACCCACTGTAGCCTAAACAAGCACAACAACATATATAATGTTTGACACACTGGCCTGGACCAGACGCGAGCGGCACTCCAGCGGATAGAGGAGCTTCTCAAGAACCAGTCGGCAGCCGCCATAGCAGTAGCGAACGCAGCGGCGAATGCAGCAGCGACGTCAGCAGCAGCAGCGGCGACACCGACACTTAACCCAGTAGCAGCGGCAGCGGCTACAGTGAATCTTGAGGCGGCACGTTTGAGGCTACCGGAGACATTCAATCCGTAGGCGAGAGACACTGACGTTCGTCGATTCATTGCGACTCTCGCAATTTCCTTCGAGGCTGTTGGCTGTACGACCCTGACACACGATGCAGTGCGGATTCGGCTCGCAGCGACACTGTTAAGAGGCCCAGCGCTCGAGTGGATTTACAACAGCAATAAGATCCGAGGCGAAGGGGTTATGGACGCAGTTTCGGGAAGCTTTAATTCAACGTTTCGAACCAATCAACTCTAGCTACATGACGCGGCAGCAGATTTATCGGCATAAACAGTTCGGCAGTGTAACACAGTACACGCAGCAAATGGAGAGCCTCTTCAACAGAATTACCAATCTGACCGAAGGGGAAAAAATCCAAGCGTATACTGAGGGGCTAAAGATGGAAGTGCGCTGACAGGTGATTGCCGCGAACTACAACAACTACCGCGACATGGTGTGTGCAGCAAAGAGATTCGATGCGCTGACGCAAGATCAACCCGAGACACGACGCCACGTGCCAAACAGATCATTCGACACGAAGCGATCGGCACCACCTACGACCGCCGACCCAATGGATATCGACAAGATCGACGCGAAGCAGCGGCCGACAAAATATGAGAAGTGCGAATTTTGCGGCGCAGCAGGACATCGATTCTTGGCATGTTGGAAAATGAAGAAGGCACGAGCAGAGCTGCATGGCAACAACAGTGCGACATCCACGATGGCGAAAAAAGGAGGACACGATGGCGCGAATTTAAAACGCCACGACCGGCCGGAAACAGGGGAAATCGCCGAGACAAATGGAGGCTCCGCGAAACAAGACTCTGTACCGACCGAGAAACTCCAACCGAACACCCCCGAGAGTAAGAATATTCCCTCTCGAGGTTTTTAAGCCTTTAAAAAATTCAGGGGAGATTTCAAGGCCACGAAAAAGCCTTCAGGCATTATTCAGGTACCTGAGAAGTTGGGCAAACCACTTCGGAGCGTTGAAAAGGGTCGTGCGTTCCAAGGAGTTCATATTCTCTCCCCGCAGCATAGTGTTAAGGCTCCCCATTGCCCACAGGAGAAGCCTACACAGCTGCAAAGGCTTAAGGGAAGGTTTCAGGCCAAGACGAAGCTGAATCGGCCTCGGATAAATCCTTCCAACCCTACTCAGTTGGAAACTGATATGGAGTCAGTAGCTTCGAGCGCAGGACCGAGGAATGATCTATTCAACGTACCCTACGATCCTATAAGCGAGACCATTTACGGTTACTCGGAGCAGCAACAACCACCACTACTCGAGGTGATCTGCAACGGGCGACACCTCCAGGCACTGGTGGACAGCGGTGCGTCTCACTCGGTGTGCGACCGCGGGACGTTGGAGAAAATTGGAGAATTTTCGGAGGAGACCAAGTTCTCGGCAACAATGGTGGACGGTACGAAACTTCCCATCCACGGTGAAGCATCACTGCAACTGTACATAGAGGCGCTGAGGTGGAAGGCGACGATGCCGATCACGAACATCAAGGGCTTAGATTTCATCTTGGGGCGAGATTTCTAAAAGCGGTTCAACCCCGAGATCGACTGGGTCAACAGGAAGGCCTGCATCTACAACAACGGGAAACGAGTGGAGCTGCGAAGCTGGACGGATACAGGGAGCGTTCCTGAAATGACATTGGCACGGTTCGAACGGACGGTGAACGAGAGTAACACGGGATACTTAGCACTGGTTATGGTAGCAGCAGAGAAGGAGAAGCCGAGTTCGGAGCTACCTACAGCAGTGAAGGAGGTCTTGGAGCAGTACAAAGATATAATGCCCGACGACCTACCCGCAGGAGTACCTCCAGCACGCACCCACGAGCACGAGATCGTGGAGGAACTAGGTACAAAACCCGTGTCACGTGCACCATACCGACTGAGTCCGACCGAGCTCACAGACATGAAGAAACAGATAGAGTATCTACTGGACAGACAACCCATCCGCCCATCCACCTCTCCCTACGGTGCACCAGTCCTCTTGACTCCAAAACCAGACGGCAGTTTACGGATGTGCATCGACTACCGCTCACTGAACAAACAGACAGTCAAAAACAAATATCCCATACCGCGCATAGACGACCTACTCGATCAACTGCGTGGAGCAACAGTCTTTTCGAAGCTGGACCTACGATCGGGTTACTGGCAGATCAAGATGGCGGACAACTCGATCCACAAGAAGGCGTTCCGTACCAGATACAGCTCCTACAATACTTGGTGATGCCGTTCGGACTCCGCAACGCACCAGCAACGTTTTAGGCCGAGATGAATCACATCTTACAACCCCTGCTGGACGAGTGCGTAGTGGTGTACTTGGACGTCATTCTTATCTACTCCAAGAACATGAAGGAGCACGTGGAGCATCTGCGGAAGGTGTTCGAGATCCTGCGGAAAAACAAGTTCTACGTGAAGCTGTCAAAGAGCGACTTTGCCCTGGAGAAGGTGCAGTTTCTTGGGCACATGGTGAGTGCCGAGGGCGTACACGTGGACCCGCGGAAGATCGAAGCCGTCAAGAAGTGGAAAGTACCGGAGAACGTGAAGGAGTTGTAGCAGTTCCTAGGCTTTGCCAACTACTATAACAGGTTCGTGCCGCAGTACGCAAAGATAACAACGCCACTGACCGACCTACTGAAAAAGGATACGCCCTACAAATGGGATACCCCTCATCAGCAAGCCATGGAGCAGCTACAGACAGCACTAACTACAGCGCCAATACTCATCTTGCCGGATCCAGACAAGGACTACGTGATGGAAGCAGACGCTAGTGACCAAGCAGTCGGAGCAGTACTGATGCAGGATCACGGACGCGGTTTGCAGCCCATCGTCTACCTCAGTAGGAAGCTATACGGAGCAGAACTGAACTACCCCATCCATGACAAGGAAGCCTTAGCAAAAGTCATAGCCTTCAAGACGTGGAGGTGTTACCTAGAAGGAGCCAAGACTACAGTCTATACTGACCACTGCAGTCTCAAATACCTGAAGTCGCAGCCGACGCTCTCACGACGACAGGTGCGGTGGGTGGACTTCCTGGAAACTCACTTCCACTACGACATCGTCTACAAGCCCGGGCTACACAACAAGGCAGACGCGTTGAGCCGCCCCGGACATGTAGCAGGCATCCAGCTCGACGGGATGAACCCTCTGCTCAAGGGTCTATTCCAACATGGGTACTCCGTGGACGCAGAAATCACTACAGCACAGACCAAGAAGTTGTTACAGTGGGAGAAAGACTTAGCTGTAAGGAAGGGTTCAGGAAAGATTTGGGTACCGAATTACGCCCCGCTACAGCAGATCCTATTGGAGGAGTTTCACGACGTACCTTACGCGGGACATTTTGGGAGCAACAAGACGTTAGCAGGGATAGCGAAGTATTACTACTGGCCCGGGATGGCAGCAGATGTGCAGCAGTTCGACACCTCATGCGACACGTGCCAGCGGATGAAGAGCAGCAAGCAGAAAAAAGCAGGGTTACTTCAGCCTCTACCCGTACCGGAGCAGCCATGGCAGGTCGTTAGCCTCGACTTTATCACAGGACTTCCTTCGACCTCAAGGGGGCACGATTCCATCCTCGTAGTCATCGATAAGTTCTCCAAAATGGGTCACTTCATACAGACCAACGCCACAGCTACAGCTGAAGCAACTTCTCGCCTCTTCTTCGACCGCATCATCACCATCCACGGCATCCCGCTACACTCATCTCAGACAGAGACCCCAAATTCACGGAGTTACACACCGGCCTGGACCAGTCGCGAGCGGCACTCCAGCGAATAGAGTAGCTTCTCGTAAACCAGTCGGCAGCCGCCATAGCAGCAGCGAACGCAGCGGCGAATGCAGCAGCGACGTCAGCAGCAGCAGCGACGACACCGACACTTAACCCAGCAGCAGCGGCAGCGGCTACAGTGAATCTTGAGGCGGCACGTCCGAGCCGCACATGACTTCGTCACCACCATGCAGCAGCTATGGGAGAAGACTCAGCGACGACTCACCACGATGGAGACCTCCCAGAAGCAGTATGCCGATCGTCAGCGACATGATCACTCAGTAGCAGTCGGGGATCAGGTGCTTCTTGACACGCGCAACTTGAACCAGTCTCACCTCCCATCCAAACTCCGGCCTCGCTTCTGTGGTCCTTTTCTCGTTGAGGCACATGTGACACCAGTTACATTCCGCTTGCGCTTACCAGATATATGGAAGCTTCACAACGCTTTCCATATTCAGCTATTGAAGCCCTACAAGGACCCCAACCAACAGTTCCAGGGACGGCAGCTACCGCCACCACCACCGGTTCTCATACACGTTGAACCAGAGTACGAAGTGGAGCGCGTTCTCACTCATCGGCGCCGCGGCGGCAAGACCCTCCAGTTCCTGATACGCTGGAAGGGATACGACCCCACTGAGGACAGTTGGGTTGTAGAAGCTGATATGGGCAATGCACGCCGTGCTCTCAAGGACTATCTTGTCAAGCAGGGTGTATCTCACGCCACCCAGCTTTGAGGGGGGGACGTGTGAGAGTACGACGGCTTATGCCAGCTATGCTTGCTTGCCTTTACTTTATGATGCTATTTCTAGCATAGGATATTTATATGCATGCATGAATTGCTTGATTTCCTAGGCTAGGTGCTTTCCTATATATAATTATAGTTATAGCGCCGAGCTAGGTTGCGTGCACCGAATTCTGGCTTTTCGGTTGCCACCGAATTGCCTTCTACCGAATTCGGTAAGGATCTGTTCGGGACACTTCGCGACCCGCGGAACCTTCGTGTAACACCTGGTTATGGGGCCTTGTGTCGAGCCTATATATAGCCTCGTGTTGTACCCAGGTGATCATGTCAGATTTATATGACTTAGCTGTTATAGGCTATTGTGGGGTAGCACATATGGGGTACAGCTTTCTAGGGCTTGTACTTGTACCCAACTTTCCCTTAGTCTTTTCATTCTCGTTCAATTTCACATGGTATAAGAGCAGGTTCCCCTGTGGGAACTGTTCCTAGGGCCCACCGATTTTTTGTTTCCTGCCCGGAGCGCGCTCAGCCTCTGCCTGAGTCGCGCTCCCCTCTCACGACCCCGTCGTGCCGCCCTTACGACCCTGTCGCGCCGCCTTAGCGGCCCCGTCGCGTCACGCCTCCCTAGCGGCCCCGTCGAGTCGCCCTTGCGACCCCGTCGCGCCGCCCTCGCGGCCCCATCACGTCGCGTCGCCCTCGCGGCCTCGTCGCGCCGCCCACGCGGCCCCGTTCCGCCGCCCTCGCGGCCCCGTCGCGTCGCGCCGCCCTTGCGGCCCTTTCGCGCCGCCCTCGCGGCCTCTTCGAGCCGCCCTAGCGACCCCTCCACGCCGCCCTCGCGGCCCCGTCACCTACCTTTGCGGCCTCGGCGCCGCTCTTCCGGCCTCGGCGCCGCCTCTGCTGGCCCCGTCGCCCCACCCTTGCAACCCCGCGGCCCCACCCTTACGGCGCCGGTCGCCACCCTTCGTGGCCCCGCCGCCGCCCTCAGCGGCTTCGTCACCGCCCCACCCGGCCCCGCCGCCGTCCCTTTAGCGGCCCTGCCACTCTACGCGGCCCCGCCGTCACCACCGAGCCGCCGGCGCCGCTGAGCCACCGTTGCGGCTGTGCTGCCGAGCCGCCGTTGCTGCCGAGCCGCCGCTGCTGCCGAGCCGCCCGAGCCACCCGTGCCGCCCGAGCCGCCGCTGCTGCCGAGCCACCCGAGCCGCCCGAGCCACCGAGCTGCAGTTGCTGCCGAGCCGCCGAACCACCGAGCCGCCCGAGCCGCCCTGTCCGGTAAGAGCGGCACCTCTACCACTGCGCTGCCCTTAGCCTACTGCTCGCACTGCTAGTCTAGTGCTGTCATGGCTACCCCTTGCGTCCTCGCTTTTGACGCTGAGGGTCGGGCCATTGACTTTGACGTCTGGGTAGATGACCTGCAGCTTTTCCTACAGTGTGATAGGGTAGACGGTCTCTCCCTCTTTGACCTCACTTCTAGTGCCTCTCCTGCCCCTGCTGCTGATACAGACGCCACTGTTCGCTCACAGTGGGCCATACGCGATGCTGCTGCACGTCTTGCTGTGCGTTGCCACTTGCCTACCTCTGAGCGTGCACATTTTAGCCAGTACAACAGTGCTAGGACCTTGTACGACGCTGTAGTTGCACGCTACACTTCCCCTGCCACTGCTGCACTTAGCCGCCTCATCCTGCCGTACCTCTTCCCTGACCTCGCTGCTTTTCCCACAGCCGCTGACCTCCTTATGCACCTTCGCACTTGTGACATTCGCTACCGCGCTGCCCTTCCCGCTGAGTTCTGCGCCAAGAACCCCCCCCCTATGTACATCACCCTCTACTACATAGTCACCCGGCTCTCTGACACCCTTCGCCCGGTCAGGGACCACTTCCTCTCTGTTTGCCCCACCACCCTCACCGTTGACCTCCTCGAGGAGCGCCTCCTAGCAGCAGAGCAGAGCATAATCGCTGTAGGAGCCTCTCGTGGTGACCCTCGTGCCCCTGTCTTTGAGGGGTGCTCCCCCTCTCCTCTCTTGCCCTCTGTTGCCTCTGCTGCTGCGGCCGACCTCGTTCGTCTTGAGTCGGTCGGTGCGGCGTCTGCCCCTAGCGGGAGACGCCGCACTGGCAAGGGCAAGGGGGGCAGGGGCGCTGGAGGAGCTAGCGGGGGCGGTGGAGGTGGCGGTGGAGGCGGCGGAGGGGGTGGGGGTGGCGGTGGGGGTGGTGGCGGGGGTGGGGGCGTCGGTGGCGGCAGTGGAGGCAGAGGCGGCGGCGGCGGTGGCGGTGGGAGTGGAGGTGGCGGAGGTGGCGGCGGTGGAGGTGGCGGCGGTGGATGAGGCGGCGGCCGAGAAGGTGGAGCTGGTCGGGGTGGCGCTGCGCAGAGGGTTGGCTCCGGTGGTGGTCAGCGCCTGCAGCAGCAGTAGCAGCGTACTCGTGAGATCCCCCCCCCTCAGCAGCTTCGTGAGTGGTACGCTGCACGCCAGCGGGGTGGGGGTACTGGTCCGTGCACCTACGTCATACGCACCGGCGACCACGCGGGTGAGCCATGCCGGGGTGCGCACTCCACCTAGCGCTGCTTTGGCCGCCTGATGGACGCTTGGCGTCACCAGTTTCTTGAGGCCACTGAGATCCCTCGCTGGGGCGAGCTGTTTAGGGCGGGAGTAGCTATCTTTGACCTTGACTTTGATGCTATTCTTGCTGCCATGTATGCTGTGACTATTAGTGATGAGGGTGACTGTTACCGGTGTTTTCCGCCTGACCCGGGCATTGGGACTGCTGCTCTAGGTACTGGTGAGGGTGCTGCTCTAGGTGCTAGCGAGGCTGCTGCTCTAAGTGCCAGTGCGTATGCTTCCTCAGGTGCTGGTGAGTCTGCTCTCTCAGGTACTGCGTCGGCTTTGGCCTCCCACACCTTCACCCTTGACTCGGGGGCTTCTCGCTCCTTCTTTTGAGACCGCACCACACTCAGCCGCTTGGCCGGCCAGTTGGAGTCCCTCTGGCAGACCCCTCTGGGGGTCCTGTCCTTGCTCACTACTCCACTGTCCTCCCGTGTCCGGCGGCCCCCTCTGGCACCTTGTCTGGTCTTTACCTCCCCTCGTTCTCTACAAACTTGGTGAGTGGTGCTGACCTACAGGATGCGGGGGTTCACCAGTTCACTCCTGCGAGCCAGCGGGTGACCCACTGCACGGACACTCGGACGGGCCGACACTTGGCCACGTTTACACGTCGGCCGGGGTCGAGCCTATACAAACTGACCACTGAGTCTCCTCCAGTCACTGCGTCTGGTCAGGCAGCTGCGTCGGGTCAGGTGTTTGCTGCTGCGTCTAGGTCTCGTCCTGAGTCTGCTCCCTGCTCGTGTCGCCTCCTGTCTCACGAGACTCTCCTCTGGCACCACCGCCTTGGTCACCCCTCCCTGCCTCGTCTCCGAGGCATGGCCTCCCGTGTCCTCTTCTCTGGTCTTCCGCGGTCCCTCCCTCCCCTTCCTCCGGGGCCTGCCCCTACCTGCATCCCCTGTGTCGAGGGGCGGCAGCGTGCTGCCCCTCACTCCTCCTCGTTTCCTCCGACAGAGGCCCCGCTGCAAACGCTTCACACGGACGTGTGGGGCCCAGCCCGCGTCCGTGGACAGGGTCACGAGCGCTACTTCTTGCTGGTGGTTGACGACTAATCGCGTTACACCTCAGTCTTCCCCTTGCGCAGCAAGGGTGATGTCACTGAGGTGTTGATCGACTGGATCCGCGCAGCTTGTCTCCAGCTCAGGAAGAGTTTCGGCTCGGACTTTCCTGTTCTCCGTCTGCACTCTGACAGAGGCGGAGAGTTCTCCTCTGGCCTTCTGCGAGCCTACTGTCGTGCACGAGGCATCCGCCAGACCTTCACGCTTTCGGACTCTCCACAGCAAAATGGGATTGCTGAGCGCCGCATTGGCATGGTCATGGACGTCGCCCGTACGTCCATGATGCATGCGGCTGCCCCCCATTTTCTGTGGCCTTTTGCGGTTCGGTACGCGGCGCATCAGATCAACCTTCAGCCCAAGGTCTCCATGCCGGAGACCTCCCCAACTTTGCTGTGGACGAGGAAGGTTGGCGATGCGTTTGCGTTCCGTGTCTAGGGATCTCAGGCGTTTGTTCGCGACTTGTCTGCGGACAAGCTGTCCCCTCGTGCTGCTCCCTGCGTCGTCCTTGGCTTCCCCCCTGACGCACCAGGGTGGCAGTTCTACCACCCCACCTCTCGCCGTGTTCTGTCCTCCCAGGATGTCACGTTTGACGAGTCGGTCCCCTACTACCGTCTCTTCCCCTACCGCACTCCGTCCCTCCTCCCGCCACCGCACTTCCTTGTTCCAGGTCCCCCCCTGGTAGACCCCCTTCCCCCTTAGGGTCCTGCCCCTTCAGGTGTGTCCCAGGTAGACGCAGTCGAGCCTGTGGAGGTCGCTGGTGACTCTGGTGCTGCTGGGGGTGCTGAGCTTGGGGGTGCTGACTCTGAGGGTGCTGAGCGTGTGGATGCTACGCGTGGGGGTACTGAGCCTAGGGGTGCTGAGCGTGAGGGTGCTACGGCTGGGGGTACTGAGCCTGGGGGTGCTGAGTCTGGGGGTGCTGAGCCTGGGGGTGCTACGACTGGGGGTGCTGAGCCTGGGGGTGCTACGCTTGGGGGTGCTGAGCCTGGGGGTGCGGAGCTTGAGGGAGCTGGGCCTGCTCGTGTGGCGTCTGGCGGTGCTGGGCCAGGAGGTTCTCCGGGTGCTCCGTCTCGACGGGAGCCACTCTCTCCACAGGAGGTGCGTGAGTGGTTTGCCCGGCGCTGGAGGCGTGCTTCTAGAGCTGGAGGTTCTTCGGCTGCTAAGGGTGCTGGTGCCACGGGTCCCGGAGGTGCTCGTCCTGGGAGTACTGGAGCTGCTGGGCCTGCGGGTACTACTGGAGCTGGAGCCACTGCGTCTTCTCGTGGTCCGACTCGAGCTGGAGCTGCTGAGGGTGTTGGCGCTGGCGGTACTGGAGGCGGTCCTGCTGGGGGTACTACTGGTGCTGCACGAGGTCCTGGAGCTACTCGGGCTGCTGGGGGTACTGGAGCAGGAGGTGCTGCTGGCGCTGGTGCTACCGCTGGGGGTGTTGGAGCTATCCCTGCTGTGTCTGGAGTCGCTGCGCGGCCTCGGCCGTACTTCGTTCCGCTCCTCGAGCAGGTTCTTGGTCTCCCGCCTTCTACTGGTCCTCCTCCTCCCTTAGAGTGTCCACAGCCTGTCCCGTCACAGTTACAGTTACAGCCGGCCTCCCCACTGCCTGCTCCTTCTCCCTACACTGGTCCTACTAGAGGTCTTGCTGAGCGTCGTGAGCCGGCGTCTCGTCTTGCGTCCCCTGTCCGTGCTGCTCACGCTAGTGGTCGTGGTTCGCGTCCGCGTCCTTTCCCTGTGCGCGGCACGCACCGGATGTCTCTCCGTCCGTCCACTGCTCCTCTGCGTGCCCCTTTGCCTTCTCCTCCTGAGTCCTCTCTTCCTGCTCTTGCTGACCCAGAGCCGGACTCCCTTCGTGCTACCAGTCAGACTGTCATGCGTCTCCTTGCTACTGTTGTCACTGACCCTTCCTTTGAGTCCACTACTGCGTCTGCCCTAGTTGCTGAGCTCGTCGACTTTGGTGCTCGCTATCGACTAGACTACGCTGCTAGTCTTGTTGCTGCATCTGAGTCTGTCTGTCTTCAGTCCGTCGGGGGTGAGTGTGCCCTTGGCACGGACGTCCTTGAGGACAGGCAGGAGGAGTTCTAGTGTTTGGCTGCTGCTTCACCTCATCTCGTGTCCGTACTGCTTACCCCTGAGGGAGACCCGGATGCACTTGACATCCCAACTCCGCGCTCTTACGCGGAGGCGATAGAGGGTCCCTACTCCTCTTAGTGGCAGGCAACTATGGACGCAGAGATGGCTTCCTGGAAGTCCACAGGCACCTACGTTGACGAGGTTCCCCCGCCTGGGGCGAACATCGTCAGTGGCATGTGGATTTTCAGGGTGAAGCGGCCGCCGGGTTCTCCGCCTGTCTTCAAGGCGCGTTACGTGGCTCGTGGCTTCAGTCAGCGGCAGGGAGTTGACTACTTTCAGACCTTCTCTCCCACCCCGAAGATGAACACTCTTCGGGTGCTGCTGCACATAGCTGCTCACCGTGACTACGAGCTACACTCTCTTGACTTCAGCACTGCTTTCTTGCAGGGCAGCCTGCACGAGGAGATCTGGCTGCGCCGCCCACTTGGCTTCACTAAGACTTTTCCTCCTGGCACCCAGTGGAGCCTCCGGCGGCCAGTCTACGGTCTCCGCCAGGCACCGCGTGAGTGGCACGACACACTGAGGACTACACTTGCGGCTCTTGGGTTTGCTCCCTCTACTGCCGACCCGTCGCTGTTTCTGCGCACCGACACTTCTTTGCCGTTGTTCTACATCCTCGTGTACGTCGACGACTTGGTATTTGCCACAGCTGACACTACTAGACTCGCCCACGAGATGTCCAAGCTGCAGAAGAGACACACGTGCACAAATCTGGGTGAACTGCGCAGCTACCTTGGCTTGCAGATCACCCGGGACAGAGCACAGCGCACCATTACCCTGACTCAGTCACACATGGTGCAGCAGGTCCTTCAGCGCTTCGGCTTCACGTACTCCTCGCCTCAGGCCACTCCTCTGTCTACTCGCCACTCGCTCTCAGCTCTGCCTTCTGATGAGTCCGTAGAGCCGAGTGGCCCGTACCCAGAGCTTGTTGGCTGCCTGATGTACCTGATGACCTGCACACGACCTGACCTTGCATACCCTCTTAGCATCTTGGCACGCTATGTTGCTCCTGGGAGACACAGACTAGAGCACATGGCTGCAGCAAAGAGGGTGTTGCGCTACGTGTGCAGTACGTCGGGCATGGGGCTAGTGCTTGGAGGGCGACGTCGAGAGGTCCTCACAGGTCACGCTGACGCTTCTTGGGCTGACGACCAGGCTACGCAGCGGTCGTCACAGGGTTACACCTTCAGCCTTGGCTCCGGCTCTGTTTCGTGGTGGTCTACCCGCTCGTCTTCTGTTCTCAGCTCCAGCTGTGAGGCTGAGATCTACGCAGGGGCCATGGCTGCACAGGAGCTACGTTGGCTCACCTACCTGCTGACTGACCTAGGAGAGCAGCCTTGTTCTCCTCTTGTTCTGTACGTAGACAACAAGGCCATGCTGGCCTTGTGTCGGGAGCAGAGACTGGAGCACAGAACAAAGCACATTGCTCTTCGCTACTTCCTTGCTCGTGAGCTACAGCAGCGTGGTCAGCTGCGCCTTGCGTATGTGGCCTCTTAGGCCAACACTGCTAATATCTTCACCAAGGCACTTGCGCCTTGTGATCATCAGCGCCTCTGTACTCAGCTCGGTCTTGTGCCTACCTTGCCTCACTTGCTCACCCCTTGACCTTGTTTGTACCGTTACATATATATAAACACCTGCTCTTGCTTGTTTAGCCTTATATATAGATGTAATCCTTCGTGTGAACTGGCCTTGTGGCCTTGAACTTGTGCTCGGAATGTGTGGTGACGTTGTGATCCACCTTGAGCTTGCTTTGCTTTGCTTGACTGGTCTTGTGACCCCTTGTTCTCCCCCACTTTGCCTATGGGGGTGTGTGAGATTTATATGATTTAGCTACTGTAGGTTATAGTGGGGTAGCACATATGGGGTACAGCTTTCTAGGGTTTGTACTTGTACCCAAGTTTCCCTTAGTCTTTTCTTTCTCGTTCAATTTCACAGATCAATCAATTACAATTCTCTTTTCTGAGCTCGATCCTAGATCCTCACACCTTTCTTGTACGTTACCGTGTAGTGGAAGTTGGACTCGAGGTAGTCCAACCAGCGAATCTGTCGCGTGTTGAGATTTGGTTGGGCGCGTAGGTACTGTAGTGATCGGTGGTCTGTCAGTACTGTCACGTCGGCGCCAGTCAGGTAACACCGCCAAACCTTGAACGCGTGCACGATCGCCAACATTTCGCGGTCGTGTATCTGGTAGTTGCGTTCGGGCGGGTGCAGCTTGCGGGACTCGTACGCGATTGGCTAGAGGCCGTTCCCAAAATCCTGCAACAGTACTGCTCCCAGAGCGATGTCACTTGCGTCAGTGACGAGCTCGAACGGACGGTGTGGATCTGCGATGTGAAGCACGGGCGGTGAGCACAAAATGTTTTTGAGGGCCGAGAAGGCAGCTTGCTCTTTCTCCCCCCACGTGTACTCAACCCCCTTCCTCAGCACGTCTGTCAGCGGGGCAGTCAGCTTCGCCATGTCGGGGACAAACCGGCGCACGTAGTTGACGAACCCCAAAAAACTCCGCAACTCGGTCTAGTTGGTCGGCGCGTGCCATGCTTGAATCGTCGCAATTTTCTTCGGGTCTATTTCCACTCCTGCAACTGAAATAACGTGTCCCAAAAATTCCAGGCGGTCCTGTAAAAACTCACACTTAGACGCTTTGGTGAGTAGGCGGTTCTCACTCAGTATTTTAAAAACTGCTTCGATGTCCTGTAAGTGCTGTGCTCTGTCAGGGCTGTAAATCAGTATGTCGTCCAGGTATATGATGACGCACTTATCTAAGAGTGGCCGGAAAGCTTCGTTCATGGTCATTTGAAAAATGGCGGGGGCGTTGGTCAGTCCGAAGGGCATGACGGTGTATTCGAAGGATCCGTAGCGTGTTCGGAATGCGGTCTTAGTGCAGTCGGGCGGGTTGACGCGAATCTGGTGGTAACCCCCTCGGAGGTCGATTTTCGAGAAAACCTGGGCTGTGCGCAGTTGGTCGATCAGTTCGCCGGCTCGCGGGATGGGGTAACGGGATTTGATGGTAACCCTGTTCAGTGCTCTGTAATCTATGCACATGCGAAATCCCTCGTCTTTTTTTGGTGTGAACAGTATCGGTGCGGCGAAGGGCGACGAACTAGGGCGAATGAATTCCTTCTCGAGCAGGTAATCAAGCTGCTTCCTCAGCTCGTCCAGTTCGGGCTGGGTCACTCGGAACTGTCGCTGTACTGTTGGCTGTGCCCCTGGTTCTAACTCTATCCTGTGGTCGTGCAGTCGCTGAGGTGGCAGTCCCGTCGGTAAATCGTCCGGGAAAATGTCGCTGTACTGCTTCAACTGTGCTGCCAGATCACTCGGTACGTCGACCAGCAGTTTCTCTAAATCCCCTCCTTTGTCTGCTGCCTCGGCTTCCCGAATGTCGACCGCGTACACGTCAGCTCCTGCCGCTACGGCGCGTTTCATCGTGATCGCGTTGACACGCACCGACGAAGACCCAGGCGAGCCCCAGCGAGGTAAGGCGATGTTGTTACCGTTCACTCGCACGGTGCAGTCACCTGTCGTCCAGTCGATTCGCGGATTGTGTTGTCGCAGCCAATCACGCCCGAGTAAAATATCGGTTCCATCGAGGGTCGTTGCGAGCATTTCCTGGCTAAACGTGAAGTTACCCCCACATCGAATCCGAACCCGGTCTACGCGTTCCCGTATTACCAGCGGTGTGCCGTCTACCAGTCTTGCATCAATCTCAGGTAAACATCTGTCCAATGGCAGTCGCAGTTTTCGTGCTGTAGCAGTGTTGATGAGGCTGTAGCTGGCTCCCCCGTCTACGAAGATTTTTACGAAGTCCGTCCCGATTTTCCCACTAAGCAGTACGGGGCTGTCTACCGTGGTACCCTCCTTATTCGGCCGGGTGTGGTCGATTGCGTGAACCGACACAATCACTCGGTGAGGGTCGGTTGGGTCGGGCGAGCGGCGAGACCTGTCAGTAGAGGGCCTGTCTGCTACTGACTCCCAGCGTTTCCCTACTGCTTGGTCTGTTTCTGCTGCTCGGCCTCCCCCTTTCCCTTAGCGTTTTCCGGGCATTCGCTCTTGCGATGTCCCGGCCGATTGCACGCAAAGCAGCGCCCTTTGAACGGTGCGGCAGCGGCATTTGCGACGACGGCACGTATCGTGGCGCCCTCGTTCGTCCCACGAGGCCGATGTCCTCAATGGCTGCTTCCGTAGGACCCCGGTCTCGGTCGGCGGAAGAAATCAAGTTTCTCCGCCATAGCGAGAATTTCTTGAAAGTCGGTGACGCCGCGAAGCTGGATTTCCTGAGCGATGTCCCGCTTTAGGCCGCCGATGTAGCGGTCGATGCGCTCGCTCTCGTGCATATATCCCACCTACTCGCATAGCGCCAGAAATCCGCTCGTGTAGTCCTGGACGGAACCGAGTTGGCGCCAAGTGCGGAGCTTCTGCCGCGCCGCGATCGAAGCCGCGATTGGCTCGAAACGAGCGCGCAGACCTGCGCACCACGCGTCCCACGTGCGATACTGGGGCACCTCTACGAAATGCGACGGCGCCCAGGGTCCGGTTTGTCTTTCCCGTGTCGGTAGAGTCGCGTAGTCCATCGGCTTCGTGACGATGACGCGCCACCAGTCCATGGCGGGTCCTCGCAGCAACGACACGGCGTAACGAATCTTCGCCGTATCCTCCGAGACGTAGTTCACGTCGAAGAAAACGTTCAACGTGAAGAGCCACGCCTGAACGGTAGGACCACCCCGCTGACTTGGGTCAAAACACGGCGGATGCTGCGGCTTTAGCGGCATCGGCGACGGAAGAGTTGATCCGCCGGCCGGCACTGAAATCGTGACTTGAGGCTGAGTCCTGGCCGCATTCGTCGCGTCGGGGTGTGTCGTGCCGTGGTCGTCGTCTCCGTCGTGGCGGACGACGCCATCACTTGCGGCGCTCGCGGGTTGCCCCACCGTTTCGTGCTGTGATGTTTGTGGTGCAGGCTGAATCGGAGTGCCAGGTGCTTGGGATTGTGCTCGTGTGAGGTCGTTTTGCAGGGACGAGCGTTCTGCCGTCAGCGTCGCAATTTCCTCGGCGCTCTCGCGGATTTGCCGCAGCAGATCGTTCAAGTGCTCCTGCGTGAGAGTCGTGACGTCGGTGTGTTCAGCCATTTCGAAGGATGCCGGCTCGTCTTAGTCTAGGCGCAGTCGTGGCTGCATGTGTTTACGAGAGAACATAAGGACAGCGGCTCCTAGGTGCTAAGGTACGTGAGTCCCTTCGAGTGAAAGATCAAAAGTTGATTTCCTGGGGTGCGCAGATGCGCGGTCCGAAAGAAAGGGGCCTTGAATACCAAGTGTTACGGGTGCAATGAATCGAAGTAGCGAGAATTGCACTAAGATGTCAAACGGGTACAAAGATGTGAGCGAAGGCATGAGCGAACATTTATACACGAAACATGCAAACGGTAACGCGGTGCGTGCGAGCTAGCTAGTGCTATGCTGGCAGCGAGGCTCGGGCTAGTCCCGAAGCGTAGGCCGACACGGCCGGGTCAGCAGTGCGAGGTTTGGCAAAACAGTGCGCGCGAAGATGGCTAAGTCCCGTTAGCAGTAACGGGCGAACAACGGCTGTTGCTGTACACGATGTAGTCGGGCTCCGTAAGGAATGCCGAGAAAATTCCTTACAAAGCGACTTGACCTACAAGCATTAGGCAATAACCCTCCCCCAGACTTGTTCAGCGCATTGGCTTGCAATTCACGCGCCACCTTGTTTCTTGATCCCCTTCCAAGTTTGAAACCCCGATTCTAATTGTTTCGCATGTCTCAAGTAACCCCTATGCGAACTTCTTTCAAGCCGGTCACTGTCAGGATAACCTGGCCGTCACCTCGAAGTCTCCTCCACACTCCACGTCAAACGTTCCTCCCAGCATTTTATCCTGGATCGGAATGGCGAGCCCATTTGTCAGATGCAATTCGTTCGCATTGCAGGCCCTACTGTTCTGACCTTGACTACTTAGGTTAGAACACTACTGTCCGAGTGCACCCCTTATCACACCTTGGGCGCCATTGCACTCTTGAAATTTCCACGGTCAAGGTTAGCCTTACTTGCAGCCGCTAAAGAGACTAAGCCCTGCGTTCCGGCTGTTGTAGTTCCTGACTGTAAGCCTAACTCACGTAGATAGTGGATTCCTCCTTAGTCGCTCCTGATGTTGGTCCACCCTCCTAAAAACGGCGCCCTGATTTTTTCGTGTTGGTATCGTTTCCTCCGTTGTTCGTAGTTGATTACTTCAAGAATAGCAATTGACGGCCTCAATAATAATCATAGCTGCGTTTTATAGCCGGGACAGAAACGCGCCATGGATTACCGAATGCGGCTGGGGGATAAACGGCCGCTTGAAGATGGGAACGCGCCGCACCAGCCCGAGAAACGACAGCGAGTTCCGGCTTTAGCGAGGTAGCGTCGCTTGGACCATTCTACGAGTCACTTCGCTTATTTAGCTAGCTTGGTACACGAGACGCCTTACAATAGGTTTGAACGCTTGTATTGTAAATCTTAGCGCGTGCCTGAAGGCTGAAGGTTAGTATTGCTCCTGTCGAAGCTAGAAATTTTGCAGCTCCTGCCTCATGCTCCCTGCACCGTCCTTAGCCCAATCCGCACCGACGTACAATGTGGCTTGCTGTTATCAGGTCACTTCTAGATGCACTACCCTTGTTATGTCGGCCTTTTTTAGTTTCTGCTGCCTATGCCTGCGTTTGTAGCGTTTGCCTTTTGCTTTTTTACCAGTACGCACACGAGCTTCGTACCGGTTTCTGCTGAGGTCCTTGTTGGGGCTCTCTGCCGGATTTCTTAGTTTGCGCCGCTCGAATGTCACGGCTACCCTAATCCTTTTATTCCCCCCTCTTCTTCCTTGTCCGTTTCTTTCCGTATACTCGAATGAATTTGTTTGTGGGTATTTACTACTTATCTTCGCTGGTCACCCTCGATTCTTTATCATCGCAGTGTAATTGTAGAGGCGGTCAAGATGGACAGTTTACAGAAGCTCTGCTCCACGCTCGAGCCCTTGTTACGACGCGTGGTGCGTGGTTCAAGTCATAGGTGCTCTGCTATAATCTCCTGGCCGCATTGTCACCCTGCCCCTCTCTCTCTCTCTCCCTCTCTCTCTCTCTCTCTCTCTCTCTCTCTCTCTCTCTCTCTCTCTCTCTCTCTCTCTCTCTCTCTCTCTCTCTCTCTCTCTCTCTCTCTCTTTTCTTTTCTTTTCTCGATTGCGCACCACGTTATTATCTGATTTTGGCGATACAATCCCTAACTGCCCGCATGAGACGCTGGATGTCTGCATGATCGCTTACCTGCGCGTACCTGAACGACCCTCTTCTTCTTCCGTCGTGTGCGCGCGTCTCCTGCTTCTGGCTCCTGCGCGTGTCTCCTGTGTACTCCCCGTCGCGTGTGTTTCTCTATGTGTGTCTGTGTACGCGTGTGTGTGTGTGTGTGTGTGTGTGTGTGTGTGTGTGTGTGTGTGTGTGTGTGTGTGTGTGTGTGTGTGTGTGTGTGTGTGGGTTCCCATCGTAATCAGGTCGGTGAAGAGGTGGAGAAAGCGCTCGCGAAGCTTGTGCCCAACAATGTACCGCAGCTGCCTGGAAGGTTCGTTTCCGTTCGAAATCATATGCGCTTCTCAAACTTAACTCCTCCCGCTTTCTCTTTCCTTCTCCATAACCCATCCGCCCCTCTTCCCTCCCCTCTACCCCCCACCCACCCTTCCCTCCTAACCATCCTCGGACCCCCCTGCGTCCCTCCTCTCGTTTCTGTGCCTATTCACTCCGCCTCTCCTCGTTCCGCCTCACTTCCCCATCATTCCGCCTCACTTCCCCCCTCATTCCGCGCGCCTCCCCTTGCCGCCGTCCCCTTGCGCCCCTCCCGGCCGCTCCCCGTCCGCGCGCGCGCAGACCCGACCCCAAGCGGCTGCCTGCGCCGGAGAGCTCGCGCAAGCTGCGCCTGGCGTTCCGCAGCAAGCTGGCGCTGCCACTGTACACGGGCGCGCGCGTGGAGGGGGAGGGCGGGCAGGCGGTGCACGTGGTGCTACAGCACGCGGACACGGGGCAGACGGCCATGGATCTCCCGGAGTCTAGCGGGAAGCTAGAGGTGGTGGTGCTGGAAGGGGACTTTAACAAACCTATTGACGACGACTGGACGCAGGTGAGTCGAGTTTGTAGACGTCTGAAAGCGGAAGCAGGCGGTGCACGTGGTGCTGCAGCATGCGGACACACATGGGGCAGACGGACGGCCATGGACCTTCCGGAGTCGAACGGGAAGCTGGAAGTGGTGGTGTTGGAAGGGGACTTCAATAAACCTCTAGACGACGGCTGGACGCAGGTGAGTGAGTCGAGCTTTGCGACGTTTGAGACATCCTGAAACAGGAAGCTAGAGGTGGGTTGTGCGGGAAGGGGATTTGGCAACAGCAGCTGGCCGGATCCGTTCCCAGCAGTCTCCTCCTTGCACTGCGGCGCAAAAACACTCTCTTACTTGCACCGCCATCCTTATCTTTGAAAACCCCCCTTCACCTCTTCCCCTGTTCCTTTCCGCCATCCTCCCTTTGTACCACCTTTGCACCTCTCCGCCTGTTCACCCAGCTCTCCCCTCCCCCCTTCCCCCCTCGGTCCCCCCCCCCCCCCCCGGGAGGAGTTTGAGCAGAACGTGGTGAAGGAGCGCGAGGGCAAGCGGCCGCTGCTGACGGGCGTCTCCTTGCGAGGAGGCTCAGAAACACTTTCCTGCTGCGACCCTCATCCCACTTTTCTGGACTGTACCCTCCTGCACCTCTCCCACTGTTCCCCTCCCACTCTTTCCCTCTTCCCCCCTTCTCTCCTCCCCCTCCTCCATCCCCCCTCCCCTCCGCCTCTTTTCTCTCCCCAACCCCCGGCAGGAGGAGTTTGAGCAGAACGTGGTGAAGGAGCGCGAGGGCAAGCGGCCGCTGCTGACAGGCGAGGTGACGTTCAACCTCAAGGACGGCGTGGGCACGCTGGGCGACCTCTGCTTCACCGACAACAGCAGCTGGATCCGCTCACAGGCGTCCCCTTGCGAGACGGCGTACAGACACTCTCCCTTCCGCGCCCCCCGTCCCCCATTTCCAATAACCCTTCTGCACCTCTCCCCCTGTTCCCCCCCTCCCCCACCTTCCCCCCAACCCCCCTCCCCTGCCCGTCCCCTTCGCCAGGAGGAGTTTGAGCAGAACGTGGTGAAGGAGCGCGAGGGCAAGTGGCCGCTGCTGACAGGCGAGGTGACGTTCAACCTCAAGGACGGCGTGGGCACGCTGGGCGACCTCTGCTTCACCGACAACAGCAGCTGGATCCGCTCACAGGCGTCCCCTTGCGAGACGGCGTACAGACACTCTCCCTTCCGCGCCCCCCGTCCCCCATTTCCAATAACCCTTCTGCACCTCTCCCCCTGTTCCCCCCCTCCCCCACCTTCCCCCCAACCCCCCTCCCCTGCCCGTCCCCTTCGCCAGGAGGAGTTTGAGCAGAACGTGGTGAAGGAGCGCGAGGGCAAGCGGCCGCTGCTGACAGGCGAGGTGACGTTCAACCTCAAGGACGGCGTGGGCACGCTGGGCGACCTCTGCTTCACGGACAACAGCAGCTGGATCCGCTCGCGCAAGTTCCGCCTCGGAGTTAGGGTTGCGCCCGGGCAGGAGGGGGAGGGCGGGGGCGTGCGCGTGCGGGAGGCCAAGACTGAGGCGTTCACGGTTAAGGACCACCGGGGGGAATGTGAGTGGCGCAGGGCGGGGGCAATGGCCTTGGGGTAGGGGGGTAGGGGGAAAGGGGGGAGGGGGGCATGGGGGAAGGGGGGAAGGCGGGGGAAGGGGGGAAGGCGGGGGAAGGGCTTGGGACGGGAAAGGGCCACGCTGGGCGACCTCTGCTTCACGGACAACAGCAGCTGGATCCGCTCGCGCAAGTTCCGTCTGGGTGTCAGGGTGGCGCCCGGGCAGGAGGGGGAGGGCGGGGGCGTGCGCGTGCGGGAGGCCAAGACTGAGGCGTTCACAGTTAAGGACCACCGGGGAGAACGTGAGTGGCGCATGGCTGGCGCTATGGCTGGGTAGAAGGGGGGAAAACGGGGAGATGGGGGGGGGGTAAAGGGGCGTTGGGGTGGAAAGTGGAGCGTGGGGAGTAGGGAGGGGGAAGGTGCGTATTGGGGGTCAGTGGAGAGAGGTTCGAGTTGGGGTGAAATAGATTTACCAAGTCGATGCGATCACTGCTCTCCCAGTCTCTCGCTCATCCCTCCGTCGTCTCCGCTTGCTACTGCTTGCTACCTCTGCTCTCTGATTCCTTTTCTGTGGCTGTGTCCCGTCAAGTTTCTGTTTCCCTGTCCCCCCCCTGTCTTTCTGCAACGTTTTCGACCTCATTGCGCTCCCCTCATCTGCTCAGCTCCCTTCCCCTCCCCCACCTCACTTCACACCACCCTGCCCCTCGCCATTTTCGTTCATCCGCCCTCCCCTGCTCTCTGTTCCCCGTCCAACTTCCTCCTTCCCCCCGCTTCAATTCTATCTCCCACCCGCCCTTCCCTACCCCTTCTGTCTCCCTCTGGTCTCCCCATTCTCCAGATTCTGTCTCCCAACCCAACCGCCCTTCCCCACCCCTTCCCTCCCGGCGCCTTCTCCCTCCATCTTTCCCGCTCCATCTTTCCCGCTCCCAGTGTCCTGTAACACCATTCGCCCAAGGCAAATGACGAGGTGTGCCGGCTCCGACTTCCAGCCCTTCATTCCCCGCCTTCCTCGCCCCTCCCTCAGCACACCCCCTCCCCTCTGGGCCCGTACTCCCACCCACCTCCCCCGCGTCCCCCCATTACCCCTCCCCTGCAGTGTACAAGAAGTACTATCCTCCGAAGCTGAACGAAGAGGTGTGACAGCCCAATCACGCAGCCCCCTATTCCCCCCATCCTCCCCCCCCTACACCTCATCCCTGGCGGTCCCTTCTATTCCCCCTCCCCAACGTCCCCTTCCCCTCCTACCCGCTCCCTCGCGGTGTACAAGAAGCACTACCCGCCGAAGCTGAATGACGAGGTGTGACATCTCAAGAACCCAACCCACTCTCTTCCCTCCCTACTCCCTCCTCGTCCCCCTCACGCGCCTCCTTCTCGGCCCACACCCCCTTCCCCCGCAGTGTACAAGAAGCACTACCCTTCCACAAGCGCCTCAACCAGTCCGCCATCGTCACACTTTCCCCTCTCCTCCTCCCCTCCCCTTCAACCCCCCTTGGAATTTCCTTCAACCCGCTTCCCTGCATCCCCACATTCCTCCTCCCCCGCATCCCCGTCTCCTCTCCCGCCCCTCCCCCCCACCCCCCTCTCCCCCCCACCCCCCTCTCCCCCCCACCCCCCTCCCCCGCAGTGTACAAGAAGCACTACCCGCCGAAGCTGAACGACGAGGTGTGGCGGCTGGACAAGATCGGCAAGGACGGCGCCTTCCACAAGCGCCTCAACCAGTCCGCCATCGTCACCGTCGAGGACTTCCTGCGCCTCATTGTCATGGATCCGCAGAGGCTGCGCTCGGTTCGTGTATACATACACCGTCTGCATGCACCTACATGCACCCCTGTATGCACCCGCGCGTGCACCCCTGCATGGACCGCAGAGGTTCCGATCAGTGAGGTAGGGCAGGGTCAACGGTCCACAAGCGCCTCAACCAGTCCGCCATCGTGACTGTTGAGGACTTCCTGCGCCTCATTGTCATGGACCCGCAGAGGCTGCGCTCGGTGAGTGCGCTGTGCACCTTGGCAAGACCGCAGAGGTTCCGATCAGAGCCTCCCTGCCGTGCAGCGAGGGAAGAGCCAGGTGAAAAGAAAGGTGTGCAAGCGAAGCGCCTCAACCAGTCCGCCATCGTCACCGTTGAGCAGCCCGGTGTTCACCTGCGCCTCATTGTCATGGAGCACCGTGCAGCAACAATGAGCGCGGCCCCAGAGGCTGTATGCACCCCTGCGAAGCGCTCGGTGAGCAGCACATATAGAGCTGTATGCACCCCTGTGTACACCTCGGAATGCACATGCATGCACCCCAAAACCTCCATTGCCCTTTCCTTCTTCCCTCGCTGTTCCAGATCCTGGGGTCAAGTCAAGCATGCCGAACAAGATTTCGAAGGGCGTGGTGGAGCACACCGAGACGACTTGTGAGACGACTCAAACCACTTGTCTTGGTCGCTCTCCCCACTCCCCGCTCCCCCTCCCCCTCCCCCGTCCCCCCCTTCTCTGTTCCAGATCCTGGGGTCAAGTCAAGCATGTCGAACAAGATTTCGAAGGGTGTGGTGGAGCACGCCAAGATGGCTTCTGAGACAACTCCAAACGCTTGCCTTGGTCCCCAGTCCCCCCCCTCCCTTCTCCCCCGTCCCTCCTCCTTCCTCACTCCTCCCTCCTCTCCCTCCCTTTCTCCTTACCTCCAGATCCTGGGATCGGGCATGTCGAACAAGATGTGGGAGGGCGTGGTGGAGCACGCCAAGACGACTCAAAGGCTCGCCCTCCCTTGGTTCTCTTCCCCCTTCCCCCCTGCCCCCCTTCCCCCCATCCTCCTTCTCTTCAGATCCTGGGCTCAGGCATGTCGAACAAGATGTGGGAGGGCGTGGTGGAGCACGCCAAGACGACTTCTGAGACAACTCCAAACGCTCGTCTTGGTCCCCTCTCCCCCTCCCCCCTCCTCCGTCCCTCCTCCCCCCTCCTCTCTCCCCTTCCCCTCCCTCCTCTTCAGATCCTGGGCTCCGGCATGTCGAACAAGATGTGGGAGGGCGTGGTGGAGCACGCCAAGACGTGTGCGCTGAACGGGAAGCTGTACGTGTACTATGCGGACGAGAAGCAGAACATCGGCGTGATCTTCAACAACATCTTCCAGCTCATGGGGCTCATTGCTGACGGCCAGTACATGTCCGTCGACCTGCTCTCCGACTCCGAAAAGGTAAGCGAGATGGGAGGAAAGGGGGGAGAAGGGGCGGATTGAACGTGTGGTAAGGGAGGGGAGGGGCAGGGAGAGCGGGAGGGGGAAGGGAAGGGGAAGGGGAGGGGAATGTGGGCGAGATGGTGACGGGAGAGAGTAAGGGAGGGGAGTCTAGTACCAAGTGCTTAGATCGCCTGGTTTGACACAGAGAAAAAGGGGGAGGCCACATTCCCCTCCGCCCTGCGTGCGTGCCTTCCACCCACATGCACCAGCCAGCTCTACGTGGACCGGCTAGTGACCATGGCATACAACGACTGGGACAGCGTGGTGGAGTACGTCGGGGTGGCACTCATTGCCGCCCCCTCTGCCCCACAATCCCCTCCCCCCCCTCTCCCCCCTATGTGCATGCAGCTGTACGTGGACCGGCTAGTGACCATGGCATACAACGACTGGGACAGCGTGGTGGAGTACGACGGGGAGGCCAGGCGCTCATTACTGGCCCTCCACCCCACCCTTGTCCCCCAATCCTCTTCCCCTTGCACCTGTGCCCCCCGAACCGGATGCAGCTGTATGTGGACCGGCTAGTGACCATGGCATACTGGGACAGCGTGGTGGAGTACGATGGGGAGGCGCTAATCGCTTCCACCTCCACCCTATCCCACTTTTCCCCCTGCCCTGTGTGCGTGCCCCCTTCGTGCAGCTGTATGTGGACCGGCTAGTGACCATGGCATACAACGATTGGGACAGCGTGGTGGAGTACGACGGGGAGGCACTCATCGCCTCGCAGCGTGCCGCAGGGCAAACGGCCGGGGGCGACAAGGCAGGGCCGTCGTCGGCGCCCACTGTGTCGGTGACTGTTGGGGCGTCCACTGCTGCTGAGGGGCAGGGCACTGCCACTTCGCTCGATGACTCTGATGGGCCTCAAGGTAGAAACGAACAAGAGAGGTTGGCTTCTTGAGGGGGAGAAAGATAGTGGGGGGGGGGGGGGGGGGGGGAGGATGGGGGAGCTCTGGGGTGGGAAAAGGGGGGTATGGTAGTCTGGTGGGTCTGATTCAGGTGCGTGAAGGGGAGGAACGTCAAGGCAGGGAGGGCTGGCCTGCTTAGGGCGACAAGGCAAGGCAGGGCCGTAGTCTGCGCCTAGCATACATTGTCGGTGACTGCTGGGGCGTCCACTGGTGCTGGAGGGGCAGGGCACTGCCACTTGGCTTGATGTCTCCGATGGGCCTCAAGGTAGGAACGAGAGAGGTTGGGAGATGATGTTGGGGGAGGTGGAAAAAGGCACCTGCAGTTGTTCGGCTCGGCACCTGTTGTGTCTGAATCCAACCAGCAACCTTCGTTTCATTCACACCGTGGTGCATGTGCATGTGCGTGTGTGTGTTCTCGTCTGCGCGTGTGCCCCTCTGTGTGTAACCTGTTGTGTGGTTAGGTGGCTCTTACCAAATCGACTCGGTGCAGCAGCAGCAGGGTATCTCGGGCAATGCATCGTTGCTACAACAGCACGTGAGGCGGCAGGCATTGGCCAACGACCAAGCACAGGTAAGAGGTCTAGTTTTTAGGCGCCTCGAAACTCGTTGCAGCAGCAGCAGCAGGGTATCTCGGGCAATGCCCTCTGTCTATGCCCTCTGTTTATGCCCTCTGTCTATGCCCTCTGTCTATGCCCTCTGTCGATGCCCTCTGTCGATGCCCTCTGTCTATGCCCTCTGTCTATGCCCTCTGTCTATGCCCTCTGTCTATGCCCTCTGTCTATGCCCTCTGTCTATGCCCTCTGTCGATGCCCTCTGTCGATGCCCTCTGTCGATGCCCTCTGTCTATGCCCTCTGTTTATGCCCTCTGTCTATGCCCTCTGTCGATGCCCTCTGTCGATGCCCTCTGTCGATGCCCTCTGTCTATGCCCTCTGTCTACACCACTCCACTATGCACTGCTGCTTCGCTCGTTCAAGCTCTCTCACATGGGGCATTAACTTAACCCACCACCCATCATCATGATTAAGCTCACCTCTCTATCAACCCACCCGTCTGGCCGCACATGCCTTGCTGGAATCGTTCTGCCCTTTCATTCAGGCTGTGGAGCAGAAGCACCAGAACCAGGACCAGCAGCAGCAGCAGCAGCAGCTGCTTCAATTGGGCCTGGGTAGACAAGGTGGTCAGCAGAACCCCCCACAGCAGCAGCAGCAGCAGCAGCAGCAGATGGGGTATGGAGGGGGTGTGGGAGGGATGGGAGCAGGCAGCTCAGGAGGAGGAGGAGCAGGAGGAGGGGGACTCTGGGATGGCTCCACTGCTGTTGCAGGGGGCGGGGAGGGTCACATGGGCGGTAACAACAACACTGTTACAGTGGGCCCAGATCCTTTCGCCAATGCCATGGTTCCCTTTGGTGCTGGTGCCGCCGCCGGTGGTGGGGGTACTGGCGGTTTGGGGAATGACGGGGCGGGAGGAATGGGAGGAGGGGGCATATCGGGGTGGGCGTCTGGAGTGGGGAATGCGAGCAGTGGGGCGACAGGAGCAGCAGCGGCGGCTGCGGCGCTCTTTGGTGGGCCTGGGGGGCTCAGTGGGCACTTGGACGACTTTGGGCTGTCAGAGGAGGATCTGCGTGCTAAGAGCCTGGAGCTTCTCGAAAATGAGGATATGCACCAACAGGTGTGTGTGTGTGTGTGTGTGTGTGTGTGTGTGAGTGTGTGTGTGTGTGTGTGTGTGTGTGTGTGTGTGTGTGTGTGACCCATGTTGTTGGATAGAGTAAGATACTTGAGAAGCATGGCATGCACCAAGAGGTGTGTGGGACCCGCCTCACTGCCTTGCCTGTAGCTCCTGCTATGCTGAGCGCCAAAATAGCCGGTTTGGCTTCACAGGAGTTGTCAGAGTGAGGCTTCCTGTGTTTTTTTCAAGAAAGTTGTTCAATCTGCTGAACTCCTTTAGCTCCACATGTGCACTTACACCCCCTCCCATCTCCCCACACCACTGCCACTTTTCCTCACCATCATTACCCCCCTCGCTCACCCTCGTCCTCTCACCAAGGCTCCACCCAGCGTCCCTTGATTCAACCCTGTTTGCGCTTCTGTTAAAGCTTCGTGACCCATGTGATCACATTATCTTTCACAATTCTCCCTCGCCCACCCTAAATTCTTCCCCACCCCCTCCACCCTCTACAACCACCAACACCCCGTACTCGTCCTGTGATGCAAACTTTCTTCTCCCCACATGCAGATGCAGCAGCTGCTAGGTCTGATCAACGACTACACGCCGGCAGGGTCAGCAGGGACCATCACAGCGAACCTACAGCACGATGACAACGAAATTGTTTTCCAAGGGGGGTTCCTCACTCCCTCTGCTCCCACCGGTGCTGTGACTGCTGGAGGTTCAGGAGGGGTTGCGGTAGGGGGAGGAGTTGGTGGGGACGGGGTGGGCCCGGATGGGGCTTCGCACTTGAAGCATACGAGCAAGGTTGGGTGGCTGAAGCTGCGGGCGGCGTTGCGGTGGGGCATCTTTATCAGGAAAAGGGCTGCGCAGAGGCGTGCGCAGATTGTTCAGTTGGACGACAATGATGATGATGAATAGGGAGTGAGAAGTGATCTGGGTGGGAGTGAGAAGTGATCTGGGTGGGAGTGAGAAGTGATCTGGGTTGGAGTGAGAAGTGATCTGGGTGGGAGTGAGAAGTGATCTGGGTGGGAGTGAGAAGTGATCTGGGTGGGAGTGAGAAGTGATCTGGGTGGGAGTGAGAAGTGATCTGGGTGGGATCTGTGACAGGTGGGATGGGACAGGGTGGGGAAGGGATAAGGAGTGGAAGGGGGATCATTCGGAGTGGGGGGATCATTCGGAGTGGGGTGGGTGAGGAGTAGCTAGGGGAAAGAGATGAAAGACAGTAGATCAAAGGGAGTGTGCAGACGGGTGACCTATGGGTTCGTGGGTGTCGCTGCTCAATATGAAAGTTCCTGGAAGAGGCTATAAAAGTGTGCTTGGCATAGCACGCTTCTTCCTGGTATTTTACTAATTGCCCGCTTATCTCCAAGCTGGATACTTTCCAGTTCGAGAGGAATAAGTGGGCGCTTTTTCTTTCCCTGGCTGTTCATGGGTAGTTGGCTATCGCATGCATTATACTTGTACCTAAAATCTTCAAATACAGAAACATCATATATTTATTCCGTTAGAGGTTTTATGCTGTATGGATCTTGGCACCCACATCCGACAAAGCTACCTCGAGTCCTGATCGTCGACCACGAAATCTCTCGCTCCGCAGATTGCTTTTACCCATCGGAAAGCTGCCACGTGCCATTTGTCGACCTCGCCATGCCGCTGTTCCCCCTTGGTATGATCTCCTTCAGATCCGCGCTTTGAGAGTCTTACCAATCACGGTTCGGATGCAGCGCCAATGGGGTGCAGGCTGCATCTCCCCAAGCCAAAGCCTGCTGCTCTAACACCCACACATTCTGCTCACCGCCCCCATGAGCGGGAGAATGGGAAGTTGGGCTGCCTTCCCGCAACTAGCAGCCCTTTCCGCGCGCGCCTCTTCACCTCCCCTCAAACATCCACCCACCTTCCCTCCGCCCTATTTTCCCCCGTACCCACTACCCCACGTATCCGCGCAACCTTTTCTGCTGCTTCCGCCCCTTGCCTAGCAGGATCAGCAATCCATCCAAAAAGCTTTTGCCCCTGAACCCACTATTTTTAAACTCACCTGAACCGTGACCAGACTGTAGCCTTGTTCGCGCATACTAGTATGGCACTGGCACAGTAAGAAATTGGTAAACTCTATATTTCTCGCTGCTATGGTGCCCATACGCGTCGACTGGCTTGTGCTCCCGTTTGTTACATTCAACGCTTACTCGCAATATTATTGTCATGGGGCTTGGACTACGCTATAGCTGCAGCAATATAGGCAATCGATGCTGAGCGTCTGAGGTCGTTTCCTGGCGCGTCGGGTTAATTCACTCCTTCCTACTTCGTTCAGCCCTCTCGCCAATTCCTCAATCACGCTTGGTCACAAACAGCAGTTCCCGCACACCATGATCCCTTCGCTTTGTTCACCGTCGCTTCAGTCACACTCGCGTGCTGGAAGCGCAACGCTCGTGAGTTCTTGTCCGCGTCAGCCTCTCGAGACAGCGGTCCAGTCCTCGGCTTTCCCCGTGTCCTCCGCTTCCCTCGCTCCCGCCGCTTTTGCCGCGGTCCCTGCGCAGCCTTCTTCGTTCATCCACCAATCGTGTGGCCGCCTCACGTCCCCAGCGTTCTCCCCGTCGTGCGTTCACCTTCCGCATTCTCCGCCCAACGCCTCCCCCGCGCGCGTTTCCGGGGGACAAGCAGCCCTTTTCCCCGCGCTCTCGTCCTCCGCTAGCCTCGGCGGAAGCATCAAGCTAAGAAGTATCAACGGCAGGTCCGGCGGAAAACACGGCAGCAATAGCAGCAGCAGCACTGCGGGCGGCGGTGGTGGCGGCGGCGGCGGCCACCGCAGCGGCCGCGTCGCAACTTCTTTCTCTGGCGCCTCGAGATTCGATTCGACATCCAGAGCTGCATGTGTACGCGCGTACGCGTTAAAACAATTTCACGGCGCATCGGCGGAACGCGCAGACATGCGGATGCTATTGCCACAGAGCCTCCCCGCGTTCCCCGGAAACAAGCTCCCGGTGAGCGCGGGTATGGGGGGAGAACAAGCGGAAGGGGCGGAACGGGGTAGAAAGGGTATAAAGGCCGGGAAATGGGTGGGACGGTGTTTGAAATGAACGTACTCTGGACCTGGTAACGAGTACAGAAACGAGGATTGGGTGCAGGAACATAAATGATCGGCTTAAAGATAGAAACTTGGTGTCTTTGGAAATTTCTCCCCATGGCAAAGATCGTATCTACGCATGCTTTCTCCTCCACCCTTCTCCCCCCACCCCCTCCAAACCCCCACATCCCCCCTTCTTTTCCCGCTCTTCCCCCTCCCCCCCCCCCGGCAAACAAAAGTTTCTCTCCCCCCTTCCCCCCCCCCCCCCCCCCCCCCCCCCTCTCTCCCCTCTCCCGCCACCCCCCGCCCTCATCTCTCTTTCCTCCCCTTTCCTCTCTTCACTGCTCTTCTCCGCCCCTCCTCCTCCCCCTTCCTCCTTTCTTCCCCTCCCCGAACCCTCCCGTCCTTCGTCCTTCCCCTTCCTCCCGCCCCTCCATTCGCAGCTCCCGTCCGTTACCTCCTTTTCTCCGTTCGCGAGCCCGTCGCAACAACGGCTGGGCGACTCCGTGCGATGCTGTGCGAACGCCAGGCGACGCGCTGATCGCGAGCCGCTGCTGACGCACACCGTGGAAGAGTGAGTGAGCATGATAAGAATGATTCCCGTACTTCGTCGTCATTATGGCGTTCACAACGTGTGTATGAGTCTGAGTCACTTAGTAACGCGTGCTGAATAAACACACACAATCACACACAGAGACACACGAACCCACAACGCCGCCCGCCACAACCACATCTCCACCCTCTCCCCCTCCCTCTCCCCCATCCCCCCCGTCCCTTCCTCTTCTTTTCTCTCTACACTCTCACACATGACGCCATGGCCCCATGGCAGACCCAGATGATAATATGATGCCTCTCAATCCAATGTCCTCAATCCAACTTTCCCCCACTCCCGCTTTCTAAACTCGCTCTTCTCTCTAGCTGTCCTCTCAGCCCTGCTCTCTCCCTTTCTCGTTCTCTCTCTTTGCCTCCCTTCCCCTTTCCATCGCTCAATCCCCCCTCCCCCAACCCCTTCAACACCCCCGCCCCTCCCCGTATCTCTCACCCGCCCCTTCCCCCGCCCCTCCCCGTATCTCTCACCCGCCCCTTCCCCCGCCCCTCACCGTACCTCTCACCCGCCCCTTCCCCCGCCCCTCCCCGTACCTCTCACCCGCCCTCCCCTCGCCCCTCTCCGCTTTCCCCCGCCTCTCCCCCGTACGCTCGCGGGCAACCACCACCACCACCACCACCACAACGGGCAGGGGCGAGACATTGTGGGGCATATCGCAGCGGTACGGCGTGCGAGTGAAGGACATACTGCGCGCCAATGGGCTCACAGACGTGCACCACGTGGAGCTCGAAACCACTCTGCTCATCCCCCGCTCTGCTGCCGCCACCGCCGCCACCGCCGCCGCCGCCGCTGCTCCTGCTGCTGCTCCATCTGCTGCTCCTGCCGCTGCTTCTGATGCTGCTGCTCTTTCTGCTGGCACTCCTGCTCTGCACGCGAGCGCAAGCGCCCAGAGCAACAGCGGCAGTAGCAGCAGGAGCAATACTACTCCCATGCCAGTCACTGCTGCTGCCGCTCCCACCACCACTGTCGATGGTCGCAGCAGCTCCTCAGTTTCCATTTCCTCTGATTCAGCCTCTGCCATTGCTCCTAGACGGACAGGCAGCAGCAGCAGCAGCAGAAGTGATGGGAGGGCGAAAGCATCGGCGAGCGGAAAACCGCGCTTGTTCTTTCAGGTAGGGAACTCACAGTTTGCAACTGGTGTCTGTGCTGCTGCTGCTTCTGCTGCTGCGCGCAAATGCACCCACTCACGCACGCACGCGCGCGCGCGCACACACACACACACACACATGCACGCACGCACGCACGCACACAAACCCCCCCTCCCCACACTCACACATCGCGACCATCCCCAACCGCCGGCCTCCCATTATCTCCACCACAACCACGACCACTAAACTCCCCCTTCCCATCCCCATCCTTCACCACCACCACCACCACCACCACTGCAATGACCAGCAGAATACCAATCTGGAGCAGTCTGAGGAGCTGGCGTTGCTACAGGCACGGGCAAGGCACCAGGTGGGTCGGTCGGTCGGCTTGCCTTGTCTGTTTATGCAGCGCTTTGAAACAAGATGAGGGGTGGGCAGCTCATGAGCTCATGAGCATGTAGACAGACAGACAGTTGCGAGCTTTTGTTCTCGGAAGAGTTTTTTTCTGACCGCATTGCTTGGTGTGAGGAATTCCTCTGGGAAGAGGAGGAAGGGTTTGGAAATAAGGAATGGAATGAATGGTGTAAATAGTCCATTTTCTAAGATTAGGAGAAAAAAAAATAAATCTGGAGCCATTGGTCGCTCTTTCGAATTCAAAACAATCTGCAGTGATTGGAAATGAGAAATGCAGTGGGTGGTCGTTGAGCGAGGTAGGCGACTACCTGTGTTGGCCATGTCAACATAACTCAGTCACAGTTGGTGTTTTTATCTCAATTACCTACCCTCCCTCCACACCCCCCACACCGTGCGCTCTCCCCGTGCAGGATGCATGGAGCTGCATAAAAGGAACCGTCTCCTCCCTCTACTCCTCCCTCCACTCTTCCCTCCCCCAGCAATGGCATTCCTCCACTGCTCCTGCTCCCACACACCCGGTCACCCCCCCTTGCTCTCTCTCCTCCTCCTCCGCCGCCTCCCCCCCAACCCTCTTCCAAGGTCCCCTCCTCGTCTCTCTCGTGGCGTCGCTCTCTCTTGCGCTCCTCCTCTCGCTCCTCTCCTTCCTCCGTCCGATCTTTCTCCGCTTCCGCGCGTTGCAAGCTGAGAGAGAAGCAGCCACCGCCACTGCCAATCCCCTCACCCCTTTTGGGGGGTTGGGAATGGGGGTGGCACAGAGAGGAGGGGTTCAGGGCGGAGGGGGGGTGTTAACAGATAAGACTGGTGCTGGTGCTGGTATTGGTGAGGAAGAAAATGGGAGAGGAGGGATGGGAGGGGGAGGGGATGGTGGTGTGGGGGTGAGTGGAGGAGGGGTGCCTTTGCTGGGGGCTACAGCAGCGTTGATGCTGAACGAAGACCGACGGCTGAGAACGTCTGATTGGACTAGATCGAGAGGGGGAGCCTCGGCTGCAGCTGCTGCTGGTTCTGTTGCGGCTGGGATGGTGAGTTCTGCCTCTCATCCTCCTGCTCTCATCCTCTCACTCACTCACACCTCACCCTCACCCTCCCTCTCCCCCTCACCCTCTCCCTTTCCGCCTCCCTTTCCGTCTCCCCCTCCTTCTCCCTTTCTCTCCTTTCCCTCGGCACTCCTCTCCAAATCCTAAATCTCCTCAAATCTCTTATCGTCCCTTCCGTGCTCTTACCGCCCCCACTCCATTCCGCCCACCTCCTTCCCTCCCCTTTCCCCCTCCTCCCCTCCCTTCACAGGGTCGGCCGGACCTCACACCAGAGGATGTGGCTCGGGATTACGAGGAGATAGTGCGGTGCTACCATGAGGGCATGGCATCGTCCTATGAGTCCTTTCTGCGCGACAGCGGCCCCATGTCTGCCGGCCGCTTCCAGCAAGCATTTCCCCTGGTCTTCCAACCTCCCGAGCTCCTCAAGACTTATATATCGTCCCGTCCTTGCTCTTATCGCTCGTATCCCTCTTCCTTTCACCCCTCCTCCCCCCCTCCACTCCTCACTTCCCAGGGTCGGCCGGACCTCACGCCGGAGGACGTGGCTCGGGATTACGAGGAGATAGTGCGGTGCTACCATGAGGGCATGGCATCGTCCTATGAGTCCTTTCTGCGCGACAGCGGCGCCATGTCCGCCGGCCGCTTCCGGGGCGGCATGCCGCCCAAATTCAGGCCCAAGCCGAAGCAGCGGTGATGCTAGGATGGGGGTGCGGGAGAGGGTGTGGAGAGATGAGGTAGGAGCAACTAATCTTTGTGCCAGTGGGAGGTGATGGTGGTGAAGAGAGGGCAAGGAAGCAAAGGATTGTTGATCTGGAGCTAAGCTAAGGAAGCAGGCTGCTAGATCAGGACTGTGGGACCTGCTTGGGCTGACTCTGCTGCTGCTGGTGATGCTCCTGGTGCCGGTGGTGTTGGTATCACAGTTTCTGCTGAAGCCCTGCTGCTGCTGCTGCTGCTGCTGCTGCTGCTGCTGCTGTTGCTGCAACCACACTGTGTTCGTTCTTCCAACCCATGCCCATCCCACTGTGGAAAGCCCTGCGTGCCGAACTTGCCATTCCAAACCTTCCATTCTGAACTCGCCATTCCAAACCTGCCATTCTGAACCTGCCATACCAAGCCTTCCAAACGTGCCTTGCCGAACCTGCCATCCAAACCTGCCATACGGACCTTCCGTGCCCTACCTACCTACTACAATGTCGAACCAACCATGATGCACCTGCCATCTCAAACCTGTCATGCCAAACCGCTTATCCAGACTTTCAATGCTGAACCTGTTGTCTAAACCTGCCATGCCAAACCTGCCATCCAAACCTGCCATTCGAAACCCATCACTCCAAACCTTCCACGCCAACTCACCAGGGCCAATCAACCAGCAAGCACCAGTCCTCCCATGCTGAACCTGCCATTTCAACCCTGCCATTCCAAACCTGAGATGCCAAACCTTCGACGCAACCCACCTCCACGTCCTCCCGCACGCGTCATACCGCTTGCATTTTTGCATCACAGTCATGATCCCGTAACCTCACTTCGCCAGCTTTCATGTGCCACTGTAATGAGGTGCCTTGCCCTTTGACTCGACACAGAAATCTCACCGGCTTTTCCACTCTCCTTTCAAGCACCTCCTTCCACACACTTTTTCTTAGTCAAGCTTTACAGCCTGAACATTACCAGCAGCAGCACCAAGCCCACTCAGTAGCAGCAGCAGCAGCAGCAATTGCAGCAAGAGCAAGAGCCTGATGAGCAGCGAGCATCAACCCATACACCATACCTCCCTTAGTACCATCAAAGTGTTTCGAACCCGGCTGTGCGACGAACACCGTACCTCCAGTCTCTATCCTTTTTCACGTCGTATCGTATCTCAGCCCATCATCCCCTCACACACTGCACTGCCACCTTATGTGCATGAATTGCCAAGCCAATCCTCTCTCAGCCTCCACCTCCGTCCCCCGACATCACTCCTTTCTCCTCCTGCCTGTCTCGTCTAAAAACTAATGCACCACTTCACTTTTACCTCTCACTGCTGAAGAATGTTCTGATGAGAGGGTTGGGTTGGGCTGGGTCAGAAGTATGCCTCAGTAACACTTGATGATTCATTATTCTAGGTGCTCAGGGGTTGACGATTGAGAGACGAGATTTTATGCAGGGTTGAGTTTGAGTTGAGTGACTTTTTTGTAGGGTCTGGGGAAGTGGGTGACACGGCGAGCAAGCAACACTTTCAGTTTTGCAGGGAAAAGGCAATAGAATTTTAACAGTGGCATCGTTACAAGTTTACTGTACCTCTAGTAATCTCCTGTCTCTTAGTGGACTTGAGTTACAGTGATCAAGGATTTCCATTTATGGTAATAACCATGTATGTATTCGGCCAATAGATACACAAGCACACACTGCCCAACATCTGATATCGAATCATCTGTTGGAAATCCGAATACAGTATAACGAATACTGTATACCAGTGTGCTGTTTGGTTTTAGTGTAGTCCTCTTTATAAGCTTCCAGGTCCTACAATTATTGTAGGGGCCAGAATTATTGGAGGTCAGCATTATTGGAGGGTAGAGGGTACAATTATTGGTACACCATTATTGGTGTGAATGGGTCATTCTGGAGGGGTAGCTGGATGCATATATACCCTGCTGTGTCACATCATTGAGTACTCATTGTGTCATCCTTTTACTTTTCAATGATCAATGCAAGATTTCTATCTTGTTCTTTTCTACAAACACGTTTCCGCTACGCTGGCACTATGTCTTTCTAGCATGGTATCAGAGCTACTCTAGGGGGCATGCTGCCAAAACTGGTTCAGGAATTTACTGGCATACAGTTTGGATAGGTACCTGCATACAGTCGGAGTACCGCACACCCGGTCTACGCTTTCGTACACCTGGTGTTCGCTGTTGGTTACAACTGCGCGTTTACCGCACACTTGGTGGACGGTTTTGTCAAGGTCATGGCGCACTTCGATGGCGAAGTGGATCCTGGATATGCGGCTTTTGAAGAAGCCATCATGGCTCAGCATGAGCACCTGGAAAGCATGATTGCAAGGGCACCACCAACTCTCCAAGCTTCGTTAAGGGACAAGTTTGGAATGACAATCCAGCCAAGAGCAAAACTCTCTCATGAGTTCAGCAATCCGTCCACCCATGAACAATCTCATTCAAGCACTCCACGTACTAACCAAACTCGTGCAAATGTTCATGCAGGAATTGATGGTGAAGGGGAAATGGGCATACCTCAAGGAGGAGAGTCATCCCAATGGAGGGATGCATCCGTCCAAGGAGAGGAGATCGCCAATTCCGCACCTCAATCATCCATGCAAAGGGAAGCACGGAGGAGGAATGATGAGTATCGGAGTGCAGTGTTTGGTGGGATGAGAAGTGGACAGATTGGGCATCAGGGTGACAGAAGTGGTGAAGTGGGCGTGGAAGGTGTGGGATTCGCCTCCTACACTATTGGTGCTCCCCCACTACGACGACTTGCGACCAACTCCCATCCCATTGGAGTTCTTCCCATGCCCAGGTCTCACCTTCATGGCGACAACATCATCCCTCCACGTGCACATCGTCCACCAATCAGCGCACACTCTGTGGACAGCATGGGGCGGATGGGATACGGAATGCAGTCAAATGGTGTCATGCGACGGGATCAAGTGGAAGTGCTGGAACGTCAACTTGGTGGACAGAATGGAGATATGCGGCGCACGGTACAGCTACCTCGACCGTCAACCATGCCTACTCTCTTCGACCCCGCACCACGTGAATATACGGACGAAGACAAGGAACGACTGTCACGCAAAATGGTGGGAGCAACGGTGGACAAGGCATTCACCACCACTCCGTTTGACGGCTCAAATTTCCGTGAATGGGCACTACGGTTTCGTATGAACGCCCGGGTCACGAATCTGTGGGAGTTCTTTGTGACCCTGCAGTATCCGGTTACCATTGGAGATGGTGACATTGACGACGCTATGGGGCGGCTGGAAATGCTACAGGCGGATTACTCCCAGCGTGCGGCACTCGCCTTTTGGGTCCTATTGCACAGCGTGAGCGCCACGATTCAACTACAACTAGACATGTTCCAGGAATCCTACAGCCCGGCTTATGAAGCATGGGAGTACTTAATGGATACTTACCAGGCCAAAGATTCGGTGGCGAAGGTATCTCTCATGAAGGAGCTGGACAACCTGAAAATGGGGAATGCGGAAAGGGTGGAGGAGTACGTGAAC
Organism: Closterium sp. NIES-65; assembly: GCA_948144175.1. Lineage (NCBI taxonomy): Eukaryota > Viridiplantae > Streptophyta > Zygnematophyceae > Desmidiales > Closteriaceae > Closterium > Closterium sp. NIES-65. The sequence goes on from CANXME010002068.1 coordinate 5,700,021, forward strand.
CGCGCAACGGCAATCCGGGACAAGTTAGCACTCGCGGGGAAGATGGTGGATGAGGACACATTTACCTTAAATCTGCTCACCGGACTACCGGCGCATTGGGAGGAGATGAGGCACTCGGCAATGCTACACAACGTGACGGACAGCTTCACCTTGCAGCGGATGATGATTCAGGAGCAGAGATACCACGACCTCATCACGAAGAATAACCGTGACCGGCGTCCACCTCGTATGGTTGGACAAGCACGTGGAGACCACTCACCTTCTCCAACTGCTAAGGGCAAAACCGGGAAGGAGGGGTCCAGTGGGGAGAAAACGCATGGCAAGGAAGGAAGTGCGGATCGCTCACCTCTTCTGTGTTGGTACTGCAAGGAGGTCGGCCACCCCTTCTTCAAGTGTACTAAGGCACCCCCTGGCTGGTCACCACCAGGGTGGGAACCGCATACCAGAAAGGCAAAACTGCACACCAGCGATAGTCGTTCGTCCTCCCCACGAAGGAGTCGCAGCCCCAAGCGTGACGACGAAGCATCAACACAGCAAGGGACAGCCGGGGAAGACAAGCAACGTACTGTTACGTGCATTGCAACGGTGGGATCGTCACAAGCTACCTTACCACCAGCTAAAGCGTCATCTTGGATGCTGGATAGTGGATGCAGCCAGCACATGACCCCGGACAAGCGCTGGTTTGAAGAGTTAAGGGAGCTGGATGAACCTGTTTGTGTGGAGCTCGCTAATGGGAGCGAGCTGAGCAGCACTATGACGGGAACGATCAGAGCAACGGCACCTGATGGGACAACAGTCCGGTACACTGACGTCCTCTACGTACCTGGCCTGAAGAGCAACCTGCTCTCCTATTGTCAGCTGCTGAAAAAGGGAGCACACATCAATACGATTGCTTATGGAGACGTAGAAGTCACCATGAAAGATGGAGAGGAGTACGTGCGGATTGGAGTTGGCAAGAACGTGGATGGAGTGCTCGTGGTGCAGTATGAGCATGCACTTACATCCGCCCATGATACTGGACATTCCCATGATGGCGCGTCATCAAAGAAGCATGATTGTGAAGAGGGTACACGTTCCTGCACACCTGGAGTGCAGTTGAGTGTCCGCTCTGCACATGCATCCGTTCAGTACCGCATGGCACACAAAGCCTGCATCGTGCGGAAGCGGGCACATGATGATACCACACATGAAGTCTCACCCCACGTTGCGGTGTGGACTTCAGGGGGAGAAGAAAAACGGTTCGCGATGGATTTGGGAGTCGATGGAGCTGACCCTGTAAAACAGGACTTACCTGGAGCTGATGAAGTTGCTGCAACCCAAGGAAGCGGAGATGCAGATGACTTACCTGCAGCAGGTGTCTCCATTTCGGAAGACGTGGAAAATGTCGACGTTGGAGATGCGGTGAACGAGTCAAGAAAGAAGCATCTTACCTGCACTCTGCTGGCTGGTCAAGGCAATCAAGTCAAGGATTATGGTGTTGTACTCACCTGTGCAGCCACCTCGAACGGTGCGGCACAACATGGCATCACCTAAGTTCACACTCACTCATGTGCTTGTAGCTGTGTACGCGGATCACTACAAGCACATGGGTGGCGGGAGGTGGGGTGTGGAGTATGTCTGGTGGCATAGGAGTGGGACATGGAGTCAAGAAGCATAAGGGGAAGACCTACTCACCAAGGGTTGTCAATAGGCAGGGGGAGCAGGCAGAATGGATGCAGCCGGTCGTCATCCGTCGTGCTGGAGCGGTATCGTACGACTGGTTACTGCTGATGAACGGCACAACCGCGAGGGAAGAACGGAGAATCTACATGGGAGCAAATATTTCTGCATACCTGGTGTGGACACTGTTGCATACCTGGTGTGCACATTTCTGCATACCTGGTGTGCACTGCATACTTAAAGAGGACGTTTCTGCATATATGGAGTACAGTTTTCTGGGATACTTGGAGTTCGTCGGCATGCGCAACCCTCGAGCTGATGAAGTTCGGCAACTCCGGCTACTACCGTGTGTCGACTGGAGTGTATGGGGAGCATCACATGACAACATAGGTGAAGTTTGAGCAAACTTGGCATGATTGTCAAAGCATGGGGAGAAAGGCATACGAAGATGCAGCAAGCGCGGACACGAAAATGATGCAGCAGACGCGCAGCAGATCGTCAGCTGCTGATGAACGACAAGTCGTCACTTCTGTCGCGCGAAGTGTGCGCCCACCAATGCAGTTCCGCGCCAGCCGCACACCCTGTGTTATCTGCTACCGATTCACGTCATCCGCAGCTGCAGTCGTCGCAGACGCGCATCCACTGCGGTTTTGCGTCGTCGCACAGGAGGCGTGCGAAAAAGACAGCAGCATTGACAATCGCGTGTAGTCAAGTCTACGGTTTCGGAAATTCGGTGTGCGCTAAGGGCAATCCGCCATGACGATCTACGCATTTCGCCATGGTTACGAGGAGATTTCGTCATGGAGCTGCTACTATTTCCTCAGTAGCAGCCACTACGCGCTGTATCTAGATCTGGAAAGTCGCCAGTGGAAGGAGGGATTGGAAAACATCAAGGGAGGAGGTTTGGTTGGAGTTTGAAAGCACCAAAGGTTGGGAAGGGAAAGGTGCTACAGTGACAAACAGCTTGACCAACACCAAACCCTAGCTTGGTTTGGGCGCACCCCTACTTTGTGGTGGTATACCACTTCGACCACCCCAACCTCCAAGGAAATCGGATTCACTAAAACCTACAGCAAGGGGGAGTGTTGGAAATCCGAATACAGTATAACGAATACTGTATACCAGTGTGCTGTTTGGTTTTAGTGTAGTCCTCTTTATAAGCTTCCAGGTCCTACAATTATTGTAGGGGCCAGAATTATTGGAGGTCAGCATTATTGGAGGGTAGAGGGTACAATTATTGGTACACCATTATTGGTGTGAATGGGTCATTCTGGAGGGGTAGCTGGATGCATATATACCCTGCTGTGTCACATCATTGAGTACTCATTGTGTCATCCTTTTACTTTTCAATGATCAATGCAAGATTTCTATCTTGTTCTTTTCTACAAACACGTTTCCGCTACGCTGGCACTATGTCTTTCTAGCATGGTATCAGAGCTACTCTAGGGGGCATGCTGCCAAAACTGGTTCAGGAATTTACTGGCATACAGTTTGGATAGGTACCTGCATACAGTCGGAGTACCGCACACCCGGTCTACGCTTTCGTACACCTGGTGTTCGCTGTTGGTTACAACTGCGCGTTTACCGCACACTTGGTGGACGGTTTTGTCAAGGTCATGGCGCACTTCGATGGCGAAGTGGATCCTGGATATGCGGCTTTTGAAGAAGCCATCATGGCTCAGCATGAGCACCTGGAAAGCATGATTGCAAGGGCACCACCAACTCTCCAAGCTTCGTTAAGGGACAAGTTTGGAATGACAATCCAGCCAAGAGCAAAACTCTCTCATGAGTTCAGCAATCTGTCCACCCATGAACAATCTCATTCAAGCACTCCACGTACTAACCAAACTCGTGCAAATGTTCATGCAGGAATTGATGGTGAAGGGGAAATGGGCATACCTCAAGGAGGAGAGTCATCCCAATGGAGGGATGCATCCGTCCAAGGAGAGGAGATCGCCAATTCCGCACCTCAATCATCCATGCAAAGGGAAGCACGGAGGAGGAATGATGAGTATCGGAGTGCAGTGTTTGGTGGGATGAGAAGTGGACAGATTGGGCATCAGGGTGACAGAAGTGGTGAAGTGGGCGTGGAAGGTGTGGGATTCGCCTCCTACACTATTGGTGCTCCCCCACTACGACGACTTGCGACCAACTCCCATCCCATTGGAGTTCTTCCCATGCCCAGGTCTCACCTTCATGGCGACAACATCATCCCTCCACGTGCACATCGTCCACCAATCAGCGCACACTCTGTGGACAGCATGGGGCGGATGGGATACGGAATGCAGTCAAATGGTGTCATGCGACGGGATCAAGTGGAAGTGCTGGAACGTCAACTTGGTGGACAGAATGGAGATATGCGGCGCACGGTACAGCTACCTCGACCGTCAACCATGCCTACTCTCTTCGACCCCGCACCACGTGAATATACGGACGAAGACAAGGAACGACTGTCACGCAAAATGGTGGGAGCAACGGTGGACAAGGCATTCACCACCACTCCGTTTGACGGCTCAAATTTCCGTGAATGGGCACTACGGTTTCGTATGAACGCCCGGGTCACGAATCTGTGGGAGTTCTTTGTGACCCTGCAGTATCCGGTTACCATTGGAGATGGTGACATTGACGACGCTATGGGGCGGCTGGAAATGCTACAGGCGGATTACTCCCAGCGTGCGGCACTCGCCTTTTGGGTCCTATTGCACAGCGTGAGCGCCACGATTCAACTACAACTAGACATGTTCCAGGAATCCTACAGCCCGGCTTATGAAGCATGGGAGTACTTAATGGATACTTACCAGGCCAAAGATTCGGTGGCGAAGGTATCTCTCATGAAGGAGCTGGACAACCTGAAAATGGGGAATGCGGAAAGGGTGGAGGAGTACGTGAACCGCGCAACGGCAATCCGGGACAAGTTAGCACTCGCGGGGAAGATGGTGGATGAGGACACATTTACCTTAAATCTGCTCACCGGACTACCGGCACATTGGGAGGAGATGAGGCACTCGGCAATGCTACACAACGTGACGGACAGCTTCACCTTGCAGCGGATGATGATTCAGGAGCAGAGATACCACGACCTCATCACGAAGAATAACCGTGACCGGCGTCCACCTCGTATGGTTGGACAAGCACGTGGAGACCACTCACCTTCTCCAACTGCTAAGGGCAAAACCGGGAAGGAGGGGTCCAGTGGGGAGAAAACGCATGGCAAGGAAGGAAGTGCGGATCGCTCACCTCTTCTGTGTTGGTACTGCAAGGAGGTCGGCCACCCCTTCTTCAAGTGTACTAAGGCACCCCCTGGCTGGTCACCACCAGGGTGGGAACCGCATACCAGAAAGGCAAAACTGCACACCAGCGATAGTCGTTCGTCCTCCCCACGAAGGAGTCGCAGCCCCAAGCGTGACGACGAAGCATCAACACAGCAAGGGACAGCCGGGGAAGACAAGCAACGTACTGTTACGTGCATTGCAACGGTGGGATCGTCACAAGCTACCTTACCACCAGCTAAAGCGTCATCTTGGATGCTGGATAGTGGATGCAGCCAGCACATGACCCCGGACAAGCGCTGGTTTGAAGAGTTAAGGGAGCTGGATGAACCTGTTTGTGTGGAGCTCGCTAATGGGAGCGAGCTGAGCAGCACTATGACGGGAACGATCAGAGCAACGGCACCTGATGGGACAACAGTCCGGTACACTGACGTCCTCTACGTACCTGGCCTGAAGAGCAACCTGCTCTCCTATTGTCAGCTGCTGAAAAAGGGAGCACACATCAATACGATTGCTTATGGAGACGTAGAAGTCACCATGAAAGATGGAGAGGAGTACGTGCGGATTGGAGTTGGCAAGAACGTGGATGGAGTGCTCGTGGTGCAGTATGAGCATGCACTTACATCCGCCCATGATACTGGACATTCCCATGATGGCGCGTCATCAAAGAAGCATGATTGTGAAGAGGGTACACGTTCCTGCACACCTGGAGTGCAGTTGAGTGTCCGCTCTGCACATGCATCCGTTCAGTACCGCATGGCACACAAAGCCTGCATCGTGCGGAAGCGGGCACATGATGATACCACACATGAAGTCTCACCCCACGTTGCGGTGTGGACTTCAGGGGGAGAAGAAAAACGGTTCGCGATGGATTTGGGAGTCGATGGAGCTGACCCTGTAAAACAGGACTTACCTGGAGCTGATGAAGTTGCTGCAACCCAAGGAAGCGGAGATGCAGATGACTTACCTGCAGCAGGTGTCTCCATTTCGGAAGACGTGGAAAATGTCGACGTTGGAGATGCGGTGAACGAGTCAAGAAAGAAGCATCTTACCTGCACTCTGCTGGCTGGTCAAGGCAATCAAGTCAAGGATTATGGTGTTGTACTCACCTGTGCAGCCACCTCGAACGGTGCGGCACAACATGGCATCACCTAAGTTCACACTCACTCATGTGCTTGTAGCTGTGTACGCGGATCACTACAAGCACATGGGTGGCGGGAGGTGGGGTGTGGAGTATGTCTGGTGGCATAGGAGTGGGACATGGAGTCAAGAAGCATAAGGGGAAGACCTACTCACCAAGGGTTGTCAATAGGCAGGGGGAGCAGGCAGAATGGATGCAGCCGGTCGTCATCCGTCGTGCTGGAGCGGTATCGTACGACTGGTTACTGCTGATGAACGGCACAACCGCGAGGGAAGAACGGAGAATCTACATGGGAGCAAATATTTCTGCATACCTGGTGTGGACACTGTTGCATACCTGGTGTGCACATTTCTGCATACCTGGTGTGCACTGCATACTTAAAGAGGACGTTTCTGCATATATGGAGTACAGTTTTCTGGGATACTTGGAGTTCGTCGGCATGCGCAACCCTCGAGCTGATGAAGTTCGGCAACTCCGGCTACTACCGTGTGTCGACTGGAGTGTATGGGGAGCATCACATGACAACATAGGTGAAGTTTGAGCAAACTTGGCATGATTGTCAAAGCATGGGGAGAAAGGCATACGAAGATGCAGCAAGCGCGGACACGAAAATGATGCAGCAGACGCGCAGCAGATCGTCAGCTGCTGATGAACGACAAGTCGTCACTTCTGTCGCGCGAAGTGTGCGCCCACCAATGCAGTTCCGCGCCAGCCGCACACCCTGTGTTATCTGCTACCGATTCACGTCATCCGCAGCTGCAGTCGTCGCAGACGCGCATCCACTGCGGTTTTGCGTCGTCGCACAGGAGGCGTGCGAAAAAGACAGTAGCATTGACAATCGCGTGTAGTCAAGTCTACGGTTTCGGAAATTCGGTGTGCGCTAAGGGCAATCCGCCATGACGATCTACGCATTTCGCCATGGTTACGAGGAGATTTCGTCATGGAGCTGCTACTATTTCCTCAGTAGCAGCCACTACGCGCTGTATCTAGATCTGGAAAGTCGCCAGTGGAAGGAGGGATTGGAAAACATCAAGGGAGGAGGTTTGGTTGGAGTTTGAAAGCACCAAAGGTTGGGAAGGGAAAGGTGCTACAGTGACAAACAGCTTGACCAACACCAAACCCTAGCTTGGTTTGGGCGCACCCCTACTTTGTGGTGGTATACCACTTCGACCACCCCAACCTCCAAGGAAATCGGATTCACTAAAACCTACAGCAAGGGGGAGTGTTGGAAATCCGAATACAGTATAACGAATACTGTATACCAGTGTGCTGTTTGGTTTTAGTGTAGTCCTCTTTATAAGCTTCCAGGTCCTACAATTATTGTAGGGGCCAGAATTATTGGAGGTCAGCATTATTGGAGGGTAGAGGGTACAATTATTGGTACACCATTATTGGTGTGAATGGGTCATTCTGGAGGGGTAGCTGGATGCATATATACCCTGCTGTGTCACATCATTGAGTACTCATTGTGTCATCCTTTTACTTTTCAATGATCAATGCAAGATTTCTATCTTGTTCTTTTCTACAAACACGTTTCCGCTACGCTGGCACTATGTCTTTCTAGCATCATCCAGTTGTGTTCACAAAAAAATAGTGTTCTGTGTGCTGTAGGTTTTGGATGAGTCATCCCTCTTGAGAAAACAACATTTTTCCACTCCATGTATTTATTGTTGAAAGACACAGAACACAGTTGGGGCATGAAATAGCAGTCCGGAATACAGAGCAGCAGAGTGACGCTACATCAGCAGCAGCATCACCATCACCAAAGCAGCAGGTGCCCCTAGCAAGTACCAGCAACATCGAGTCCACCAGCAGCACCATCACAGCAGCAGCGGCATCATCAGCATCACAGCCAGCATTACACAAGTCATTTGTTATCCCCATAGATTCATCAGCATCATCAACATCAGCATCATCAACATCACCATCATCAACATCAGCATCATCATCACTAGCAGGCTTGTTGGGCAGACAGCGGACCCTTGGCAATAATTAAGTGGGCGGTGTCGTTTGTCTTCACCAGATGCCACCCTTTCTTAGGCGTGTGTTTCAGCAGCGTGATAGAGGTGTTGTCGATGCCAATGTTCTGGGTCAAGTGCGGGTTGGAACCAAGCAGACCCCGAAGCAGGCAGCGGATAGCAGTGCCATGGGAAAACACTGCAACACGAAACACACTGCCCCCCTTACTGTGGCTTCCGGTGCCGCTGACACTGCTGGCGCTGGTGATACCATCGTCCCCACTGGTGCCACTACTGCCACCATCCCCACCAGGTAAACCCACTCCTCCTGATGCTCCTCCCCCTCCTGTTACTGCTGCTACTGCTGCTGCTGCAGTGGCTGTTCCTGCTCCAGCTGCTCCCACGGGTGCCCGTGGGGGGCGGTCCTTAGCAGGCGTGGCGCCGGCAGAAGACGAAGACGAGGAGAATGAGGTGGACGAGAACGGGGCAGAGGCAGACGGCATAACTGACGAGTGAGAAGCTGAGGAGGAGGTCGAGGAAGCAGAAGGAAAAGAGGCGGAGGCGGGGGAGGAGGATGAGGAGGAGGAAGAAGCGGCGGGGGGGGGAGGAGAGGCGAGGTGGTGCAGGGAGGGAGCGGAGTGGCTGGTGTGGAGGCCGAGGCAGTGCGCAGCAGCAAGGGCAGCGGGGCCTGGGGAGATGAGATGCTGGCGGGCGAAGAGCACACTGTTGATAAACTCCACCATGCGGAACTCCACCTGAGAGGGGACGAGGGGGAGAGAGCAGCGGGGTGGGGAAGGGAGTGGGGTTGTTTCCAGCGGTGCTGTGCGTGGGGAAAACCGTCGCTGTTTCAACAGTCGTGTTGAAAGGCAGCAGGGCCCCGGGAGATGAGATGCTGGCGGGCGAAGAACACACTGTTGATAAACCCCACCATGCGGAACTCCACCTGGGAGGGGAAGGGGACGAGGGGGAGGGGAAAGCTAATTAATAATCAGATGTCTCAAAAGCTGGTTATTGAGAACACTGTTGGTCAACTCCACCATGCGGAACTCCACCTGGGAGAGGACCAGGGTGAGAGGTGGGAAGTGGGGGGACGGGGAGGGGAGGTAAAAGTATTGAGTCGATTCGGAGGATTGAGGTGCGGGCGGGCGAAGAGCACACTGTTGATGAACCCCACCATGCGGAACTCCACCTGGGAGAGGACCAGGGTTCGATTGAGAGGAGCGGGGTGGGGAGGGGAGGGGGGTTTTGAGGTGCCTGCAGCGAGGCCTGGGGAGATGAGGTGCTGACGGGCGAAGAGCACACTGACCCTAAACTCCTTTTGAGAATTCTCAGGAGAGCACACTGACCCTAAACTCCTTTTGAGAATTCTCAGGAGAGCACACTGACCCTTAACTCCTTTTGAGAATTCTCAGGAGAGCACACTGTCCCTAAACTCCACCACGCGGATCTCCACCTGGGAGGAGAGGAGGGAGAGAGAGGGGGGAGCAGGGTGGGAAGAGATAAGGGGAGTGGAGGGGAAGGGAGGGGTGTGGAGGGGAGTGGAGGGGAGGGGAGAAGAGTGGAGAGGAGGGAAGAGGAGAGGAGAGTGTGTGAGGATAGGCTGGGTGGTAAGCTTTCTCACTCCCAAGCACACACCTACTTACAATCACATACAGGCTAACTGACACAGACACACAGACAGGCAGACAGGCACAGCACCCGACCCCGTGAAAAAAGGTAGCCACGTGTATGCAAATTGGTCTTGAGACGTCTCAAAAGTCTCAAAACCAATCTTCATACACACAGACAGGTACAGCACCCGACCCCGTGAAAAAAGGTAGCCACGTGTATGCAGATTGGTCTTGAGACGTCTCAAAAGTCTCAAAACCAATCTTCAAACACACAGACAGGCAGACAGGCAGACAGGCACAGCACCCAACCCCATGAAAAAAGAAGAGTTTTGAGACGTCTCAAGACCCCCTGCTTCTCTCCGCATCCTGCCCCACTTCCTTCCCACTCCCTTACCCCTCCTGTCCCCCTCCCTCAGCCTGCCAGTCATCTGCACCAGCACACACTCAGCACCTTCCTCCCCTGTTTCACTCCCCATCCCTTTCCCCTTCCTTCCCCCTCCCTTCCCCCTCTCTTCCCCATTTCCCCTCCCGCCCCACTTCCTCTCACGCACACCCACCTGGCACTGGGACTCCACCCCGGGGGTACGGAATTCAGGCTGCGCGCCAGTCATCTACCCTGCTGGTAGATGGTCCGCCGCGGCTTTGAGACGTCTCACAGCTAGAGACACACACAGTCAGAACCGTCCCCCATGCGTCTCTCCTTTTCTCTCCCCACTCCCTTCCCCCTCACACCCACCCCCCACCTCTTCCCCCCCCCTTCCCTTCGTCCTCCTTCCCCACTCTTCCCCCTTCCCCCACCTGGCGCTGGGACTCCCCCCCAGGGGCGCGGAAGTCAGGCTGAGCAGCAGTCATCTGCTCCAGCACGCCCTGCTGGTAGATGGTCCGCCGCGGTTGCCGTTCCCACGTCCCCTGCGACAGCTCCTGCAGCTCGTCCGAATACTGAATGCGGCTCTCCACCTCGCCTATCTCCTGTGGGAGGGGCGGGAAAGGTAAAAGGTAGAAGGGAGAGGAGTAGGGGTAAGTCTGCAGCTCGTCTGAATACTGGATGCGGCTCTCCGCTTCGCCTATCTCCTGTTGGTTTAGGGTGAACGGGAGGAAGGGAGAAAGAGGAGTAAAGGGGTGTATCTGTCAGTTGCTCGTCTGTTGTTTTGCTGAGCCCATGACCCCTGCGACAGCTCCTGCAGCTCGTCCGAATACTGAATGCGGCTCTCCGCCTCGCCTATCTCCTGCAGAGGGTGTGGGGAGGGGAGAGGGCGAAAGCAAAGGAGTAAAGGGGTGCATCTGTTGCTCGTCTGTTGCTGAGCCCATCACCCCTGCGACAGCTCCTGCAGCTCCTCCGAATACTGAATGCGGCGGCTCTCCGCCTCGCCTATCTCCTGTGGTATGGGATGGGAGGACAGGAGAAGGGGGAATAGAAAGGTGTGGAGGTGCGTCTGTTGCTGTTACTGAGCCCACAACTCCTGCGACAACTCCTGCAGCTCGTCTGAGAACACACAGAATGCGGTGGTGTTCTGACCGACTCTAATACCTCTTGCGAAGAGACGGGGGAAAGGTGGTTGGGAGAAAAGGTATGGGGGTGAGGAAGATAAGAGGGAGAACGGAGAAGGGCGAAAGGAGAAAGGGAAGGGATTGAGCAAAGGTGTGGCTATTGCCTTCATGTGATGAGTCGATTTTTGAGTCGACTCATCACCAAGGAGAAAGGGAGGGGATTGAGCAAAGGTGTGGATATTGCCTTCGTGTGATGAGTCGATTTTTGAGTCGACTCATCACAAAGGAGAAAGGGGAGGGATTGAGCAAAGGTGTGGCTACTGCCTTTCCTCCTAAGCCCACGATTCTCTGCGGAAGCTCCTATAGCTCAGCACTATAAGCGTAGTCCCACAGATGACTTTCAAATCGACTGGAAAATCACCTTGTACCACCTGGCACACACACAGCACGCACCTGGCACACGAGGATAGCGGTCTGCTTGGATCGCTCAATGGGCGAGGAGACGATGACGTCGAAGCGCAGCCCAGCAGCGTAGTCCTGCACATGACTTTCCAATCAAATGGAAAATCACCTTGTACCACCTGGCACACACACGGCACGTACCTGGCACACGAGGATGGCTGTCTGCTTGGATCGTTCAATGGGCGAGGAGAAGATGGCGTCGAAGCGCAGCCCAGCGTACTCGCGCAGGTACGCTCCCAGCAGCTTCGCCTGCTGCTGCCCCAGCGCTGTCAGGGGAGCGTCGTGGGAGCGGCCTCCTATGAGCAGCGACACGTTGTGCGCTGCCTCCCCGTGCCTGGCGCGATGCAGTGGGTGGGGAGAGGAAGGTGGGGTTGGAAGGTCTGAGACGTCTCAAAAACAAGTTCTGTGAGGGGAGCGCCGTGGGAGCGGCCTCCTATGAGCGATGACACGTTGTGCGCTGCCTCCCCGTGCCTGGCGCGATGCGATAAGCGGGGGGAATGGAAGCGGGGGGGGAGAGGGGGGGGGGGGAGGGGTGCATGGGAATTCGCGCGAGAGAATGCGTGAGAGAGTAAGAGGGAGGGTGCGTAGGAGGGTAGGTCACTCAACGAATGATGTAAAACTCAATGGAGTAGTTACTGGGGGTGAAGGCGGTGTGCAGGACGGATTGAGGCGTCTCCGAAGTGGGAGGGGTGTGCTAGAGGGTGCGTGGGAGAGTAGCTCACTCACCGAATGATGTAGAACTCAGTGGAGTAGTCACTGGGGGTGATGGTGGCGTGCAGAAAAGGAATTACGAGGCGTCTTCAAAGTGGGAGGGAGCGCGGGAGGGAGCACGGGAGGGTGCGCGGGAGGGTGCGCGGGAGGGTGCGCGGGAGGGAGCGCGGGAGGGTGCGCGGGAGGGTGCGCGGGAGGGTGCGCGGGAGGGTGCGCGGGAGGGAGCGCGGGAGGGTGCGCGGGAGGGTGCGCGGGAGGGTGCGCGGGAGGGTGCGCGGGAGGGTGCGCGGGAGGGTGCGCGGGAGGGTGCGCGGGAGGGTGCGCGGGAGGGTGCGCGGGAGGGAGCGCGGGAGGGTGCGCGGGAGGGTGCGCGGGAGGGTGCGCGGGAGGGTGCGCGGGAGGGAGCGCGGGAGGGTGCGCGGGAGGGTGCGCGGGAGGAAGCGCGGGAGGGAGCGCGGGAGGGTGCGCGGGAGGGTGCGCGGGAGGGTGCGCGGGAGGGTGCGCGGGAGGGAGCGCGGGAGGATGCGCGGGAGGGAGCGCGGGAGGGTGCGCGGGAGGGTGCGCGGGAGGGTGCGCGGGAGGGTGCGCGGGAGGGTGCGCGGGAGGGTGCGCGGGAGGGAGCGCGGGAGGGTGCGCGGGAGGGTGCGCGGGAGGGTGCGCGGGAGGGTGCGCGGGAGGGTGCGCGGGAGGGTGCATTGGAGAATGTCTCACTCACCGAATGATGTAGAACTCTGTGGAGTAGTCACTGGGGGTGAAGGTGGCGTGCAGGAAGTATTGAGACGTCTCCAAGGAGGGAGGGTGCGCTAGAGGGTGCGTGGGAGCATGTCTCACTCACCGAATGATGTAGAACTCGGTGGAGTAGTCACTGGGGGTGAAGGTGGCGTGCAGGAAGGGGTGCGAGGAGAGTGGGCGGGACACACTCATCACATCAACCTGTGCATCCATCAACCCCTGCCACGCCTGCGATGCCTCTCCTGCTGCTGCTGCTGCTCCCGCCTGCCCACTACCCTCCTCCTGCTTCTCCCCATTCGCCAGCCTTCCACCACTGCTACCAGCAGCAGTGGCAGCAGCGGTGGTTGTACCATCCATCGCAGCAGGGTCCTCCCCGCCTGCAGCCAGCGCACTCCCTGCTGAACCCGTCTCTTCAACAGCCGCTCCCGCTCCCACAGTTGCCACTATAACCCCATTACTAGCCGGATTCACCAGCACTTCAGCAGCCAGACTCCACTGCTCCTTCTCTCCCGTTCTCCCTCTCTTCTCCTCTCCTTCCCCTTCCAACGCTGCTAGCGCATCAACAACGGCGGGGCTAGGCTTAAGCATGTGACTCAGCGAGAGCTCCTCAGGGGATCCCAAGCTACTGGCGAGACTACGGCTGGTGGCGAATCCGGCACCGTCAACACCACTGGGGCTAAGGCTGACGCTGCTGCGACTGTCGGCGCCATCGCTGCTCTCCCCTCCCAGCTTCCCACCAAAGCCATCGCTGCTGCTGCTGCTGCTGGTGCTGCCGCCGCTGCTGGTACGGCTGCGACTGCCGGAGCTGGCATCGGTTGCAGCATCAGCAACCACTCTCCTGTTAACAAACCCTTCCAATGCCGCACCAACAGCAGTGCCAGCACCAGCATCAGCATCAGCAGCGGCAGTAGCAGAGCCACTGGCAGCAGCAACGGCAGCGGGGGCGGCCGTGGGAGGCAAGAGGCGGACGGAGGGCGGCATGTCAGGGGGTGTGGGGTCGGAGAGGGAGGACTGAGGGGAATTGTGCTGTGGTTCCACTGGCAGCTGAGACTGTCGAAACGGACTTACCTCCGGTTCCTGCTCCAATAGCAACACCCCACCGGCACCAGCACCAGCACCATCGTCATCACCACCAGCAGCACCAGCAGCAGCAGCACTGGTACTGGAAGGGTCACCAGCGCTTCTTCTGGCGCTCCTGGTTTCCCTGATGTCATTTCCATTCAGGCCATGCGTTGGCCATGCATCGCCCAGCCTTCCGCCTGAACCGGTTGCTGCTAGGTCTTTCGCATTGTCAAAGTATTGATGATTTTGGGGCTGCGCCGATTGACTGGACTCAGAATTAAGCCCACGGCACGCAACAACCACCTCTCTCGACCTTCCGTCTTGTCCCACGAGACCCCTTCCCCGTTCCCCTCCTCCTGGTAACTTCCCGCGACGTTCGCCATGCGGCTTTTCGCCATCGTTTACGCCTTCAAGTGACTCGCCATCAGCGCTGCCGCGATCATCCTCCTCCTCGTCCTCCTCGTCTTCCTCCTCCGCTCCTCTCCGCGTCCCCTCTTCCTCATCTGATCCTGAATCCGAGTCGTCGTGGACAGACTGGTTCGCCCCCATTCGGATCGTGCTGAGCTCTTCAGATGAGCCCAACACACGAAAAATAAGCGGACTGGCTGATACACGCGGGAGGTGAAACGTGGAAAGAAGCAACGAGATGGCGAGGATGACAAAAGTGACACTGTTAAGAGCGCTATGTGGAGATTGAAGTTCGTTCTTATCTTCTGAAGAACGGAAACGTCCGATCGTGACTAGAAGCCACGGAAATGGGAGAGTGAAGTTTGGAATGACGGATATGACGAATGGAAAGGAGAAGATACGAACGGGAAGTTGGTGCTCGTCGGGAGGTGCAGCGACGGCAATTTTCAAATAACGTAAAATAAAAAGCATATAACAGTAGAGAAGAAAATAGCTGGAGTTGCAGACTCCTCTCAGCCGCTCGCGACGAGAAGATGAAGGCAACTGACCTCAGACCAGAATGCTTGGATTTATTTGTTTGGCGTTAAACCGCAGTTCAAGGCGAAATGGATTGAAACAGATATTCGCGTTGTAAAAATCGATTATTAAAAGGAGGCTACTGGAACCGGAAGAAACCGGTTGGTGATATTTGGCGAGTCATGCCGGCGATCCCCGCATAACGGGCACGGATGTGCTGGCGGAAACTGTGATTGTGTTTGACCTGGAGGCAATGCAGGACTTGTTAAGGAATGAAAGACTTATTTTGCGACTCTATTGGAATGGAAGACACTAGGAGGTCCAGGTTTAGGTGCAGGAAGTGAAATCGTGGGTTGTCTGGGGCAGTGTTCAAATAAGTCAGCTCGGCTCGGACGCAGTTCAGGGAGTCTTATTCGAAGGCAAAATAGAGGATCGAGGGCCAGACATCGACCTGATACCGCGCTGTAACTAAGCTCATCGTTTCCAAAACCTACGAATCAAACTCCAACCTGGTAAAAATGTTCTCGAGAGCGTTTGATTGTGACCCTACTCAACTTGTAACCATCCCGCCTGTCCTTCGCGGAATGCTGATTGGAGTCATGTTGGCTTCTTCCCACAGTTTTTCAACCCCCCGCCCTCCCCCAACCAACCCAACCCAACCCTCTCCAAATCCAATCCCTACTCCCCTCTGATACTTCTGTACGGTACCCCAGCGCGGGAGGTAAGTGCGAGGGACGGCCAGTTTTCGTGGGCTTCTCCTGCGTGTACCAGTTACAGAATGATTCATTTTTGTGTTCCAGCTTCAGTGATTCACATGCGCACTAGTGACTAGCTAAACTGGACAACAGCTAAACGCTTTAGTCTTTCTGGTTGTTACGAGTGCAATTGAGTGAACGAACGAGAATTGCACTATCGAAGCAAGGGTACAATGAGCGAAGGCATGAGCGAACAATATATAGCGAAACTACAGTGGTAACGGTAATGGTCGCGCGACGAGCTTGGGACTGAGGTTGGGAAAGTGTCGAAGCGTAGGCCCGGAGCGCGGGTTACCAGCCGAGCCGTGAGGTCGGGATGCGATGTGCGAAAATGGCGGGATGATGAATGATGCGATGGTCGTGAGTGGTAACGGTGCTGACTGAGGTGCTACAGTGATGTACGCGTTGAGCAGGGACGCGAAGTAAGGAAAATGGAATTTCCTTACACTACCCCCCCCTCCTAAGGAGGTCCTCTTTCCGAAAGTGCGTGGACGTCTCTGAAATTTCGGCTGCGCAGATAGTCCGTGACGACAGGGTGGTTTTCGACTTTGTCCAGGGGAACCCAGTTGTCCTCGGTGGGGGCTGCGATCTTTCCAGCGGATCAGAAACTCCACTTTTCGGGCTCCTCGAGGGTCACGAACTCTGTGGCTCAGGATTTTATCGGGTGTGATGACTGGTTCGGTTGGTGGTCGTGTCATGCTGGAGGGTCGATGTCGTGGGAGTTGGCTGGTGGATGGTACGTAAGGGCGAAGCAGGCTAACGTGGAACGAGGGGCTGACGAACCAGTCAGCAGGAAGGAGGAGGTGCGCGGTGACAGGCGTGATCATGTGACTGATTCGAAATGGCCCACTGTATCGAGGGCGGAGTTTGGGAGTGATGGGCAGGCGGAGGTTCTGAGTGTCGAGTAAAACGAGGTCGTCGGGCTGGTAAGTGACGGGTCTGCGGTGGCGATCGGCGTTGCGTTTAGCGATGATATTTGATTTTTTTATTGCTTCTGCTGCCCTGGTCCGTGCTGCTTGCAGAATCTCGGCGAACTGTTGTGCTCGTGGGACGGGGTTGTCGGGATTCGGTGTCATGGGTACTGTTGGGTCCTGTCCGTAATTCAAGTAAAACGGCGACTATTGTGTCGTGGCTGATGGCGCGTTATTGTATGCGAACTCGATGAGGGGCAGCTGCTGTTCCCACGTGTTCGGATCGTCGCACGTGGCTCGAATCAGCTGCTCCATGGTCTGGTTTGTCCGTTCCGTCTGTCCGTCGGTTTCGGGGTGATAGGATGAACTGAATTGAAGTCGCGTGCCAAACTGCTGCCACAGGTTCCGCCAGAAGTTGCTGGTAAATTTCGTGTCCCTGTCGCTGATGATCGACGCTGGTATCCCGTGTAGTCGAACGACGGTGGTGATGAAGAGTCGGGCCGTTTCCTCGGCTGTGATTGATTTCCTGCATGCTGCGAAGTGTGCCATTTTCGTCAGTCGATCGACGACGACCAGGATCGCGTCATTCCCACTCGCCCCAGCTGGTAACCCCGTGACGAAGTCCATCGTCACCTGCTGCCAAGCACGCTCTGGGGGTGGGATTGGTTGCAATTGTCCCGCCGGCCGCTTCCTGCTTGACTTCATGAGCTGGCAAGTGGGACACGATGCCACGTGTCGTTGCACGTCGGTCAACATTTCTGGCCAGTAATAGTACCGCTGCAGCTGCTGCCGTGTTTTTTCTACCCCGAAATGTCCTGAGGTAACGCCGTCGTGTGCCTCCTGTAATAATAGTTCCCGTAGTAATGTGTACCCTGGTACCCAGATGCGGTCGGTTCCAGCTTTTACGTAGTAGATGCCCTTGGCTGCTGCGAATTGCTGTGAATTGCCTCCTGTGAAGAATGGGTCTGTTTGATATCCGTGGGTAAATAGGCCTGTCAGTAGCGGGCTGGTCTGAGCGAGTAGTATTGCATGGATGTGGGCAATGGGGCGGGTCAGTGCGTCGGCGATATTTGAGGCTCCTTTTTTGTATGTGACCGTATAGTGAAAATTCGACTCGAGGAAGTCGAGCCACCGAATCTGTCGTGGGTTGAGGTGGGGCTGTGCGCGAAGGTACTGTAGAGATCGATGGTCTGTCCGTACTGTCACGTCTGCGCCGGTCAAGTAGCAGCGCCACACTTTGAATGCGTGCGCAATCGCAAGCATTTCGCGGTCGTGTATCGGGTATTTTCGCTCAGGCGGACGGAGTTTGCGTCATTCGTAGGCGATGGGTTGGAGGCCGTCGCCGAAGTCCTGTAACAGTACAGCTCCGATGGCGATGTCACTCGCGTCTGTAATCACTTCGAAGGGGCGGTGTGGGTCAGCGATGCGTAGGACGGGTGGTGAACAGAGAACATTTTTCAGGGCAGAGAAGGCAGCATGCTCTTTCTCCCCCCACGTAAAAGGGACCCCCTTTCGCAGTAAATCAGTGAGCGGGGCTGTTAAACGTGCCATGTCGGGGACGAACCGTCGAACGTAATTAACAAACCCTAAAAAACTCTGCAGTTCCTGTCAGAACATATCTATAGCTTATACTGCTGTGTAGGCTGTAGTGGGGTATCCCATAAGGGGTACAACCCAGTTAGGGTTTCACATTTGTACTGCTTTCATTCATAGTTCACTCATTCCTGCTTACTCATTTTCACATGGTATAGAGCTAGGTCCCTCCAGGACCGAAATTTTTTTTGGGCCCACCGAAGCGCGCCCCCGAGGCGCGATTTTTTTAGCGACCCCTCGAGTCGCCCTCTCCCCTGCGGCCTCGCCGCCCACTCTCTCGCGGCCCCGCCCTGCTCCTTACGCGGCCCCGTCGCCTGCTCCTTACGCGGCCCCGCCCCGGCCCTTACGCGGCCCCGCGTCGCCTCCTACGCGGCCCCTTACGCGGCCCTTACGCGGCCCTTACGCGGCCACGCCGCCGGCCCCTTACGCGGCCCCGCGCCGGCCCCTTACGCGGCCCTTACGCGGCCCTTACGCGGCCACGCCGCCGGCTCCTTACGCGGCCCTGCGCCGGCCCCTTACGCGGCCCTTACGCGGCCCTTACGCGGCCACGCCGCCAGCTCCTACGCGGCCCCGCGCCGGCTCTCACGCGGCCCCGCAGCTGGCTCCTACTCGGCCCCGCAGCCGGCCCCTTAAGCGGCCCCACCGCCGGCCTCCTACTCGGCCGTGCCCCGGCTCCTATCACGGCCCCGCCCCGGCTCCTTCGCGGCCCTGCCCCGGCTCCTACGCGGCCCTACCGCCGGCCCTGACGCGGCCCCGCCCCGTCTCACTTCTACGCGACCCGAGCCGCCTGTCGCCGAGCAGCCCGGGACCCGAGCCGCCCTGCAGCCGAGCCGCCCGGGAGCCGAGCCGCCCTGCACCCGAGCCGCCCTGCAGCCGAGCCGCCCGGGAGCCGAGCCGCCCTGCACCCGAGCCGCCCTGCCGTCGAGCCGCCCGGGAGCCGATCCGCTGTACACCCGAGCCGCCCGGTCGCCGTTCTGCTTTTCTGTCGAGCTGCGCGACCTGCCCTGCCTGGTGAGCACAGTCCCACTGTCACTGCGTGCTCTCCCCCCTACTGCTTGCACTGCTTCACAGTCGTCGTCATGGCTACCCCTAGTGTCCTAGCTTTTGACGCTGAGGGTCGCGCCATTGATTTTGAGGTCTGGCTAGACGACCTGCAGCTGTTCTTACAGTGCGACAGGGCTGATGACCTTTCTCTCTTTGACCTCACCTCTGGCGCCTCTCCTGCTCCTGCTGCTGATGCTGATCCCGCTGTCCGCTCTAAGTGGGCCACCCGCGATGCTGCTGCACGTCTTGCTGTGCGTCGCCACCTCCCTACCTCTGAGCGTGCGCACTTTAGTCAGTACAAGAGTGCTCAGACCTTGTACGATGCTGTAGTTGCGCGCTACTCCTCCCCTGCCACTGCTGCACTGAGCCGTCTCATGCTTCCCTACCTCTTTCCTGACCTCTCTGCCTTTCCCACTGTCGCTGACCTCATTACGCACCTCCGCACTAGTGACACTCGCTACCGCGCCGCCCTTCCTGCTGAGTTCTGCGCTAGGAACCCCCCTCCCATGTACATCGCTCTCTACTACGTAGTCGCGCGCCTCCCTGACTCCCTTCGCGTCGTCAGGGACCACTTTCTCGCAGTCTGTCCCACCACTCTCACCGTCGACCTCCTCGAGAAGGCCCTCCTTGCAGCGGAGAAGAGCATAGTCGCTGTAGGTGCTTCTCGTGGTGACCCTCGCACCCCCATCTTTGAGGGGTGCTCTCCTTCCCCCTTGCTGCCCTCTGTTGCCTCTGCTGCTGCTGCCGACCTGCTTGGTCTTGAGTCGGTCGGCGCGGCGTCTGCCCCTAGTGGGAGACGTCGCTCCAGCAAGGGCAAGGGAGGCAAGAGCGCGGGTGGAGCTGGGGGGGGCGGTGGCGGTGGCAGCGGTGGCGGCGGAGGGAGTGGGGGTGGCGGCGGGACTAGTGGCGGGGGTGGTGGTGGTGGTGGTGGCAGCAGCGGCGGAGACGGTGGTGGTAGTGCCAGCGGTGGTGGTGGAGGCAGCGGCGGAGGTGGAGGCGGCGGAGGTGGAGGCAGTGGAGGCGGCAGCGGCGGAGGCAGTAGTGGTGGAGGAGGTGGAGCTGGTCGGGGTGGTACCCAGCAGCGTAGCGGCGGTGGTGGTGGCCAGCGCTCGCACCGGCAGCAGCAGCAGCGCTCACGGGACATCCCTTCGCCTCAGCAGCTTCGTGAGTGGTACGCTGGGCGTCAGAGGGGTGGGGGTACTGGTCCCTGCACCTACGTTCTTCGTTCCGGCGACCGCGCGGGTGAGCAGTGTGGGGGTGCCCACGCCACCCAGCGCTGCTTTGGCCGCCTGACGGACGCTTGGCGTCAGCAGTTCCCTGGGGCTAGTGAGATCCCTCGCTGGGATGAGCTTCTCAGGGCTGGTGTAGCGATCTTTGATCTTGATTTTGATGCTATCCTTACTGCTATGTATGTTGTGGATTATAGTGAGGAGAATGAGGGTTACCGATGTTTCCAGCCCGACTCGGGCATTGGTACTGCTGCGCTAGGTGCTTGTGAGGCTGCTGCTCTAGGTGCCAGTGCGTCTGCGCTCTCAGGTACTGGTGAGACTGCGTTCTCAGGTACTGAGTCGTCCTCGTCCTCCCTCACTTTCACACTTGACTCCGGAGCTTCTCGCTCCTTCTTTCGAGACCGCACTACCCTTTCGCCGCTCGCCAGGCCGGTTGCGGTCTCCCTTGCTGACCCCTCTGGGGGTCCTGTCCTGTCTCACTTCTCCACTGTCCTCCCGTGTCCGGCTGCCCCTTCGGGCACCCTGTCGGGTCTGTACCTTCCCTCGTTCTCTACGAACTTGGTGAGTGGAGCGGACCTGCAGGATGGGGGTGTTCACCAGTTCACTCCTACGCGTCAGCGGGTGACCCACTGCACGGAGGCTCGCACAGGCCGACACCTGGCCACGTTCTCGCGTCGGCCGGGGTCGAGTCTCTACACCCTGACCGTTGAGTCTCCTCCTGTCCCTGCGTCTGGTCAGGTGGCTGCGTCGGGTCAGGTACTTGCTGCTGCGTCCCGGTCAGGTCCTGAGTCTGCCCCCTGTTCTTGTCGCCTCCTGTCTCACGAGACTCTCCTGTGGCACCACCGTCTTGGCCACCCCTCCTTGCCCCGTCTTCGGAGCATGGCTTCCCGTGTCCTTGTCTCTGGTCTTCCCCAGTCTCTCCCTCCTCTCCCCTCCGGGCCAGGACCCTCCTGTGTCCCCTGTGTCGAGGGTCGCCTCCGGGCTACTCCTCACTCCTCCCACTTCCCCCCGACAGAGGCTCCCCTGCAGACGCTTCACATGGATGTGTGGGGCCCAGCCCCCGTCCGTGGGCAGGGTTACGAGCGATACTTCCTGTTGGTGGTTGACGACTACTCGCGTTACACCACAGTCCTCCCCTTGCGCAGCAAGGGTGCGGTCACTGAGGTGCTGATCGACTGGATCCGCGAGGCTCGTCTCCAGCTCAGGAAGAGCTTCGGCTCGGACTTTCCTGTTCTGCGTCTGCACTCTGACAGAGGCGGAGAGTTCTCTTCTCGCCTTCTGCGAGACTACTGTCGTGCACGGGGGATCCGCCAGACCTTCACGCTTCCGGAATCACCACAGCAAAATGGGATTGCTGAGCGCCGCATTGGCATGGTCATGGATGTCGCTCGTACGTCCATGATGCATGCGGCTGCCCCCCATTTTCTGTGTCCGTTTGCGGTGAGGTACGCGGCGCATCAGCTCAACCTTCACCCCCGGGTCTCTCGGCCTGCGATGTCCCCAGTCTTGCTGTGGACAGGGAAGGTTGGCGATGCGTCTGTGTTCCGTGTCTGGGGATCTCGGGCGTTTGTCCACGACTTGTCTGCGGACAAGCTGTCCCCTCGTGCTGCTCCCTGTGTCTTTCTTGGCTTCCCCACTGACGCCCCAGGGTGGCAGTTTTACCACCCCTCCTCTCGTCGTGTTCTGTCCTCCCAGGACGTCACGTTCGACGAGTCAGTCCCCTTCTACCGTCTCTTCCCCTACCGCACTCCTTCCCTCCCCCCTCCCCCGGACTTCCTTGTGCCGGTTCCCCCCCCGGTAGACCCCCTCCCCCCTCAGGTTCCTGCCCCCTCAGGTGTGTCCCAGGTAGACGTCGTTGACCCGGTCGAGGTTACTGGTGACTCTGGTCCTGCTGCGGGTGCTAAGCCTGGGGGTGCTGACTCTGGGGGTCCTGTGCGCGGGGGTGCTGTGCCTGGGGGTGCTACTGCTCGGGGTGCTGGGCCTGAGGGTGCTACTGCGGTGGGTGCGGAGCCTGGGGGTGCTGAGGCGGGGGGTGCTGTGCCTGGAGGTGCTGGGTCTGGGGGTGCTGGGTCGGGAGCTGCTGAGCCTGGGGGTGCTGAGCTGGGAGCTGCTGAGCCTGGGGGTGCTGCGTCTGGAGCTGCTGAGCCTGGGGTTTCTCCTGCTACTGCGTCTCGCCGGGAGCCCCTCTCTCCACAGGAGCTGCGCGACTGGTTCTCTCGCCGCTGGAGGCGTGCTGCTGAGTCTGGAGGTGCTGCTGGAGCTGGAGCTGGAGCTTCTTCGATCGTCGAGGGTGCGGGTGCTGCCGGTCCCGGAGCTGCTGGACCTGCGGGTCCTCCTGGAGCTGGAGCTGCTGAGGGCGTTCGTGCTGAGCCTGCTGCTGTTGGTCCTGCCGCTGGAGGTGTGGGTGGCGCTGGTGCTGTCGCTGAGGGTGCTGGTGCTGTCCCTGCTGAGACTGGAGCTGCCGCGCGGCCTCGGCCGTACTTCGTTCCGCTCCTTCAGCAGGTTCTTGGTCTTTCTCCTCCAGTAGAGGGTCCACCGCCTGTCCAGTCGCAGTCCCTACTGGAGCCTTCCTCTCCACTGCCTGCTCCCTCTCCTTACACTGGTCCTACTGGAGGTCTTGCTGAGCGTCGTGAGCCTGCGTCTCGCCCCGCGTCGCCTGTTCGTGCTGCTCGCGCTAGTGGTCGCAGTTCTCGTCAGCGTCCTCCTCCTGTCCCTGGCACGCACCGGATGTCTCTGCGTCCGTCCACTGCTCCTCTGCGTGCCCCTTTGCCTTCTCCTCCTGAGTCCTCTCTTCCTGCGCTTGCCGACCCTGAGTCGGACTCTCTTCGCGCTGCGAGTCCTACTGTCACGCGTCTGCTTGCTACTGTCGTCACTGACCCCTCTTTTGAGTCCACTGCTGCGTCTGCTCTAGTCGCTGAGCTCGTCGACTTTGCTGCTCGCTGTCGTCTCGACTACGCTGCTAGTCTTGTTGCTGAGTCTGCGTCTGTCTGTCCTCCGTCCGTCGGGGGTGAGTGTGCTCTTGGCACGGACGTCCTAGAGGACAGGCAGGAGGAGTTACAGTGTCTAGCGGCTGCTTCACCTCATCTCGCGTCTGTACTGCTTGCCCCTGAGGGAGACCCGGATGCACTAGACATCCCGACTCCGCGTTCTTACGCGGAGGCCGTAGAGGGTCCCTACTCCTCTCAGTGGCACGCAGCTATGGATGCAGAGATGGCTTCCTGGAAGTCCACAGGCACCTACGTTGACGCGGTTCCCCCTCCTGGGGCGAACATCGTCAGTGGCATGTGGATCTTCAGGGTGAAGCGGCCGCCGGGCTCTCCACCTGTCTTCAAGGCACGGTACGTTGCTCGTGGCTTCAGTCAGCGGCAGGGAGTTGACTACTTTCAGACCTTCTCTCCCACCCCGAAGATGACTACTCTTCGGGTGCTGCTGCACATAGCCGCTCAGCGCGACTACGAGCTTCACTCTCTCGACTTCAGCACTGCGTTCTTGCAGGGTAGCCTGCACGAGGAGATCTGGCTTCGCCGTCCACCTGGCTTCACCGGGACTTTCCCTCCTGGCACCCAGTGGAGCCTCAGACGGCCAGTCTACGGTCTCCGCCAGGCACCGCGTGAGTGGCACGACACACTGAGGACTACGCTTGCGGCTCTTGGGTTTGCTCCTTCTACTGCTGACCCGTCGCTGTTTCTTCGCACCGACACTTCCCTGCCGCCGTTCTACATCCTCGTGTACGTCGACGACTTGGTCTTTGCCACAGCGGACACTGCTGGACTCGCCTACGTGAAGTCCGAGCTGCTGAAGAGACACACGTGCACAGACCTGGGTGAACTGCGCAGCTACCTTGGCTTGCAGATCACTCGGGACAGAGCACGCCGCACCATTACCTTGACTCAGTCACACATGGTGCAGCAGGTCCTTCAGCGCTTCGGCTTCACGTACTCCTCGCCTCAGGCCACTCCTCTGCCTACTCGCCACTCACTCTCAGCTCTGCCTTCGGATGAGTCCGTAGAGTCGAGTGGTCCGTATGCAGAGCTTGTTGGCTGCCTCATGTACCTGATGACCTGCACACGACCTGACCTTGCATACCCTCTGAGCATTCTTGCACGCTATGTTGCTCCTGGGAGACACAGACCGGAGCACATGGCGGCAGCGAAGAGAGTATTGCGCTACCTGTGCAGTACGTCAGGCATGGGGCTAGTGCTTGGAGGGCGGAGTCCAGTGGTCCTTACCGGCCACGCGGACGCTTCTTGGGCTGACGACCAGGCTACGCAGCGGTCGTCACAGGGTTACACCTTCAGCCTTGGTTCCGGCTCTGTCTCGTGGCGGTCTACTCGCTCGTCTTCGGTTCTCGGCTCCAGTTGTGAGGCTGAGATCTACGCCGGAGCCATGGCTGCACAGGAGCTTCGCTGGCTCACCTACCTGCTGACTGACCTTGGAGAGCCGCCTCGTTCTCCTCCAGTGCTGTACGTAGACAACAAGGCTATGCTGGCCTTGTGTCGAGAGCAGCGCTTGGAGCACAGAACGAAGCACATAACTCTCCGCTACTTCCTTGCTCGTGAGTTGCAGCAGCGTGGTCAGTTGCGACTTGCGTACGTGGCCTCTGAGGCCAACACTGCTGATGTGTTCACCAAGGCACTTGCGCCTTGTGACCATCAGCGCTTCTGCACCCAGCTGGGTCTTGTGCCTGTCTTGCCTCACTTGCTCTCCTCTTGACTTTACTTGTACTGTGACATATATATATACCTGCTCTTGCTTGTCTAGTTTTATATATATATGTCTGTACTCTTGCTTGTGAACTGGCCTTTGGCCTTGCTCTTGTGCTCGGACTGTGTGGTGACTTTGTGATCCACCCTGAGCTTTGCTTTGTCTTGCTTGACCGGTCTTGTGACCCCTTGTTCTCCCCCACTTTGCCTATGGGGGTGTGTCAGAACATATCTATAGCTTATACTGTTGTGTAGGCTGTAGTGGGGTATCCCATAAGGGGTACAACCCAGTTAGGGTTTCACATTTGTACTGCTTTCATTCATAGTTCACTCATTCCTGCTTACTCATTTTCACAGTTCCGTGATGTTCGTCGGGGGGCGCCATGCTTTTACCGTATCCAGCTTCTTCGCGTCAATCTCAACTCCAGCCTCCGAAATAACGTGACCTAAAAAGTCTAGCCTGTCCCGAAAAAACTCGCACTTGGAGCCCTTGGTGAGTAACCGATGTTTTTCTAAAACCCGAAAAACTGCTTCGAGATCTTCTAAGTGCTGCTGCTTGTCCCGACTGTAAACGAGGATATCGTCGAGGTAAACTATCACGCATTTATCTAAAAGCGGCCTAAACGCCTCGTTCATAGTCATCTGAAATGTTGCAGGCGCGTTGGTCAGCCCGAAAGGCATCACTGTGTACTCGAATGACCCGTACCTAGTCCTAAATGCTGTCTTGGCGCAGTCCGATGGTTCGACCCGAATCTGATGGTAACCTCCCCGTAAATCTATTTTCGAAAAGATTCGTGCTGTTCGCAATTGGTCGATCAGTTCGTCGGCGCGGGGAATGGGGTATCGCGATTTGACTGTTACCCTATTAAGCGCTCGGTAGTCGATGCACATGCGGAACCCTCCGTCTTTTTTCGGTGTGAACAGTATCGGTGCGGCGAATGGTGACGAGCTCGGTCGTATAAATTGCTTCTCTAACAGGTAATCTAACTGCTTCCTTAACTCGTCGAGCTCGGGCTGTGTCAGTCGAAATTGTCGCTGTACAGTTGGCTGTGCCCCCGGTTCTAACTCGATCCTATGGTCGTGCGCCCGCTGAGGTGGCAGTCCCTGAGGTAAATCATCCGGAAATATCCCCGGGAACCGTTTCAGTAGTGCCTGTAGTTCGGTCGGTACGGCTGCCAATAGTTTCTCTAAATCACTCGGCTGCTCCTCTTTTTCTACTAGCGCAATATCCACTGCGTACACGTCAGCTCCAGCAGCGACAGCCCGTTTCATCGTGATGGCGTTGACCTGGATGGCTGCCGGGTGGCTGCTAGCGAGGTAGAACGACCCAGTTACCACTACTTCGCACTGTGCAGCTCCCCGTCGTCTAGTCAATCCGTGGGTTGTACCGTCGTAGCCAATCACGTCCCAATAAAATGTCGTGCCCATCCAGTGTCGTTGCGAGCATTTCCTGTGTAAACCCGAAGTTTCCCCCGCAGCGGACTTTTACTCGCTCCACCTTTTCCCGTATGGCTAGGGGCGTGCCGTCGACTAAGCGTGCATCTATCTTAGGTAAGCATCGGTTAAGTGTTAACTGTAATTTTCGTGCGGTTGCGGTATTAACTAAGCTGTGACTTGCTCCTCCATCAATAAAGATCTTCACTGCTGCTCCCTGTATTTTCCCGTAGATCAGTATCGGGCAATCCGTCGCTGTACCCTCCTTATTCATCCGAGCCCGATCGATGGCGTGAATCGGTACTGTGACTCGGTGAGGGTCGGTGTGGTTGGGCGAGCAGGCAGTCTCGTTAGTAGTTGGCCCAACTTCTACTAACTGCTGGCGTTTCCCTGCCTCTGAGACTCCCTCCCCTGCTCTGCTCCTCGACGCCTCAGCTCCTCTGGGCATTCGCTCTTGCGATGGCCCGGCCGGTTGCAAGCAAAGCAGCGCCCTCTAAACGGTGTGGCAGCTGCATTCGTTGCGACGGCATGTACAGTGGCGTGCTCGATCGGTCCCCGACGACGATGTCCGTAATAGGACCCCGGTCTCGGTCGGCGTAGGATGTCAATTTTTTCGGCGAGCGCGAGAATCTCGTTGAAGTTCGAGAGCCCGCGTAGCATTATCTCGTGCGAGATGTCCGGCTTCAGCCCTCCGACGTAACGGTCCACCCGCTCCGCCTCGTGCATGTAGCCGACCTGTTCGCAAAGTGCGAGAAAGCCGCTGGTATAGTCTTGAACTGACCCGAGCTGGCGCCAAGTGCGCAGTTTCTGACGCGCCGAAATCGAAGCCGCGATCGGCTCAAAGCGCGCCCGAAGCCCTGCGCACCACGCATCCCACGTGCTGTATTGGGCGGTTTCGCAGAACGAACTCCAGGTAACAGCTGGACCCGAGGGCCCTTCCTCGTGCAACGGTGGCTCGTAGGCGCGTGGCGATGTCACGATGACTCGCCACCAGTCCATGGCGGGGCCCCTGAGTAGTGAAACCGCATACCGGATCTTGGCGGCGTCCGACTCGACGTAGTTGGCGTCGAAAAACACATTCATCGTGAAGACCCACGATTGAACTGTCGGACCGCCGCGTTGGCTTGGGTCGAAGCAGGGCGGGCGTTGCGGCTTGAGTGGCATTGGGGCCATTATGGCGTTTTCGCCACTTGTCACCGCAAACTCCACGTGCCGACGGGCTTCTCGGGGCTCCCGTGGGCTTGGTGCGCTCCTGTTCCCTCCCATGCCGGGCATCGGCTGGGCGGCGCCTTCACTGGCTGCGCCTGAGCGTTGTCCCGTGCTCTCGTGTTGTGTTGGTGTGCCGGACGAGATGACAATTGGCTCCTCCGAATGTGCAGATGCATTGGTTGGTGCGTGTGATGTCGTCGGTACGTTCACCGTTGATTGTTGACCGGCCGAGTCGCGTTCCGCCGTGAGAGTCGCGATTTCGAGCGCCGAGTCCTCCAATTGACGCACGAGACGATCGAGTTGCTCCTGCGTCATCGTGGCGAGCGTGAAATCGGCCATGGCGGGGGTGTCGGGCAAGCTCAGCGAGAGCCTCGGTCGTGGCCGTGCGTGCTTTCGAGAGAGCACTACGAGCGGCGGTGCTGTGTCGCTGGGAGACGTCTACCCCCCCCAAAAAATTGAGATAGTGGGAAGCGAAGGTGTGGATGCGGTCCGAGATGAGATCGTAGGCTCTGAATATCAAGTGTTACGAGTGCAATTGAGTGAACGAATGAGAATTGCACTATCGAAGCAAGGGTACAATGAGCGAAGGCATGAGCGAACGATATATAGCGAAACTACAGTGGTAACGGTAATGGTCGCGCGACGAGCCTGGGACTGAGGTTGGGAAAGTGTCGAAGCGTAGGCCCGGAGCGCGGGTTACCAGCCGAGCCGTGAGGTCGGGATGCGATGTGCGAAAATGGCGGGATGATGAATGATGCGATGGTCGTGAGTGGTAACGGTGCGTACTGAGGTGCTACAGTGATGTACGCGTTGAGCAGGGACGCAAAGTAAGGAAAAGGGAATTTCCTTACACTGGTGAAGAAGGTTGGGTGCACCAACATCCTAGTTCATTGTTACACAGACGCTTATATCGAACAACATCGAACATTCTCACCAGCCTCCACGTAGACCTGGAAGGCTGCATTTTGACCGAACACGTCGGCGCATCTTCTAGCCACTAACGCTACCCATTTTCCAGAAAGTCTGTCACTCCGTGGCCTAGCGATTTTATTGGACAACCAAGTCCTAAACACGCACTTCCGTCAACTTCGTTTGGAGATTGAATACTTCACTACTTCATTCGTACTTATATCGACAGCCCGACAGTCTACCTTGTACGCCAAGTTTAGGAGGCGGAGCACTCCCAAAACTTGATCACCATGGCTGCCACATCCTCCATCGGCCTTCTCTCCAGTTTGTATTCCAGCAAGCTCTCCTCCTCCCTCCCCCTCACCAGAAACACACCGACTTTCCGAGTATCGTCCACCAATCTAGCTTTCACATCTCACCGTCGCCTCGTGACATCAGTGGCCCGTGCTGAAAGCTCTTCAGAGGCAGGGACCACAGTCGACTCCACGACAATCAGAAACTCGTCTCCTCCTACCATTTCCATGTGCTTCCTTCCCCCGGATGGTGACACTGCCACGTCAGCCACCGAAGCGGCCGCATGGGCTGCCATTGCAGCTGAGACCCCCGACGCGGCGGATTCATCCGCGAATCCTCCAGCTAACGCCCAGATTGTCACCATTGGCAGCGGCGAGAAGAATTTGCGACGTGCGATGGTCGACGCGAAGGTTCCCCTGTACGACATGTACGGTTCACTCATGAATTGCGGTGGTGCGGGAAATTGCGGGACCTGCCTTGTGGATGTCGTTGCGGGTGCGGAGCTGTTGAGCGGACGGACCGAGGCGGAGGATCGTTTCTTGAAGAAACGCCCCGAGAGCTGGCGATTGTCGTGCCAAACGATTGTTGGGGATAAGGCGAACAGTGGAAGGCTGGTGATTCAACGTATGCCGCAGAAGGTGAAGAAATGAGGGGGCGGGTGAGACCGTGTGAAGCAACACCTGACGTCTGTAAAATGATGCACTTGGTGTACATTGGTCTGCTGTCAGGAATTCGAGCTTTAGAGTTGGTAGCGGTATTCATATTATGGACCATATCCGTATATTGTTATTGATGTTCGTTGTGCCACTAGTAGTTCTCCAACAAATGTCACACAAACGTATCCTAAACAGAAAGGAAAATTATATTATCGTACTGTACTGACAGTGTTTTAGGACAAAACTACAGCGCCCATAGCGAGGTATAAATCCGACTGTCCACCTCGCGACGACAACAAATTCCACGTTGCTCTTGTCGCTTTGTGTTTGTGTGTCGGTCAATCCAGCTGAAAGAGGTTGAATTTTCCATCGTCATGTGTGGCGCGTAGAGTCTGGTTATTCACCTAACAGTCTCCCTTACGTAAACTAAGATCATACTTAGCTATTCAGGACTTCTGGCCCCCTCAAAATCGACTATCCATACCCAGTGGAATTTTCAGTCGCAGAAACACGACCTGACGGGCAGCCAGATATATTCAGCTGGCCTCCAGCTGCATCTGCGCCGTCAGTGAGCTCCACAGTTCCACCTCCCTTCTTCTTCGTTATACACTGTTCATTTCGCCCCAACCAACCACCACCACTACCACGCCACGCCACGCCACCACGCCCCAACCACCACCACCGCGTAAACGCTTCGCCCGCCAGACCACCACCACCACCACCGCCAGACCAAAGCCAAGGAAATCAATCATGCATGGTGGCGAGCGCGAGACTGGGCAGGGCAAACACTCAGAGGAAGAGATGATCATTGCCTGCCCTCCCCTCCAATTCAACAACCTAACAATGCACAGTTCTGTGCTTTGCCACGAACGAATCTTTCCCTGCTGTGCTTATGTTGGCAACCTGGGAGCTACAGCTGCCTAGTTAGGCTTCGTTCCACGCAACTCGTATTGATCAAGCGGATGGTTTTACGTTTAGTGCGAGTCGGACGTTGCGAGGTACGTCAGACGTGGTAGCTCCCCGCCACGATGAAGCCACGAGAGCACCGACGCCAATGCCGCGAATCACGGCGGGATTCTCGCGGTAGAGAATTGGACCACAGCCACCACAGCGGCCGCGATCGTCACTACCAGTTCCATCTCCTCCCCCTCCTCCTCCTTCCGCTTTCCGCGGCGCTACTACTGCCGCACGCTCCTCTCGTGCACTCCTCTTCGATTTCCCCCCAGGAGACCGTGGAAAACGGCGTCAATTCCGCCGCGTCTCACGGTGCTGACACGAGCGTCAATCCCGCCGCGTCGCTCCGCAGCAGCCGCCTGTTAGTCGTCGACGCGCTCCTTCCGGCGGGTCTGCGGGTCACCGGCAGCACAGTTCCGTCCGTCCAATGCCGTCACGGCTCCGAGCCGCACCCGGAATGCGACGAATCACATGATCGCGAGCGCGAGCAGCAGCAGCAGCAACAGCAACAGCAGCAACAGCAGCAGCAGGGTAACGACTGGCCAAAGGAGGGTCGGCAGCAACAGCCGCCGCCGCCGCAGCAGCAGCAGCAGCAGTCTATTTTTGAGGTGCCTCAAAAGCAGCAAAAGCAGCAGCAGCAGCTGGCGCCCGCGGCGCGCGGGACGGAAGCAGGTTCAGCTACAACCTCGACTGCATTCACAGTACTCGCAGCGCCCTTCGCATCCGTCGCGCGGTTCCTTCGACGCGCTACGTCGCGGACCCTCGCAACCAAAAGGAGGCCCAAGCTCCCCCGCTCACCCCCTCCCCGCCCACCGCCCAGCCCCCCCCCGCGCCCGCCTCCGCGCCCTCCCCCGCGCCCACCGCCAAGGCCGCCCCCGAGGCCGCCCCCGAGGCCGCCCCCGCGCCCGCCCCCGCGCCCGCCCCCGCGCCCGCCCTCTCCGCCTCCGCCGAAGCCGCCGCGCCCGCCGTCGCCGCCTCCGCCGTTTCCGCCTCCCCCCGTTTCCCAGTCCGCGCTGGACACGCCCTGCGCGACGGTGTGCTGCAGCAGCGCGGCGCAACCGGCGGGGGGGGAGGCGGTGATGAAGAGCGAATGGCTGTCCTCCGCCATGCCCCATGGCGCACGGGTAGGCGGAGAGGGAAGGGGGAAGGGGGGAGGAGAAGGGAGTGAGCGAGGGTGTGGAAAGAGAGCAGGGAGAGGAGGATAGGGAATGAGTTGGTAGGCGTTTCAACAGGGGGCAGTTTTGAGAATTCTCACAAGGTATCTTGAGGTGTCGTGTTCCAACCAATGCTACCTTTCCGCCTCCCTTTTCTCGTTCCCAATCGAGCGCCCCACAGGTCCATATACGCTCTCCCACGTGAAGCACGTGGTGTCTTGAGCCGTCTCAAAGCGCCCTTCCGTCTTCCCCCTCCATTTCCTCTCCCTCGTCTCGTCCGCATGCTCCGCTCGTCCAGACCAGATTCGCCCGCCCACGTGGGGCACGTGGTGTCTAGAGCCGTCTCATCACTTGCTCCCCCCTTTCCCCCCTACTTCTCTCTCCCACTCCCACTCACTTTTCCTCGTCCGTGCGCCCCGCAGGTGCAGATTCGCTCGCCCACGTGGGGCACGTGGTGGGGCCCGGACAGCAACGGCAGCTGGTCTGGGTTCATTCTCGCCGGCAACAAGACCCGCCCCTCCGCCTCTGACTTCTTCCGCGTGGAGCGCGCTCCTGGTCTCGCGCCTAATCAGGTGAGCAACAAGAGCTACGCTTGTAGTCTGTATCGTATCACTCCTGAGAATTCTCAACAGCGACTTCTTTGATTTCCCAGGCGCGGGCAACAAGACCCGCCCCCCCCGCCTCTGACTTCTTCCGCGTGGAGCGCGCGCCTGGCCTTGCGCCCAACCAGGTCAGCAACAAGGCCCCTGGTCAACCACGTACGGGAGTCATGGACACCACACCCTCCCGCTCCCTCTCCCCTCCCATCCCTCCTTCCGCCAGCTCCGACTGGTGACTCCCTCAGGCCACGTTCGTCCGCGCAGCCCCTTCCCCCCAAGCCCCCTGGTCCACCACATACGGCGTCATGGAAACCACTCCCTCCTGCTCCGACCATTCTACTATCTTCCTTCTCACCTCCCATCCATCCCTCCTTCCTCAGACACCAGTCTCCGCCTCACCACTCTTTCTTTGCCGTCCCCCCATCTGGCTTCCCATCTGGCTTCCCATCTGGCCTCCCAGATGCGCCTGGTGACTCTCTCAGGCGCGTTCGTCCGCGCAGGCCCCCCCCAAAGCCCCCTGGTCCACCACATACGGAGTCATGGACACCACCCCATCCCGCGCCGACCCCTCCACCATCTTCTCTATCGAGCCGTGCAGCAGCTTTAAAGTCCTGTTCCCGATTGTTGAAGCCAGCGAAAGCAACCCACCTTCTTCAATTCCATTCTCTTGCCCTTCCTTCTTGCCTCCAATCCCCTGAACCCCCTCCTCTACGCCCTTCCCAGCTGCGCCTGGTGACTCTCTCAGGGGAATTCGTCCGCGCAGGCCCCCCCCAAGCCCCCTGGTCCACCACCTATGGCGTCATGGACACCACGCATTCCCGCGCCGACCCTGCCACCATCTTTTCTATCGAACCGCGCGGCACCGGCACCTTCCGCGTGGCCTTCCGGTCGGCCGCAGACGGGATGGTGATAAGCAACGAGGGGAATGCGCTGTACCGGTGGACGAGCGTGGCGAGCTCGTGGGAGGAGTTTGAGATACGCGAGGTGACGGTGGTGCCCGTGATTCGCGGCGTGAATCTTGGTTCGTGGCTTGTCATAGAGAACTGGATGGTGCCTGGATGGTACCCAAATCCCAAGCCGTGGAAAGATGGCACTGCGGTGAGTGGATTTGCATATGGACCGTGGGCATGTGGGGGTGCGCTGGTGTGGGGGTGTAGGGTTAGGTGTGTAGGGTAGTGCTGATGAGTGGGTGGAGTGTGGTAAGGGGGTGGGGTGTGGTAAGGAGGTGGGGTGTGGTGAGCGGTGGGGTGTGGTGGGGTGTGCTCGAACATGGATGGAGGCTTAGTTAGTACACGAAGAACACTCTTTCTGTTGTTCCCACCTTTCCTATGTTTCTCTGCCTCCCTCCGTTCCTCTCAGCTGTCTTTCTGTGTGCATTCCATTGCGAGCATTCCATTACAAAAGACAACTTGTACCTTTCTTCCCCTCTGCCGCTCTGACCTTCTACCTCTCTCCCTCTCTGTACAATGCCCACACGTCTCTCCCTCCTGTTGCATGCCACGACCACAGTTTCGCTTGCAGCCTCTCAAGCTCTCCACGTGGGTCACTGCCACCGACGGTGGAGGTTCCTTGGTACTTCCCCTCCCCCTCCCCTTCCCCTTCCCCATCCCCCTCCCCTTCCCCTTCCCCCTCCCCCTCCCCTTCCCCCTCCCCTTCCCCCTCCCCCTCCCCCTCCCTCGTCCCCACCGATAATACTTCTCAGACCTCTCGAGAGTTGTCTCAGACATCTCAGAAGTTGTCTAAGGCGTGTCAACAGTGAGCGACGGTTTCTCTCTGTGCAAGCAAGCATTTCCATGCATTCCCTTTCATCGCACCGGTTCTTAGCTTCCATCAACAATGCCTACCTCTTCTCTTCCCCTTCGCACCCCTCACATTCCTTCACCAAGTTTGCCCATTGCGACTCGTCCCTTGACCCATTTATCTCCACCCATTTACCTCCACCCGTTTGCCCCCTCCCCCTTCGCCTCCTGCCCCCTGCCCCGTGACTCTTGCGCCGTACCCCCTCGCCCCCCAGATCACGAGCACAGAGGCCAGTCGCACCAACATATACAACAACTTTCGGGTTATTCTCAATGACGATAACACTGTCCGGGTGAGCATGTGCGGGACCTGTCATGCTGTCATAACGCCATTCATCCATGTAGGTATGTCATGTTGCTTGCTTGCACTGCCATGCGCGGTGCTTCTATTCTTGCTGCATATTTATCTATGCGTATGAAACATAGACGGCAATTCAAGGTATGTGTGCGTCTTAGAACGTCTGTATGTTTGCATGCGTGAACATACGTGCATTCGTGAACATGCATGCACTCACGAACACATGTGCATACATGCATACATCCACACATCCATACATCCATACATCCATACATCCATACATCCATACATCCACACATCCATACATCCATACATCCATACATCCATACATCCATACATCCATACATCCTTACATCCACACATTCATACATCCACACATCCATACATCCACACATCCATACATCCATACATCCATACATCCACACATCCATACATCCATACATCCATACATCCATACATCCATACATCCACACATCCACACATCCACACATCCATACATCCATACATCCACACATCCATACATCCACACATCCACACATCCATGCATGCATACATCCATACATCCACACATCCATACATCCACACATCCACACATCCATACATCCACACATCCATACATCCACACATCCACACATCCATACATCCATACATCCATACATCCACACATCCATACATCCACACATCCATACATCCACACATCCACACATCCATACATCCACACATCCATACATCCATACATCCATACATCCATACATCCATACATCCTTACATCCACACATTCATACATCCACACATCCATACATCCACACATCCATACATCCATACATCCATACATCCACACATCCATACATCCATACATCCATACATCCATACATCCATACATCCACACATCCACACATTCACACATCCATACATCCATACATCCACACATCCATACATCCACACATCCACACATCCATGCATGCATACATCCATACATCCACACATCCATACATCCACACATCCATACATCCACACATCCACACATCCATACATCCACACATCCATACATCCACACATCCACACATCCACACATCCATACATCCATACATCCACACATCCACACTTCCATACATCCATACATCCATACATCCACACATCCATACATCCACACATCCATACATCCACACATCCACACATCCATACATCCACACATCCATACATCCACACATCCACACATCCATACATCCATACATCCATACATCCACACATCCATACATCCACATCCATACATCCACACATCCACACATCCATACATCCACACATCCATACATCCACACATCCACACATCCATACATCCATACATCCATACATCCACATCCACACATCCACACATCCATACATCCATACATCCATACATCCACACATCCATACATCCACACATCCATACATCCACACATCCATACATCCACACATCCACACATCCATACATCCATACATCCATACATCCACACATCCACACATCCACACATCCACACATCCATACATCCATACATCCATACATCCATACATCCATACATCCATACATCCATACATCCATACATCCACACATCCATACATCCACACATCCACACATCCACACATCCATACATCCATACATCCACACATCCACACATCCATACATCCATACATCCATACATCCATACATCCATACATCCACACATCCACACATCCACACATCCATACATCCATACATCCACACATCCATACATCCACACATCCACACATCCACACATCCATACATCCACACATCCATACATCCACACATCCACACATCCATACATCCATACATCCACACATCCATACATCCACACATCCACACATCCATACATCCACACATCCACACGTCCACACATCCACACATCCATACATCCATACATCCATACATCCATACATCCATACATCCTTACATCCACACATTCATACATCCACACATCCATACGTCCACACATCCATACATCCATACATCCATACATCCACACATCCATACATCCATACATCCATACATCCATACATCCATACATCCATACATCCACACATCCACACATCCACACATCCATACATCAATACATCCACACATCCATACATCCACACATCCACACATCCATGCATGCATACATCCATACATCCACACATCCATACATCCACACATCCACACATCCATACATCCATACATCCATACATCCACACATCCATACATCCACACATCCATACATCCACACATCCACACATCCATACATCCACACATCCATACATCCACACATCCACACATCCATACATCCATACATCCAGCCATCCACACATCCATACATCCATACATCTATACATCCACACATCCACACATCCACACATCCACACATCCACACATCCATACATCCATACATCCATACATCCATACATCCATACATCCATACATCCTTACATCCACACATTCATACATCCACACATCCATACATCCACACATCCATACATCCATACATCCATACATCCACACATCCATACATCCATACATCCATACATCCATACATCCATACATCCATACATCCACACATCCACACATCCACACATCCATACATCAATACATCCACACATCCATACATCCACACATCCACACATCCATGCATGCATACATCCATACATCCACACATCCATACATCCACACATCCACACATCCATACATCCACACATCCATACATCCACACATCCACACATCCATACATCCATACATCCATACATCCACACATCCATGCATCCACACATCCATACATCCACACATCCACACATCCATACATCCACACATCCATACATCCACACATCCACACATCCATACATCCATACATCCATACATCCACACATCCACACATCCACACATCCACACATCCACACATCCATACATCCATACATCCATACATCCATACATCCATACATCCATACATCCTTACATCCACACATTCATACATCCACACATCCATACATCCACACATCCATACATCCATACATCCACACATCCATACATCCATACATCCATACATCCATACATCCATACATCCATACATCCACACATCCACACATCCACACATCCATACATCCATACATCCACACATCCATACATCCACAGATCCACACATCCATGCATGCATACATCCATACATCCATACATCCACACATCCATACATCCACACATCCATACATCCACACATCCACACATCCATACATCCACACATCCATACATCCACACATCCACACTTCCATACATCCATACATCCATACATCCACACATCCATACATCCACACATCCACACATCCATACATCCACACATCCATACATCCACACATCCACACATCCATACATCCATACATCCATACATCCACACATCCACACATCCACACATACACACATCCAAACATCCATACATCCATACATCCATACATCCATACATCCATACATCCTTACATCCATACATTCATACATCCACACATCCATACATCCACACATCCATACATCCATACATCCACACATCCATACATCCATACATCCATACATCCATACATCCATACATCCATACATCCACACATCCACACATCCACACATCCATACATCCTTACATCCACACATCCATACATCCACACATCCACACATCCATGCATGCATACATCCATACATCCACACATCCATACATCCACACATCCACACATCCATACATCCACATCCATACATCCATACATCCACACATCCACACATCCATACATCCATACATCCATACATCCACACATCCATACATCCACACATCCATACATCCACACATCCACACATCCATACATCCATACATCCATACATCCACACATCCATACATCCACACATCCATACATCCACACATCCATACATCCATACATCCATACATCCACACATCCTACATCCATACATCCATACATCCATACATCCACACATCCACACATCCACACATCCATACATCCATACATCCACACATCCATACATCCACACATCCACACATCCATGCATGCATACATCCATACATCCACACATCCATACATCCACACATCCACACATCCATACATCCACACATCCATACATCCACACATCCACACATCCATACATCCATACATCCATACATCCACACATCCATACATCCACACATCCATACATCCACACGTCCACACATCCATACATCCACACATCCATACATCCATACATCCATACATCCATACATCCTTACATCCACACATTCATACATCCAAACATCCATACATCCACACATCCATACATCCATACATCCATACATCCACACATCCATACATCCATACATCCATACATCCATACATCCATACATCCACACATCCACACATTCACACATCCATACATCCATACATCCACACATCCATACATCCACACATCCACACATCCATGCATGCATACATCCATACATCCACACATCCATACATCCACACATCCATACATCCACACATCCACACATCCATACATCCACACATCCATACATCCACACATCCACACATCCATACATCCATACATCCATACATCCACACATCCACACTTCCATACATCCATACATCCATACATCCACACATCCATACATCCACACATCCATACATCCACACATCCACACATCCATACATCCACACATCCATACATCCACACATCCATACATCCATACATCCATACATCCATACATCCACACATCCACACATCCACACATCCATACATCCACACATCCATACATCCACACATCCACACATCCATGCATGCATACATCCATACATCCACACATCCATACATCCACACATCCACACATCCATACATCCACACATCCATACATCCACACATCCACACATCCATACATCCATACATCCATACATCCACACATCCATACATCCACACATCCATACATCCACACATCCACACATCCATACATCCATACATCCATACATCCACACATCCACACATCCACACATCCACACATCCACACATCCATACATCCATACATCCATACATCCATACATCCATACATCCATACATCCTTACATCCACACATTCATACATCCACACATCCATACATCCACACATCCATACATCCATACATCCACACATCCATACATCCATACATCCATACATCCATACATCCATACATCCATACATCCACACATCCACACATCCACACATCCATACATCCATACATCCACACATCCATACATCCACACATCCACACATCCATGCATGCATACATCCATACATCCATACATCCACACATCCATACATCCACACATCCATACATCCACACATCCACACATCCATACATCCACACATCCATACATCCACACATCCACACTTCCATACATCCATACATCCATACATCCACACATCCATACATCCACACATCCACACATCCATACATCCACACATCCATACATCCACACATCCACACATCCATACATCCATACATCCATACATCCACACATCCACACATCCACACATACACACATCCAAACATCCATACATCCATACATCCATACATCCATACATCCATACATCCATACATCCTTACATCCATACATTCATACATCCACACATCCATACATCCACACATCCATACATCCATACATCCATACATCCATACATCCATACATCCATACATCCACACATCCACACATCCACACATCCATACATCCTTACATCCACACATCCATACATCCACACATCCACACATCCATGCATGCATACATCCATACATCCACACATCCATACATCCACACATCCACACATCCATACATCCACACATCCATACATCCATACATCCACACATCCACACATCCATACATCCATACATCCATACATCCACACATCCATACATCCACACATCCATACATCCACACATCCACACATCCATACATCCATACATCCATACATCCACACATCCATACATCCACACATCCATACATCCACACATCCATACATCCATACATCCATACATCCACACATCCTACATCCATACATCCATACATCCATACATCCACACATCCACACATCCACACATCCATACATCCATACATCCACACATCCATACATCCACACATCCACACATCCATGCATGCATACATCCATACATCCACACATCCATACATCCACACATCCACACATCCATACATCCACACATCCATACATCCACACATCCATACATCCATACATCCACACATCCATACATCCACACATCCATACATCCACACATCCACACATCCATACATCCACACATCCATACATCCATACATCCATACATCCATACATCCTTACATCCACACATTCATACATCCACACATCCATACATCCACACATCCATACATCCATACATCCATACATCCACACATCCATACATCCATACATCCATACATCCATACATCCATACATCCACACATCCACACATTCACACATCCATACATCCATACATCCACACATCCATACATCCACACATCCACACATCCATGCATGCATACATCCATACATCCACACATCCATACATCCACACATCCATACATCCACACATCCACACATCCATACATCCACACATCCATACATCCACACATCCACACATCCATACATCCATACATCCATACATCCACACATCCACACTTCCATACATCCATACATCCATACATCCATACATCCATACATCCACACATCCATACATCCATACATCCATACATCCATACATCCATACATCCATACATCCACACATCCACACATCCACACATCCATACATCCATACATCCACACATCCATACATCCACACATCCACACATCCATGCATGCATACATCCATACATCCATACATCCACACATCCATACATCCACACATCCATACATCCACACATCCACACATCCATACATCCACACATCCATACATCCACACATCCACACTTCCATACATCCATACATCCATACATCCACACATCCATACATCCACACATCCACACATCCATACATCCACACATCCATACATCCACACATCCACACATCCATACATCCATACATCCATACATCCACACATCCACACATCCACACATACACACATCCAAACATCCATACATCCATACATCCATACATCCATACATCCATACATCCATACATCCTTACATCCATACATTCATACATCCACACATCCATACATCCACACATCCATACATCCATACATCCACACATCCATACATCCATACATCCATACATCCATACATCCATACATCCATACATCCACACATCCACACATCCACACATCCATACATCCTTACATCCACACATCCATACATCCACACATCCAC
Organism: Closterium sp. NIES-65; assembly: GCA_948144175.1. Taxonomy (NCBI): domain Eukaryota; kingdom Viridiplantae; phylum Streptophyta; class Zygnematophyceae; order Desmidiales; family Closteriaceae; genus Closterium; species Closterium sp. NIES-65. The sequence goes on from CANXME010002068.1 coordinate 5,741,961, forward strand.
ACATCCATGCATGCATACATCCATACATCCACACATCCATACATCCACACATCCACACATCCATACATCCACACATCCATACATCCATACATCCACACATCCACACATCCATACATCCATACATCCATACATCCACACATCCATACATCCACACATCCATACATCCACACATCCACACATCCATACATCCATACATCCATACATCCACACATCCATACATCCACACATCCATACATCCACACATCCATACATCCATACATCCATACATCCACACATCCTACATCCATACATCCATACATCCATACATCCACACATCCACACATCCACACATCCATACATCCATACATCCACACATCCATACATCCACACATCCACACATCCATGCATGCATACATCCATACATCCACACATCCATACATCCACACATCCACACATCCATACATCCACACATCCATACATCCACACATCCACACATCCATACATCCATACATCCATACATCCACACATCCATACATCCACACATCCATACATCCACACATCCACACATCCATACATCCACACATCCATACATCCATACATCCATACATCCATACATCCTTACATCCACACATTCATACATCCACACATCCATACATCCACACATCCATACATCCATACATCCATACATCCACACATCCATACATCCATACATCCATACATCCATACATCCATACATCCACACATCCACACATTCACACATCCATACATCCATACATCCACACATCCATACATCCACACATCCACACATCCATGCATGCATACATCCATACATCCACACATCCATACATCCACACATCCATACATCCACACATCCACACATCCATACATCCACACATCCATACATCCACACATCCACACATCCATACATCCATACATCCATACATCCACACATCCACACTTCCATACATCCATACATCCATACATCCACACATCCATACATCCACACATCCATACATCCACACATCCACACATCCATACATCCACACATCCATACATCCACACATCCATACATCCATACATCCATACATCCATACATCCACACATCCACACATCCACACATCCATACATCCATACATCCACACATCCATACATCCACACATCCACACATCCATGCATGCATACATCCATACATCCACACATCCATACATCCACACATCCACACATCCATACATCCACACATCCATACATCCACACATCCACACATCCATACATCCATACATCCATACATCCACACATCCATACATCCACACATCCATACATCCACTCATCCACACATCCATACATCCACACATCCATACATCCATACATCCATACATCCATACATCCTTACATCCACACATTCATACATCCACACATCCATACATCCACACATCCATACATCCATACATCCATACATCCACACATCCATACATCCATACATCCATACATCCATACATCCATACATCCACACATCCACACATTCACACATCCATACATCCATACATCCACACATCCATACATCCACACATCCACACATCCATGCATGCATACATCCATACATCCACACATCCATACATCCACACATCCATACATCCACACATCCACACATCCATACATCCACACATCCATACATCCACACATCCACACATCCATACATCCATACATCCATACATCCACACATCCACACTTCCATACATCCATACATCCATACATCCACACATCCACACATCCATACATCCACACATCCACACATCCATACATCCACACATCCATACATCCACACATCCCCACATCCATACATCCATACATCCATACATCCACACATCCATACATCCACACATCCATACATCCACACATCCACACATCCATACATCCACACATCCATACATCCACACATCCACACATCCATACATCCATACATCCATACATCCACATCCACACATCCACACATCCATACATCCATACATCCATACATCCACACATCCATACATCCACACATCCACACATCCATACATCCATACATCCATACATCCACACATCCATACATCCACACATCCATACATCCACACATCCACACATCCATACATCCACACATCCATACATCCATACATCCATACATCCATACATCCTTACATCCACACATTCATACATCCACACATCCATACATCCACACATCCATACATCCATACATCCATACATCCACACATCCATACATCCATACATCCATACATCCATACATCCATACATCCACACATCCACACATTCACACATCCATACATCCATACATCCACACATCCATACATCCACACATCCACACATCCATGCATGCATACATCCATACATCCACACATCCATACATCCACACATCCATACATCCACACATCCACACATCCATACATCCACACATCCATACATCCACACATCCACACATCCATACATCCATACATCCATACATCCACACATCCACACTTCCATACATCCATACATCCATACATCCACACATCCATACATCCACACATCCATACATCCACACATCCACACATCCATACATCCACACATCCAAACATCCACACATCCATACATCCATACATCCATACATCCATACATCCACACATCCACACATCCACACATCCATACATCCATACATCCACACATCCATACATCCACACATCCACACATCCATGCATGCATACATCCATACATCCACACATCCATACATCCACACATCCACACATCCATACATCCACACATCCATACATCCACACATCCACACATCCATACATCCATACATCCATACATCCACACATCCATACATCCACACATCCATACATCCACTCATCCACACATCCATACATCCACACATCCATACATCCATACATCCATACATCCATACATCCTTACATCCACACATTCATACATCCACACATCCATACATCCACACATCCATACATCCATACATCCATACATCCACACATCCATACATCCATACATCCATACATCCATACATCCATACATCCACACATCCACACATTCACACATCCATACATCCATACATCCACACATCCATACATCCACACATCCACACATCCATGCATGCATACATCCATACATCCACACATCCATACATCCACACATCCATACATCCACACATCCACACATCCATACATCCACACATCCATACATCCACACATCCACACATCCATACATCCATACATCCATACATCCACACATCCACACTTCCATACATCCATACATCCATACATCCACACATCCACACATCCATACATCCACACATCCACACATCCATACATCCACACATCCATACATCCACACATCCACACATCCATACATCCATACATCCATACATCCATACATCCATACATCCACACATCCATACATCCACACATCCACACATCCATACATCCACACATCCATACATCCACACATCCACACATCCACACATCCATACATCCATACATCCACATCCACACATCCACACATCCATACATCCATACATCCATACATCCATACATCCACACATCCACACATCCACACATCCATACATCCACACATCCACACATCCACACATCCACACATCCATACATCCATACATCCACACATCCACACATCCACACATCCACACATCCACACATCCATACATCCATACATCCATACATCCATACATCCATACATCCATACATCCATACATCCATACATCCACACATCCATACATCCACACATCCACACATCCACACATCCATACAACCATACATCCACACATCCACACATCCATACATCCATACATCCATACATCCATACATCCATACATCCACACATCCACACATCCACACATCCATACATCCATACATCCACACATCCATACATCCACACATCTACACATCCATGCATGCATACATCCATACATCCACACATCCATACATCCACACATCCACACATCCATACATCCACACATCCATACATCCACACATCCACACATCCATACATCCATACATCCACACATCCATACATCCACACATCCACACATCCATACATCCACACATCCACACATCCACACATCCACACATCCACACATCCATACATCCATACATCCATACATCCATACATCCATACATCCTTACATCCACACATTCATACATCCACACATCCATACATCCACACATCCATACATCCATACATCCATACATCCACACATCCATACATCCATACATCCATACATCCATACATCCATACATCCATACATCCACACATCCACACATCCACACATCCATACATCAATACATCCACACATCCATACATCCACACATCCACACATCCATGCATGCATACATCCATACATCCACACATCCATACATCCACACATCCACACATCCATACATCCATACATCCATACATCCACACATCCATACATCCACACATCCATACATCCACACATCCACACATCCATACATCCACACATCCATACATCCACACATCCACACATCCATACATCCATACATCCACACATCCACACATCCATACATCCATACATCCATACATCCACACATCCACACATCCACACATCCACACATCCACACATCCATACATCCATACATCCATACATCCATACATCCATACATCCTTACATCCACACATTCATACATCCACACATCCATACATCCACACATCCATACATCCATACATCCACACATCCACACATCCATACATCCATACATCCATACATCCATACATCCATACATCCATACATCCACACATCCACACATCCACACATCCATACATCAATACATCCACACATCCATACATCCACACATCCACACATCCATGCATGCATACATCCATACATCCACACATCCGTACATCCACACATCCACACATCCATACATCCACACATCCATACATCCACACATCCACACATCCATACATCCATACATCCATACATCCACACATCCATACATCCACACATCCATACATCCACACATCCACACATCCATACATCCACACATCCATACATCCACACATCCACACATCCATACATCCATACATCCATACATCCACACATCCACACTTCCATACATCCATACATCCATACATCCACACATCCACACATCCATACATCCACACATCCACACATCCATACATCCACACATCCATACATCCACACATCCACACATCCATACATCCATACATCCATACATCCATACATCCATACATCCACACATCCATACATCCACACATCCACACATCCATACATCCACACATCCATACATCCACACATCCACACATCCACACATCCATACATCCATACATCCACATCCACACATCCACACATCCATACATCCATACATCCATACATCCATACATCCACACATCCACACATCCACACATCCATACATCCACACATCCACACATCCACACATCCACACATCCATACATCCATACATCCACACATCCACACATCCACACATCCACACATCCACACATCCATACATCCATACATCCATACATCCATACATCCATACATCCATACATCCATACATCCATACATCCACACATCCATACATCCACACATCCACACATCCACACATCCATACAACCATACATCCACACATCCACACATCCATACATCCATACATCCATACATCCATACATCCATACATCCACACATCCACACATCCACACATCCATACATCCATACATCCACACATCCATACATCCACACATCTACACATCCATGCATGCATACATCCATACATCCACACATCCATACATCCACACATCCACACATCCATACATCCACACATCCATACATCCACACATCCACACATCCATACATCCATACATCCACACATCCATACATCCACACATCCACACATCCATACATCCACACATCCACACATCCACACATCCACACATCCACACATCCATACATCCATACATCCATACATCCATACATCCATACATCCATACATCCTTACATCCACACATTCATACATCCACACATCCATACATCCACACATCCATACATCCATACATCCATACATCCACACATCCATACATCCATACATCCATACATCCATACATCCATACATCCATACATCCACACATCCACACATCCACACATCCATACATCAATACATCCACACATCCATACATCCACACATCCACACATCCATGCATGCATACATCCATACATCCACACATCCATACATCCACACATCCACACATCCATACATCCATACATCCATACATCCACACATCCATACATCCACACATCCATACATCCACACATCCACACATCCATACATCCACACATCCATACATCCACACATCCACACATCCATACATCCATACATCCACACATCCACACATCCATACATCCATACATCCATACATCCACACATCCACACATCCACACATCCACACATCCACACATCCATACATCCATACATCCATACATCCATACATCCATACATCCTTACATCCACACATTCATACATCCACACATCCATACATCCACACATCCATACATCCATACATCCACACATCCACACATCCATACATCCATACATCCATACATCCATACATCCATACATCCATACATCCACACATCCACACATCCACACATCCATACATCAATACATCCACACATCCATACATCCACACATCCACACATCCATGCATGCATACATCCATACATCCACACATCCGTACATCCACACATCCACACATCCATACATCCACACATCCATACATCCACACATCCACACATCCATACATCCATACATCCATACATCCACACATCCATACATCCACACATCCATACATCCACACATCCACACATCCATACATCCACACATCCATACATCCACACATCCACACATCCATACATCCATACATCCATACATCCACACATCCACACATCCACACATCCACACATCCACACATCCATACATCCATACATCCATACATCCATACATCCATACATCCATACATCCTTACAACCACACATTCATACATCCACACATCCATACATCCACACATCCATACATCCATACATCCACACATCCACACATCCATACATCCACACATCCACACATCCATACATCCATACATCCATACATCCACACATCCATACATCCACACATCCATACATCCACACATCCACACATCCATACATCCATACATCCATACATCCACACATCCATACATCCACACATCCATACATCCACACATCCACACATCCATACATCCACACATCCATACATCCACACATCCACACATCCACACATCCATACATCCACACATCCACACATCCATACATCCACACATCCATACATCCACACATCCACACATCCATACATCCACACATCCATACATCCACACATCCACACATCCATGCATGCATACATCCATACATCCACACATCCATACATCCACACATCCACACATCCATACATCCACACATCCATACATCCATACATCCACACATCCACACATCCATACATCCATACATCCATACATCCACACATCCATACATCCACACATCCATACATCCACACATCCACACATCCATACATCCATACATCCATACATCCACACATCCATACATCCACACATCCATACATCCACACATCCACACATCCATACATCCACACATCCATACATCCACACATCCACACATCCACACATCCATACATCCACACATCCACACATCCACACATCCATACATCCACACATCCACACATCCATACATCCACACATCCACACATCCATACATCCATACATCCATACATCCATACATCCACACATCCATACATCCACACATCCATACATCCACACATCCACACATCCATACATCCATACATCCATACATCCACACATCCATACATCCACACATCCATACATCCACACATCCACACATCCACACATCCACACATCCATACATCCACACATCCATACATCCACACATCCACACATCCACACATCCACACATCCATACATCCACACATCCATACATCCACACATCCACACATCCACACATCCATACATCCATACATCCACACATCCACACATCCACACATCCATACATCCACACATCCACACATCCACACATCCACACATCCATGCATGCATGTGAGCAGGTGCTAGTGGAAGGCCTCCAGTACTGGTCATTAGCAGACAACGGAACACTGGTGGCTACATCCATGGATCCACAACCCAATGTACGTCTTACATCCTTCAACTCAGTAGATAGATACGTGTGTGTTTAGGTGCGCAATACAAACCCCACGGACCTTTTGAGTCGACTCAAAAGTCAACTCAGTAGATAGACACGTGTGTTTTAGGTGCGCAAGACAAACCCCACGAACCCTCCAGCAGACAGACAACGGAACAGTGGTTGCCGCATTTATGGATCCACAACCCAATGTAGGTCTTACGTCCTTCAACTCAGCATTGGGCATGCGTGTTTTTGGCCAGCGACATGAACCGCACGGACCTCTGGCAGGCAACAGAACAGCCATGGAGCGCTTGCTCCATGGCTGTAGGCCGCTTGCTCGTTGCAATGAGTGAGCGAGTCAGTGAGCGAGTGCGTGAGCGAGTGAGCGAGTGAGCGAGCGAGTGAGTGAGTGAGTGAGCGAGTGAGTGAGTGAGTGAGTGAGTGAGTGAGTGAGCAACTTGCCCAAAATGGTCTGTACTGCACACTCCTCTCCTCCTTTGCTCTTCTTTTCCACCTTGATATACCCACCCACCCACCATCCCACATACATGCTGCACCTCACCCCACCAGGGCTGGAGCAGCTTCACATTCGTATTCAACCCCACCAGAAGCTACTCCCCTCACCCTCATCCTCGTGGATTCTAACTCCAATCACAATCCCCCCCTTTCCCCTGCATGCACCCTCTCCACTGCACTCCACACATCCACCCCACCAGGGCCAGAGCAACTTCACCTCCATATTCAACCCCACCAGCAGCTACTCCCTCGCGCTCATCCTTGTTTATTTCAACTCAACATGTTCAACTCAGCTCAAACCCTCTCCCCTCCCTCGCATGCATGCCTTCCATTGAACTACGCACACACCCCACCAGGGCCAGAGCAACTTCACCTTCATATTCAACCCGACCAGCAGCTACTCTCTCGCGCTCGTCCTCATGTATCCGTCTTCCCCACTTTCCACCCCTCCGCACTGCACACACACACCACACCAGGGCGGGAGCAACTTCACGTTCGTCTTCAACCCAACCAGCAGCTACTCTCTCGCGCTCATCCTCGCACCCAACGGCAAATACCTCCTGCCGTCCTCCTCCGGCCTCCTAATCGCCGCGTTGAACCCTGAACTGCTGCCCTCGGCCTCTCGCTGGGAGTCTGCAGCGGTGTTTAGAGTCGAGCTGGTGAGTCTGTGTGCGTGTGGTCCAACTCCTACACAGATTTACCAACTTTGTTGTCCCCTGTTACTCTCATGTCCTCCCACCAACCCCCTCACCTCTTCACCTTCATCCTCTCCACATCCTTACCTCTCTTTCTCACCTCCCTCCCTTCTCCCCCTCCCCTCTCCTTCCCCCTTTCCCTTTTCCTTCCCAGACGAACCAGGTGAACGGCGGGTGGCAGTACGTCAAGTCACTGGGCGGGCCACAGGCAGCAGCAGCGCCCATGTCCTCCTCCCCTCACCCCCCCTCACCAACTCACTCAACCTTTCACCTCCTCCCTCTCCCCATGTACCCCTCTTTCCCACCTCCCTTCTTCTCCTCCTTCCCCTCCCCCTTCCATCTCCTTCAACCCTCCCCCCCTCTCCCCCGCTTCCTCCAACCAGACCAACCAGGTGAACAGCGAGTGGCAGTACGCCAAGTCACTGGGCGGGCCACAAGCAGCAGCAGAGCCCATGCCCTCCTTCCCTCACGCCCCCTCACCACCTCCCCTGCCTTCACCTCCTCCCTCTCCCCACTCCCCCACCCTTTCCCCATCAGACCAACCAAGTGAACGGCGAGTGGCAGTACGCCAAGTCCCTGGGCGGGCCACAAGCAGCAGCAGAGCCCATGTCCTCCTTCCGCTCCGCCTACCTCTCCGAATCCGACTTCCAAACCATGGCTGCCAACAAGATCAACACCGTCCGCATCCCCGTGGGATACTGGATCATGGAAAGCCCGGCAATCTCACCCTCCGAGTTCCCCTTTCCCTCCGGAGCCCTTGCCTCCTTGGACTGGGCGTTTCGAATGGCGAATAAGTACAAGATCCGCGTGTGGTTCTCTCCTCATGCGGTTTTCGGCACGAATTCGGGGTTCCTAGGGGGGAGGTCTGGCCTGTGCGAGTTCTCCGTGCGAAACAACACCTTGCGGACTCTAGACATGATCGAGTTCTTAGTTAAGCGTTACGCCGCCGATCCGGCTTTCCTCGGGCTCGGATTGATGAACGAGCCTCTAGCCCCGTGGAACTACGGGCTCATGTCCGGAATATCTATCGATCTCCTGTCCTGGTACTATAAGAGCGCGTATGACGTCGTTCGGAAGTACTCTCCATGCGCATACATCGCTTTAGAGGGGCGCGTGGGGAGCTCTATATGGGAGGTGCATTGGTTGCTGTATGGCACGTGGCACACTAATATAGTGCTGGAGCAGCATATGTATAATGTGTTCTACGGATGGGAGGGGCTGACTCCGCAGCAGGAGGTGGATCAGACGCTGACAGGGCGACTGGAAGAAATCAAGGGGCTGCAATCGGTGAGAAAATTGGGGGGGTGGGGGTGAGGTTGGGGGAAGGGGGAGGGAAGGGGGGGGGGGGTGGGGGGATAGGTGGGAGGAATGGGGAGGGAAGGGGAAGGAATAAGAAGGGAATGGGAAGGGCAGGAAGTTGGGGGAAAGAGAAGGGAAGGGGGGAGCGGGGAGAGCAGCACATGTATAATGTGTTCTACGGATGGGAGGGGCTGACTCCGCAGCAGGAGGTGGACGAGACGAGACGCTGAGAGGCCGACTGGAAGAAATCAAGAGGTTACAATCGGTGAGATGGTGGGGGTGGGGGGGGTGGGGGGGGAAGGGGGAGGGAATGGGGAGGGAATGGGGAGGGAATGGGGAGGGAATGGGGAGGGAATGGGGAGGGAATGGGGAGAAAATGGGGAGAAAATGGGGAGGGAATGGGGAGGGAATGGGGAGGGAATGGGGAGGTAATGGGGAGAAAATGGAGAGAAAATGGGGAGGTAATGGGGAGGTAATGGGGAGGTAATGGGGAGGTAATGGGGAGAAAATGGGGAGGGAATGGGGAGGGAATGGGGAGGGAATGGGGAGGGAATGGGGAGGGAATGGGGAGAAAATGGGGAGGGAATGGGGAGGGAATGGGGAGGGAATGGGGAGGGAATGGGGAGGGAAGGAGTGGAGTGGGTGGGTGAAGCGGGAGGGAGGAGGAAGGAGGCAGAGGAGAGAAAAGGGAGAGTGGGGAGCAAGGGAAGAGGAAGGGGAGGATGGAGAGGACGCGTGAGGTGGTGGGAGAAAGGGGGTGGGGAGGGGACCCTGTCTGAATAGAGAGGGCAGTGTATCATGTCTGCTTCTTTGGCCTGTTCATCCTTCCTCTTCCATCTTGTTGTTCTTGTTCTTCCCCCCTCTTCCCGTTCCACGTTTTTTCCCTCATCCACCACCCCATCTCTCCCCACTCCCTCCGCCCTCTCTCCCACTTTCTCTCCCTCCCTCTCCCCACATTTCTATTCCCCCTCCCCATCTCCTACTCTCTCAACATCCCTGCTCCCCCTTTTTCCCTCTCGACCCTCCCTCTCCCCCTCTCTCTTTACCCTCCCGCACCCCTCGCTCGCCGCTCTCTCTCCCCTCCCTCTCCGCTCTCTCTCCCCTCCCTCCCCCCCTCCCTCTCTCCGGCTCACTGAACGCAGTGGGGCATGCCAGTGCTGGTGGGCGAGTGGTGTCTATCAATGCGCAACCCAGACCCCTCAGTGACAGCCCAGTTCGGTCTCAATCAGCTCAAAGCATTCTCCACAGCCAAGGCCGGCTGGTTCTTCTGGTCCTACAAGCATAACATCTCGGGTGAGACTCTCTTTCTCGGCAAAAACTGCTTTAATTCTATTATGTCGGCTGTTCAGTTTATCTTAAACTGTTTTAATTCTATTATGTCGGCTATTATGCCTCGGCAGAGGAATAATGCTTGTTTCACAAGCACCAACGGGTGTGCATTCAGTATCACCCATGCAGCAAGCAAGCATGCTCACTGTTGTTTCTTCAGGCTGGGATCACTGGAGCTTCGTCAAGAGCTCAGCTAATGGGTGGCTGCCACGTAAGCCAGATGGATCGTGGTGGTAACTACAGCCAACCTCAGTGTACAGTGACTATATTTTCGTCTTAGCTTTGTGTTAACGGATCTTGGTTTGTTGATGGCATGGCTTAACACATCACAGATGCATACAAACCGCTGTGGCCTTTACTTCATTCGTCTCACTACAGTGTCATGATGTCTCACAACGAGGCCCTTCAGAGAATACAGCCCTGGCAATTTCCAGTATATTGATGCTATTGATGCTAGAAAAAAAGCATGTACCAGTATATAGATCGGTGTTCTCTTCATCCTTCCATTCCCTGCATTGCCTAATAACCGACAAAAATGATAATGACGACACGCGTACCCCCCATAGTGGCCACCGAGCCACATGGTCCTTCATCCTTCGAGTAAACCACAGAACATATGTCAAACCTCTCGCCTCACAACCCTCAGGGCCAGACAGGTATCAGCAGTAAATTCACTGCTCCCAATCCTGCTCCTGTTGCCAGTGCTGCTGGCGCTGCTGGCGCTGCTGGTGCTGCTGGTGCTGCTGGCGCTGCTGGCGCTGCTGGTGCTGCTGGCGCTGCTGGTGCTGCTGGTGCTGCTGGCGCTGCTGGCGCTGCTGGCGCTGCTGGTGCTGCTGGTGCTGCTAATGCTGCTGGCGCTGCTGGCGCTGCTGGTGCTGCTGGTGCTGCTGGTGCTGCTGGCGCTGCTGGCGCTGCTGGTGCTGCTGGTGCTGCTGGTGCTGCTGGCGCTGCTGGTGCTGCTGGTGCTGCTGGTGCTGCTGGTGCTGCTGCTGCTGCTGCTGCTGGTGGTGGTGCTGCTGGTGCTGCTGGTGCTGCTGGTGCTGCTGCTGCTGCTGGTGCTGCTGGTGCTGCTGCTGGTGGTGAGGTGATGTTGCTGGTGCTGCCAATCGTGGTGCTGCTGCTGCTCCTACTCTTCCTCCTTGGCCTATCTCTGGTTGCTCTGCCTTGCTTTGAGCTCCTGTTTCCACAGACACATGGGCGCACGAATGCATGGTGTTAGGGGGCATGGGTCCAGGGCACATGGGGGAGCACACGTGCCATATGGCATGCAGGTATGAGGGACAAGGACGAGATTTCAGAAAGCAACCTTGGGGTGGGGGGGGGGGGCATCATTTTGATAGATTCCTCAGATTCAGACTCAGCCCCTGCGCTGACCGCAAGCTGTGCCATAGGTGGCATCTGCCATGATAGACGCCACCTGGTGCTATGCTGACATCCGCGGTCCATGGGCTGGGCCTCACACCTGGTTGATGCGAGAGAATGTGTGGTCCTGGTCCTCCATAATCCTGGTCCTCCATAATCCTGGTCCTCCATAATCCTGGTCCTCCATGGTCCTGGTCCTCCATGGTCCTGGTCCTTCATGGTCCTGGTCCTCCATGGCTCTGACCTGCTTTGAATCGAAACTTCCCTTCATCCAGCCTACAGCAGCTGGGGCTTGCTTCTCCAAGAGAAGCTACACCAACGCTGTATCACCACCAGCACCTCGCAACGCAATTGCACACTAGGATTAACCGTACTACCCATGAGTTCACAGGCCACTCTCACCTTGTTGATGCGTGAGAATGTGCGGTCCAGCATGGCCCTGACCTGCTAAGAGCCTAAAGAACATCTGTTCACAGGCCACTCTCACCTTGTTGATGCGAGAGAGCGTGTGCTCCTCCATGGCTCTAACCTGCTAATAATCTAACTCCCTAATCCTCCCTTCTACTAGGTACACTCAAGCCTCTCACAGGCTTCTCTCACCTGGTTGATGCGAGAGAACGTGTTCTCCTCCATGTCCCCACCTGCTTTGGATCAAACTTCCAATTGTTCCCTTCTAAACACACTCAAGCGTCTCACAGGCCTCTCTCACCTGGTTGATGCGAGAGAACGTGTGCTCCTCCATGGCCCTGACCTGCTGCTCTGACAGCCCAATCCACTCGTCCATCCAGCATACCACTGCCTGGTTCGTCTCCAGACTCAGCCTCCTCTGCAGCACCTGTGATGGCGAGATGCAGGTGCACATGCAGATAGGCATTCATTTATCGTGCACAGAGGTGCGTGCAGGCACCATGCGTACATGCACCAAGGCATGCATGCATGCGCACACACACATGGACGTGGACACACACCCATACATGCACACACGCGCACTCATGCATGTGCACACATACACGCATACCTTCACCCCCCCCACACACACACACGTGGTGTTTCAGATTAAAGAATGCAAGGGCAAGGAACAATTGAGGAACAAAGAATACAGAGGTGGGGGCTGGGTGGGCAAAGGAGGGAAGTGGGAACGGGTAAACTTCCCACTGCCTATGGTAGCCCTGACAATGCTTGTGAACCAAGGGAGCCTATACCCCACCACAATCGAGTAATACCACCCTGCTATACCCACCCCACCTGACCCATGCACCGCTATATGCCTGGAGGAAAGCTGGAAATCAAGCAGCGATCGACACCCTTTTTTTGAGACGTCTCAAAACTGACCCACGGACCGCTATATGCCTGGAGGCAGGCTGGAAATCAAGCAGCGATCGACACCCTCTTCCAGCTAATCTTGTCTTCAGCCATGAGACTAGGCGAGCTGCAGCTTAGGAGAATTCTTTAGCAGAAGAAAAACAGTAGAGTTAAAACTCTTGTGTTGCCAGTTCAAAAAACAAGATCGAAACTGAGCTCTAAGTCCACTACAACGATTAAAACGCAAACATGTTTCGGACGACTGGGACAGACCCGCGTCAATCCTTCCGCTAGCACTGATGAAGGATTGACGGGGGTCTGTCCCAGTCGTCCGAAACATGTTTGCGTTTTAATCGTTGTAGTGGACTTAGAGCTCAGTTTCGATCTTGCTTTTTGAACTGGCAACACAAGAGTTTTAACTCTACTGTTTTTCTTCTGCTAAAGAATTCTCCTAAGCTGCAGCTCGCTTAGTCTCATGGCTGGAGGCAGGCTGGAAATCAAGCAGCGATCGACACCCTCTTCCAGCTAATCTTGTCTTGGCTTGTACTGGTACTTGCAGCCCTCAAAACACCAGATAGTGCATGCAGCAGCCTCGAAACCTTGCAGCTGAACCTGTTCCCCCCTGACCCAGAGCCAGAGACCATATGCTCAACTGACCTTGGCAAGGTACTTGTAAAGGCGGGACCCTAAGGGCAAGACCCTAAGAGCACTGTACTTCTGTTGAGAAGGCTACTGAGTCGACTCGAGAGCCCCTCTGTTCAAAATTCAACTGACCTTGGCCAGGTACTTCTCAAGGCGGGACCCAAAGCCCCAGCAGGGCACGTCCACTGTGACCACCTTGTAGGCTATCATTAGGGGCGCGCTGTGTGCCTGGGGAAGGGGAGAGAGGGAGCGCAGGGTGGGAGGTTTGGTGAGTTGGTTCAAAACGGGTAAGGCACGTCCACTGTGACCACCTTGTGCTGTCATTAGGGGCGCGCTGTGCGCCTGCAAGGAGGTGCGGGAGGGAGCGCCGCCGGGGCGCGGGGGGTTGAGTTGGCTTAGAACGAGTAAGGCACGTCCACTGTGACCAGCTTGTATGCTGTCAACAGGGGCGAGCTGTGCGCCTGAGGGGGGGAGCACGCAGGGGGGTGGTTTAGTCGAATCAAAGCGAGTAGGGCACGTCCACTGTGACCACCTTGTAGGCTGTCATTAAAGGCGAGCTGTGCGCCTGAGAGGGGAGGGGGAGAAAAGGGGAAGGGGGAGAAAAGGGGGAGTGGGAGAAAAGGGGAAGGGGGAGAAAAGGGGAAGGGGGAGAAAAGGGGGAGGGGGAGAAAAGGGGGAGGGGGAGAAAAGGGGAAGGGGGAGAAAAGGGGAAGGGGGAGAAAAGGGGGAGGGGGAGAAAAGGGGGAGGGGGAGAAAAGGGGGTGGGGGAGAAAAGGGGGAGGGGGAGAAAAGGGGGAGGGGGAGAAAAGGGGGAGGGGGAGAAAAGGGGGAGGGGGAGAAAAGGGGGAGGGGGAGGTGGAGGATGAGGATCAATCTCTGAGAACGCTCAGAAACACACTGTGACCACTTTGTATGCTGTGTCATGGGAAGGGGGAAGGGAGATCTGTGCGCCGGCGAGGGGAGGGGGAGGGGGCGTGAATTGAAACTGAGCGTGTGTTACTTAAGCTGGTGTTTACACACACACACACACACACACACACACACACACCACACACACACACACACACACACATGCACGCACGCACGCGTGCACGCAAAAATACACATCTCCATGCTACACACCCACCCCCATCACCCCACCATCCAGGCACAGCCACGCATGCATTCAGAGCTCCCACCCCCCCCTTTGCCCTGCCATCTCCCACCTGCCATCCCGGCTTGAAAGGCCCTCTGCCAGTCTTGGCCGAAACAAACGTAGACGGATGATTCGACACACCGCTGCCGCTACCACTGCCGCTACCGCCTCCACTGCCACTGCTGCTCCCGCTGCTGCTACTCCCGCCGGAAATCGCACCATCCACACACCGACCGTCAGCTCTCAGCCCTTCCCGTTCCCTCCCGGTCTTGCCCTCCTCGCTACCTCCCTCTGCTATGTCCAGTGTTTCCACTGTGCGATGTGCCAGCATGTCAGGCGGGAGGGAGAGGGCCTGTAGGGAGGGATACAGCAGTAGGATTGGAAGAATGGGGAGGGATGCAGAAAAGGAGGGAGGAGGGAAAGCGGGGATGGAGAGGCGGAAATGTGGGGGAATGGGGAGAAGAAGACGGGATGTAGAGTGGGCAGATGGGTGGAAGGAGAAACAAAAGTGGGGAAGAAAGGCTTAGGATAGGTAATCAGACAGAGAACTGGGAGAAACGAGAAACAGAAGTTAGGATTGGGCAGTATGGGCAGGCAGGTAAGTACAGGTAAGCTGCTATGGAGCAGGTGGGGTGAAAGCTGGAAAGACAATTCGAGGTCAAGGAGAGGAGAGCACGTAAAGGAGCAGTTCAGGAATGAGATGCAAGAGAGAAAGGTGAGCTGAGGTGGGGTGAGATGCAGTGCGGTGCGGTGGTTACGTTGTTCTGTGGGTGGCGGTCATTGGTGTAGAGCGACTCCACTCGCAGCATGAACTTGCTGAAGAATGGGCTCTGATACCATGACAGCAGTTCATGGGCGCGAGATGGGAAATGGGAGATGGGAAATGGGAGAGGGGAGAGGGGAAAGGGGAGAGGGGAGAGGGGAGAGGGGAGAGCGGAGAGGGGAGATGGGAGAGGGGAGAGGGGAGAGGGGAGATGGGAGAGGGGAGAGGGGAGAGGGGAGAGGGGAGATGGGAGATGGGAGAGGGGAGGGGGGAGAGGGGAGATGGGAGATGAGAGAGGGGAGAGGGGAGAGGGGAGATGGGAGATGAGAGAGGGGAGAGGGGAGAGGGGAGATGGGAGAGGGGAGATGGGAGAGGGGATAGGGGAGATGGGATATGGGAGAGGGGAGAGGGGAGAGGGGAGATGGGAGATGGGAGAGGGGAGGGGGGAGAGGGGAGATGGGAGATGGGAGAGGGGAGAGGGGAGATGGGAGATGAGAGATGGGAGATGGGAGATGAGTGGGAGAGAGGAGAAAGAGAAGACATGGTGCGGACTTTGGGGTGGTGTGATAAGGCAGGGTAATAAAAATACAAATAGGAGCACTGAGTAGGGATCGGAAAAACTGCATGCAGGAAAATAAGGGTGGGACAACAATCACAAGAAGCAATGGCAGAAAATAATCATTTTAATTTTAGAGCTCTTTTGCATGGACAATCTGGTAAGGAAGAGGAGAGCAAGGAGATAGACTGCCAGCCTTACTGTGATTTCTGGTCGTTCCAAATGGCACCACACGTGCACGGTGATGGCATGACGGCATGACCATCCCGGGTAGCGTTCGCACCGCAACCAATGTGAGATTGCAAAAATGCAGACACAGACGAAGAGGGAAGGAGGGAAGCAAGGGAAAGAACTGGAAAATGAGGCGAGGTAAGAAAGTAGCAAATGTCTCCCTCTCACTCAAATGGTCCTGAAATTGATTGATTCAGAGGAGGTCTCTCCCCCTTCACCAGTGGCGCAGTGCGGGTACGCATTCCATGCCCTCACTCTCATGCGACTTCGCAAAAGGCTTGCGACAGCGCAAAAGTATTCCCCTCTCTAGTAGTTCCCCCCTCACCAGTGACGCAGTGGGGGTATGCATTCCATGCCCTTTCCTCCACTCGCAGCGCCCGCCGGGGGACCAGCGCTGCTATCCACGCCGGCAGCTTCCTGGAAACAGGGAGGGTTGAGGGGGAGGGTAGGGGAAGGGAGGTGCTGGGATGGATCGAGAGCATGGAGTGGGCAAAGGTGCTGTGAATGAGGACGCAGAGAGTGAGTGAGTGCATGTGTGTGGGGGTGTGAGTGAGTGAGGGCATGAGTGAGTAAGCATGTTCACCTGTATGCTGCAAGGGGCGAAGAGGTCTCACAAGCGGAAATGGCCTCACAAGCAACCAGCACTGCGGCACAACTAGCGATTTCCTATAGAAACAGCCAAGTCAAACCGTCCATCCTTCATAATGGCACCCACTTGTTCAGGTGATAAATCTTGTGGGTGTAGTACCCCTCCTCTGTATCACCAGCTGGGTCTAATGTCCCAACACCTCCTTTCTCCCTCTCCTCCCCTTCACCCATTCCAACCCCTGCGTTTCCCTCCTTCCCTTCTCCCCCTTCACTTTCTCCCTCACAGCCAGTCTGCACTACAGCAGTCCCCGTCCCCTCGCTCTGCACCCCCAAGTTCTTGGACCCATCACTCTTCCCGCTATCCCTGCTGCTGCTGCTCTTGCTGCTGCCGCTAGCAGCAGTGCATGCTGATCCATCCGTTCCTCCTCCTCCTCCTATTCCTCCCCCCCTCCGCCTGCTAAAGGGCTCGTTACACAGCACCTCCACTCCATCACCATCGCTATTGTCACTCTCCCTCTCACTCACACGCACCACCATGTAAAGCTGGCCTATGCGGTACTGAAATTCCGGGGGAGAGGGATGTTAGTAGGAGAATTGAGGGGAAAGCGGGTGAAAGGGAGGAGAAGAGAAGCATAAGGGGAGGGGGGGACAAGCAAGAACGGGAGGAAGGAGGCAGGATGATAAGAGATATAACAATTGCATGGTGATGGGACGAATGGTGATAATGGCGAGGGGAAAGTGCAAAGCTGCTGGAATTGCTTCATTGTGACTTCATGGGACCGAAAATGAAGCAGGGGAGGAGTGGAAGAGGATTTTAAGAAGAGGTGTTCGGTGTTCACCTCTTGCACAGATAGAGGCATGGGGATGCGGCTGTACGTGTTAGGGACACATGACCAACGTCCATGGAGGAAAGGAGGAGTTGAAAACGAGTGTACATGAAATACGGGACGGCAGGTGAGGTATGGGAGTAGATAGATGAGAATGACACAAACGGGAAAAAGTGTGGTGAGTTTACATAAAAGGGAGGTATAATTTAGAAAATCACAGGATTCAACTCACGAAACTCGGGCATATACAAGGAAAAAAGAGTGGTGGAATAGCAAACAGATGTATCTGCGACAGCCTCAGGAGCCAGATGAGATCAAAAGAGGCATTCATGACTGTTAAGCTTGACCGAAGTGTCCATTCAGCAGTAAACCCAGGCCAATCCGAGAACAATTTAAACAACCGCATGAACATATGACACAAGAAATTTCTCCTTATTCCCACAGGAGATGCCCAGCACAGCACGAATTTCAACGGGACAGGATATGTCGCCAGAGCAGGTTTGAGGCGTCTTTTGACTCAACACGACAGGGATATGTAGAGTTTTGAGACTGCTTTGGGGACATCTTATAACTCAGCACGACTTGATATGTTTCCCAGGACTAGGACAATCGGCTCACTATTCACAGACGGTCACCATCTCGACCGTCCGCTGCTGCGTTCCACCGGATCGTGATGAATGTGAAGGTTTCGCCCTGATGGACCCCGGCAGACAGTGATCTAACTTTCAAATTCCTGCTGAAACCTCTGTTGTTGATCAAGTACGGATTCGTCGCACTGGTGATCCTGCTTCGCTGATTTGTGCAGGAAGTTTTAACATGCCCTTGTATGATAGAGATAGTGAAGGGAATAAGACTCGGCTCTAAGTAAACGGCACTCCTCCGCAACACTGAGAACGCCACGCGAAGCACACTTAACCGAATCACGGAACCCAGCAGCAGATCCACTCCGCTCGACCGACCTGATTGCGCGGATTTGCGACTCCGCCGCTCCCCAGCAACAAAGTCACATCCCGCTTGCGGCCGGTGTGCTCCGCGGGTTCACGTTTCCCGCCACAGTGCGACTAATAGGCGGGAAAGCTTTGGGATATGACCAGAGCGACTACAGGGCCCGCGTTTAGAAGCGCGGCCCCGTCGTCTGTGCTGTGATTGGCCGGAGCCACTTCGTGGTTCGGCATGGGGAAAGTTTGGGCCTGAGCCATGCGCAAACCTTACTTTGACGGAACCGTGTAATCGGTAATGGGCTCAGGGAATGGTTGCGCAAGATCACGGAATCGACGGCCAAGATACTGACATCAGGACAATCTAGTTGTGTCCGTTGGGGAATCTCACGTGTCAGTGAGCTGAGATCGAAGACGGAGTTATCGATGCTGAAGGTTATGGTCCCCTCCCCACACAATCCTCTTCTACTGCCCGCAGAGGCAACGGGAGAACAGCATCATCCCCACCAAAAGACGACCCCATGCTTTTAGTAAAATTGGGTGAGGGGGCTTATATTCTACGGTAGAATCAATTGAGCTCCATGACATAAGGCATGAGCTAATGCTACCTTGGACATATATGACATCTTGTAGTAGAAGCTTCATGTAGGCCAGTGCAACCAGCATTTATAATATTGATATGGCTTTTAACGAAAGTTAGATTCTGAATTGAAATACCGGTAGAATAGTTTTTTAATGTGGATAATAATACAAGAAAATCCCAGATTATGATTCATAAATACAGATATCCTTCATTTTTGTGGCAGTGTGATGGTGTAAGGAATTTGCCAATTCCTTACTGTAGCCTTGCCTTAACGGGAACAGCCCGATCACTTCGCGTCAAGTGGCTCGGCCTACATTTCCGCACCGAACCAATACCGAGTCGCCCCGCACCAATCGCGACGCATCCAAACCATCCACGTCCCGAGGTCCTCGCCTAGCACGGTTTCGACCCTATAAATGCGTGCTCCTTTATCATTGTTGGGGATTCAGTAATTCTGTATTCGACATCCTTTTTTTTTATAAAGTCTTCCGCGCACGCTGTCTAGTAAAACTTATAACACTTGGTATCAGAGCTACTTTCCTAGCTTTCCCGTTTTTTAGAGTGTAATACCCCTCGGGGGGGGGGACAGGGAAGGATGCCGTGGTGACAGGAGCAGCGCAAGAGCCGGCCAGGAGAACGGGTAGTTGCTCTTAACGGCCATGAATTTCAAGGCGCTCCTAAGGCACCGACGGATCCTTGCCCTCGACGGTCGAGATGGACCGTGGCCTCCCTCCCCCCGGGTGGCGGACAGCTTTTGCTGTCGTCGCAATTAATGCGTGAGTATTAGTAGTCGTTTTCGGCAATTTCGGAGTTAATGATGTGTAGCGGCTGACGTCGGCAGGCTCGTCGTCGGCGCACGTCCGAAGTTGTCGGAAGCAAGATCGTCGTGCGAGTTGCGTCGACACGTGGTCGACAGCTGCGCGCGACAATTACGGAGCTTATTGCGGGCGGCAAGTGGCGATGGGCGTCTTCGTCACGTTGCACACGAGCTAGTGAAAGTCTTCGGCAAGTGGCGCGTCGTCACTGTGCGCGAAGATTTCGGGTAGCAGTGTCAGAACATTATAGCTTACTTATTTGTGTAGGCTATAGTGGGGTATCCCATAGGGGGTACAACCCAGCTAGGGTTTCCTATTTGTACTCACTTCGTTCATAGTTCACACATTCTCTCGTTCACTTCTTCACATGGAATCAGAGCAGGTTCCCCTGTGGGAACTGTGCTTCGGGCCCACCACCTAGAACTTTTTTTTCTGCCCTGGCGCCCGCCCTAGTGCCCGCCCTAGCGCCCGCCCTAGCGCCCGCCCTTTCGAGCCGCCCGTTCGCGCCGCCCGTTAGCGCCGCCCGTTAGCGCCGCCCGTGCGGCTGCCCGTTCGCGCCGCCCTTTGCGCAGCCCGTAGCGCCGCCCGTGCGGCCGCCCGTTAGCGCCGCCCGTGCGGCCGCCCGTAGCGCCCCCCGTGAGCCGCCGCCCGTAGCGCCGCCCGTGAGCCGCCGCCCGTGGCGCCGCCCGTGCACCGCCGCCCGTGAGCTGCCGCCCGTGGCGCCGCCCGTGAACCGCCGCCCGTGAGCTGCCGCCCGTGAGCCGCCGCCCGTAGCGCCGCCCGTGAGCCGCCGCCCGTAGCGCCGCCCGTGAGCCGCCGCCCGTAGCGCCGCCCGTGAGCCGCCGCCCGTAGCGCCGCCCGTGAGCCGCCGCCCGTCGCCACCCTTTAGCGCCGCCCGTGAGCGCCGCCCGTGACGCAGCCGCCCGTGAACCGCCGCCCGTGACGCAGCCGCCCGTGACGCCGCCGCCCGTCCCGTCGCCCCCCCCCCCCCCGTGACGCCACCGCCCGTCCCGCCGCCCGCCCGTCACGCCGCCCGCCCGTGAGCCGGCGCTGCCCGCGAACCGCCCACCCGTGGGCCTTCCGCCCGCCCGTGAGCTACCGACGCCGCCCGTGAGCAGCCGATGCCGCCGCCGCCACCCGTGAGCCGCCGACGCCGCCGACGCCGCCCTGTGAGCAGCCGACGCCGCTGCCGCTGCCGTCGCCCGTGAGCCGCCGACGCCGCCGCCCGTGAGCCGCCGACGCCGCCGCCGCCGCCCGTGAGCCGCCGACGCCGCCGCCGCCGCCCGTGAGCCGCCCTGGCCGCCCGTGAGCCGCCCAGCCGCCCGTGAGCTCCCCGCGCGCCGTCCCAGCCGCCCGTGAGCCGCCACCGAGCTGCCCCAGCCGCCCGTGCCGCCGCCCGAGCCGCCTGAGCCGCCCGAACCGCCCGGGCCGCCCGCGCCGCCCTAGCCCGCCCGAGCCGCCCGAGCCGCCCGACCCGCCAGAGGAGCTGCTCTCCTGCTCCTGTCGGGCTACTGCTGCTCCTGGGCTGTGTACCTGCGCCGCTGACCTACCCGACTCTTCCTGCCCGGTGAGACTGTCAGCTACTGTCATGGCCACCCCCAATGTCCTAGCTTTTGACGCTGAGGGTAGAGCCATTGACTTTGCAGTCTGGATTGAGGACCTGCAGCTGTACTTACTGTGTGATGCGGTCGATGAGGTCTCTCTCTTTGACTTTGTCTCTGGAGCTGTCCCTGCCCCTCCTCCTGATGCTGATTCCGCCGTTCGCTCCAAGTGGGCGACCCGCGATGCTGCTGCACGTCTTGCTGTGCGTCGCCACCTCCCTTCCTCCGAGCGTGCCCACTTTAGTCAGTGCAAGACCGCTCAGGCCTTGTACGACGCTGTAGTTGCACGCTACTCCTCCCCTTCCTCCGCTACGCTGAGCCGCCTCATGCTACCTTTTCTCTTCCCTGACCTCGCTGCCTTTCCCACTGTCGCTGACCTCATTACCCACCTCCGCGCTAGGGACGCTCGCTACCGCGCTGCCCTTCCTGCTGAGTTCCGCGCCGCCAACCCTCCTCCCATGTACATCACTCTCTACTTTCTTGTCACCCGTCTTCCTGAGTCCCTCCGTGTCGTTAGGGACCAGTTTCTCTCTGTCTGTCCCACCACCCTCACTGTCGACCTCCTTGAGGAGTCCCTGCTAGCGGCTGAGAAGAGCATAGTCGCTGTAGGGGCCTCTCGGGGTGACCCTCGCACCCCCATCTTTGAGGGGTGTTCTCCTTCCCCCCTGCTGCCCTCTGTCGCCTCTGCCGCTGCGGCCGACCTCACTGGTTTTGAGTCGGTCGGTGCGGCGTCTGCCCCCAACGGTAGACGCCGCTCTGGCAAGGGCAAGGGGGGCAAGGGAGCGGGTGGAGCTAGAGGGGGCAGTGGCGGAGGAGGTGGGGGTGGCGGGGGGAGTGGGGGTGGCGGTGGAGGTGGTGGCGGGAGTGGAGGTACTGGTGGAGGCGGTGGAGGCGGAGGTGGCGGCGGGGGCGGTAGCGGAGGAGGCGGGGGCGAGGGTACCAGTGGGGGCGGTGACGGTGGAGACGGGGGCGGTGGTGGAGGCGGGAGTGGCGGTGGCGGCGGGGGTCGGAGTGTCTCGTCCCAGCGCAGCAGCTCTGGGGGTGGTCAGCGCCAGCAGCAGCAGCAGCAGCAGCAGCAGCAGCAACGCTCTCGCACCGTCCCCGCCCCTCAGCAGCTCCGTGAGTGGTACTTGCAGCGTCAGCGTGGTGGTGCGTTTGGTCCCTGCCCCTACGTTCTTCGCACCGGCGACCGTGCGGGGAAGAGGTGTGGAGGCACCCACACGGCCCGCCGCTGCTTTGGCCGCCTGACCGACGCCTGGCGTCAGCAGTTTCCGGAGGCCGCTGAGATCCCCCGCTGGGGGGAGCTGTCTAGGGCTGGTGTAGCCATTTATGATCTTGACTTTGATGCTATTCTTTCTGCTATGTATGTTGTGACTGGTAGTGATGAGGATGACTGTTACCGGTGTTTCCCGCCCGACCCGGGCATTGGTACTGCTGCGTCAGGTACTAGTGAGGCTGCTGCTCTAGGAGCCAGTGCGTCTGAGCTCTCAGGTACTGGTGAGTCTGCCCTCTCATGTACTGTGTCGGCTTCGGCCTCTCACACCTTCACACTTGACTCTGGAGCGTCTCGCTCCTTCTTTCGGGACCGCACTACTCTCACGCCGCTGAGTCGGCCGGTTGCGGTGTCCCTGGCTGACCCCTCTTGGGGGCCTGTCCTGTCTCGCTTCTCCACGGTACTTCCGTGTCCGGCGGCCCCCTCTGGCACCCTGTCTGGTCTCTACCTCCCCTCGTTCTCGACGAACCTGGTGAGTGGTGCTGACCTACAGGATGCGGGTGTCCACCAGTTCACTCCTGCTCGTCAGCGGGTGACCCACTGCACGGAGGCTAGCACGGGACGCCACCTGGCTACGTTTACACGTCGGCCAGGGTCGAGCCTGTACACACTGACCACTGCTTCTCCTCCAGGTACTGAGTCTGGTACGGTCCCTTCGTCTGGTCAGGTGTTTGCAGCAGCGTCCAGGTCTGGTCCTGAGTCTTCCCCTTGTTCGTGTCGTCGTCTGTCTCACGAGACCCTCCTCTGGCACCACCGCCTTGGCCACCCCTCTCTGCTTCGGCTCAGAGGCATGGCCTCCCGTCTTCTTGTGTCTGGTCTCCCCCGGTCCCTACCTCCCCTTCCTCAGGGCCCTGGCCCTGCCTGTGTCCCCTGTAACGAGGGGCGCCAGCGTGCTGCCCCTCACTCCTCCCAGTTTCCTCCGACAGAGGCCCCGCTGCACACACTTCACATGGACGTGTGGGGCCCGGCCCGCGTCCTTGGACAGGGTCAGGAGCGCTACTTCCTGCTCGTTGTTGACGACTACTCGCGTTACACCACAGTCTTCCCCTTGCGCAGCAAGGGTGAGGTTACTGAGGTGCTGATCGACTGGATCCGCGCAGCTCGTCTTCAGCTCAGGCAGAGCTTTGGCTCCGACTTTCCTGTGTTGCGTCTGCACTCTGACAGAGGCGGAGAGTTCTCCTCTGGCCTTCTTCATGCTTCTGTCGAGCGCGAGGCATCCGCCAGTCCTTCACGCTTCCGGACTCCCCACAGCAAAATGGGATTGCTGAGCGCCGCATTGGCATGGTCATGGACGTCGCCCGTACGTCCATGATGCATGCGGCTGCCCCCCATTTTCTGTGGCCGTTTGCGGTCAGGTACGCAGCGCATCAGATCAACCTCCACCCCAGGGTCTCCAGGCCGGAGACCTCCCCAGCCCTGCTGTGGACGGGGAAGGTTGGCGATGCGTCGGCGTTCCGGGTCTGGGGATCTCGGGCGTTTGTCCGCGACTTGTCTGCGGACAAGCTGTCCCCTCGCGCTGCTCCCTGCGTCTTCCTGGGGTTCCCCCCCGACGCCCCTGGGTGGCAGTTCTACCACCCCACCTCTCGACGTGTTCTGTCCTCCCAAGACGTCACGTTCGACGAGTCGGTACCCTACTACCGCCTCTTCCCCTACCGCACTCCGTCCCTCCCCCCGCCCCCACTTTTCCTGGTACCAGGTCCCCCCCCGGTAGACCCCCTCCCCCCTCAGGGTCCGGCCCCGTCAGGTGTGTCCCAGGTAGACGCGGTCGAGCCTGTCGAGGTCACTGGTGACTCTGGTGCTGCTGCGGGAGCTGAGCCTGGGGGTGCAGAGTCTGGGGGTGCTGAGCCTGGGGGTGCGGAGTCTGGGGGTGCTGAGCCTGGGGGTGCGGAGTCTGGGGGTGCTGAGTCTGGGGGTGCTGAGCCTGGGGGTGCTGAGCCTGGGGGTGCTGAGCCTGGAGGTGCTGTGCCTGGGGGTGCTGTGCCTGGGACTGCTGTGCCTGGGGGTGCTGAGCCTGGGGGTGCTTCGTCTCGCCGGGAGCCACTCTCCCCACAGGAGCTGCGTGAGTGGTTTGCCAGGCGCTGGAGGCGTGCAACTAGTGCTGGTGGTTCTTCGGCTGCAGAGGGCACTGCTGCTGCGCGTCCCGGCGGTGCTCGTCCTGTGGGTGCTGGAGCTGTTGGGTCTGCGAGTTCTCCTGGAGCTGGTGCTGCTGAGGGTGTTGGCGCTGAGCCTGCTGCTGGCGGTCCGACTGACAGTGCTCCTGGTGCTGCTGCTAGAGGTTCTGGAGCTTCTGGTGGTGCTGCTGGAGGTGCTGCTGGAGTGGGTGCTCCTGCTGGGGGTACTGGTGCTGTTCCTGCTGTTTCTGGCGTCGTCGCGCGGCCCCGACCGTACTTCGTTCCGCTTCTCCAGCAGGTTCTTGGTCTTACTCCTCCTTCTCCCTTAGAGGGTCCACAGCCTGTCCAGTCACAGCCAAAGCTACAGCCTTCCTCCCCTTTGCCTGCTCCTTCTCCCTACGCTGGTCCGACTGGAGGTCTTACTGAGCGTCGTGAGCCTGCGTCTCGTCCTGCGTCGCCTGTTCGTACTGAGCGCGCTAGTGGTCGCGGGTCGCGTCAGCGTCCTCCTCCTGTCCCTGGCACGCACCGCATGGCACTGCGTCCGTCCACTGCTCCTCTGCGTGCCCCTTTGCCTTCTCCTCCTGCTTCCTCTCTTCCTGCTCTTGCCGACCCGGAGTCGGACTCTCTTCGTGCTGCCAGTCCTACTGTCACGCGTCTCCTTGCTACTGCTGTCACTGACCCTTCCTTCGAGTCGTCTGCTGCGTCTGCCCTTGTCATTGAGCTTGTCGACTTTGCTGCGCGCTGTCGTCTAGACTACGCTGCCAGTCTTGTCGCTGAGTCTGAGTCTGCCTGTCCTCCGTCCGTCGGGGGTGAGTGTGCCCTCGGCACGGACGTCCTTGAGGACAGGCAGGAGGAGTTCCAGTGTCTGGCCGCCGCTTCACCCCATCTCGCGTCTGTACTGCTAGCCCCTGAGGGAGACCCGGATGCACCAGACATCCCGACTCCGCGCTCTTACGCGGAGGCGATAGAGGGTCCCTACTCCTCTCAGTGGCAGGCAGCTATGGACGCAGAGATGGCTTCCTGGAAGTCCACAGGCACCTACGTCGACGCTGTCCCCCCTCCTGGGGCGAACATCGTCAGTGGCATGTGGATTTTCAGGGTGAAGCGGCCGCCGGGTTCTCCGCCTGTCTTCAAGGCGCGTTACGTGGCTCGTGGCTTCAGTCAGCGGCAGGGGGTTGACTACTTTCAGACCTTCTCCCCCACCCCGAAGATGACCACTCTTCGGGTTCTGCTGCACGTTGCTGCTCACCGTGACTACGAGCTGCACTCTCTCGACTTCAGCACAGCTTTCTTGCAGGGCAGTCTGCACGAGGAGATCTGGCTGCGCCGCCCACCTGGCTTCACTGGGTCTTTCCCTCCTGGTACCCAGTGGAGTCTCCGGCGTCCAGTCTACGGTCTCCGCCAGGCGCCACGTGAGTGGCACGACACACTGAGGACTACGCTCGCGGCACTTGGGTTTGCTCCGTCTACTGCCGACCCGTCGCTGTTTCTGCGCACCGACACCTCTCTGCCGCCGTTCTACATCCTCGTGTACGTCGACGACTTGGTCTTTGCCACAGCTGACACTGCTGGACTCGCCTACGTGAAGTCCGAGCTGCAGAAGAGACACACGTGCACTGACCTGGGTGAACTGCGCAGCTACCTTGGCTTGCAGATCACCCGGGACAGAGCACGCCGCACCATTACCCTGACTCAGTCACACATGGTGCAGCAGGTCCTTCAGCGCTTCGGCTTCACGTACTCCTCGCCTCAGGCCACTCCTCTGCCTACTCGCCACTCGCTCTCAGCTCTGCCTTCGGATGAGTCCGTAGAGTCGAGTGGCCCGTATGCAGAGCTTGTTGGCTGCCTCATGTACCTGATGACCTGCACTCGACCTGACCTTGCATACCCTCTGAGCATTCTCGCACGCTATGTTGCTCCTGGGAGACACCGACCAGAGCACATGGCTGCAGCGAAGAGGGTGTTGCGCTACTTGTGCAGTACGTCAGGCATGGGGCTAGTGCTTGGAGGGCGCAGTCCAGTGGTCCTTATTGGGCACGCAGACGCTTCTTGGGCTGACGACTAGGCTACGCAGCGGTCGTCACAGGGTTACACCTTCAGCCTTGGTTCCGGCTCTGTTTCGTGGCGGGCTACCCGCTCGTCTTCTGTTCTCGGCTCCAGTTGTGAGGCTGAGATCTACGCTGGGGCTATGGCTGCACAGGAGTTACGCTGGCTCACCTACCTGCTGACCGACCTTGGAGAGCAGCCTCGTTCTCCTCCAGTCCTGTACGTAGACAACAAGGCCATGCTGGCCTTGTGTCGAGAGCAGAGACTGGAGCACAGGAGAAAGCACATTGCTCTCCGCTACTTTCTTGCTCGTGAGCTACAGCAGCGTGGACAGTTGCGACTTGCGTACGTGGCCTCTGAGGCCAACACTGCTGATGTGTTCACGAAGGCACTTGCGCCTTGTGATCATCAGCGTTGCTGCATGCAGCTGGGTCTTGTGTCTGTCTTGCCTCACTTGCTCACTTCTTGACCTTCCTTGTACCGTCACATATATATAGTCTTGCTCTTGCTTGCTTGACTCTTGTATATCTCTATATATATGATCTTGCATGTGAACTGGCCTTGTGGCCCTTGAACTTGTGCTCGGAATGTGTGGTGACTTTGTGATCCACCCTGAGCTTTGCTTTGCTTTGCTTGACTGGTCTTGTGACCCCTTGTTCTCCCCCACTTTGCCTATGGGGGTGTGTCAGAACATTATAGCTTACTTATTTGTGTAGGCTATAGTGGGGTATCCCATAGGGGGTACAACCCAGCTAGGGTTTCCTATTTGTACTCACTTCGTTCATAGTTCACACATTCTCGCGTTCACTTCTTCACAAGCAGCACGTGGAAAACGACTGCTGGTCGAGCAGCCAGGCGCAATGTGTGATTTGCGTCGGAAAAACCGACGGCGAGGAGAGGCGGCGTGGCGACTGCCCGAAGAAAGCGGGGGTCTACCGTCGTCCCGCCCGGGTGCGGCCGGTGTTGCTGCAGGAGGGTGCGTCGTGGGCGTTTTTCGGCAGAGCGGCACAGTGTGGGACGGAAGTTGTTCTTCAAACCACCGAAAAGTTCAGAAAAGGCCGCCTACGACCAGACCGTTCCGGCTTGGGTGACTACTGTTTCTGGCACAATGTTCATCGGCGAAAATTTCGGAGCAACAGTGGCAGCCGATTATGCACTTCACGCGGCACGGTTCCCTCCGGCCAGAGGTACCTGTGTTTGCAGACAGCCCAGTACACCACGGAACAACGATTCGGCGCAGCGTTTAGACCCGCGAATTTTTGGGGGTTCTACCGGCTACAATAAACGGAGTTGCGACTAATACGGGTCCGTCGAGAGAAACGGGTTCCGACTTCAGGAGGCGAGAAAAACGACCTACAGCGACGACTTTTGCTGAGGCCGAGTCTCACGGCTAAGCGGCGGTAGTAGAAGGAGCTCCCTACCGGCCAAGTCTACCGACGTTTCACATACCTCACACCAGAAAAGTCTCGAAGGCAATTCGTAAGTCCTGTTGGCTACTGGATAAAAAGGTGGGGCCCTGTGTTTTTAGCCCTGTGCTGGTTAGAAAGGCGTGGGTGGCGCTGGGTCGACAGCAGGGCGTACAAGAAAACAGTTTGTGGTGCGACTGTGAGAATCAATGAACAGGAATGAAAATGACTAAGTCAGAGTTGGGTACAAATACAACCCTAGAAAGCTGTACCCCATATGTGCTACCCCACTATAGCCTACAAACATGCATCAGCTATGATAATCTGACACACCCCCATAGGCAAAGTGGGGGAGAACAAGGGGTCACAAGACCAGTCAAGCAAAGCAAAGCAAAGCAAGCTCAGGGTGGATCACAAAGTCACCACACAGTCCGAGCACAAGAGCAGGGCCAGAGGCCAGTTCACATGCAGGAGTACAGACATATATATAAAACTAGACAAGCAAGAGCAGGTATATATATATGTCACAGTACAAGTGAAGTCAAGAGGAGAGCAAGTGAGGCAAGACAGGCACAAGCCCAGCTGGGTGCAAAAGCGCTGATGGTCACAAGGCGCGAGTGCCTTGGTGAACACATCAGCAGTGTTGGCCTCAGAGGCCACGTACGCAAGTCGCAACTGACCACGCTGCTGCAGCTCACGAGCAAGGAATTAGCGGAGAGCAATGTGCTTCGTTCTGTGCTCCAAGCGCTGCTCTCGACACAAGGCCAGCATGGCCTTGTTGTCTACGTACAGCACTGGAGGAGAACGAGGCGGCTCTCCAAGGTCAGTCAGCAGGTAGGTGAGCCAGCGAAGCTCCTGTGCAGCCATGGCCCCGGCGTAGATCTCAGCCTCACAACTGGAGCCGAGAACCGAAGACGAGCGAGTAGACCGCCACGAGACAGAGCCGGAACCAAGGCTGAAGGTGTAACCCTGTGACGACCACTGCGTAGCCTGGTCGTCAGCCCAAGAAGCGTCTGCGTGGCCGGTAAGGACCACTGGACTCCGCCCTCCAAGCACTAGCCCCATGCCCGACGTACTGCACAGGTAGCGCAATACCCTCTTCGCTGCAGCCATGTGCTCTGGTCTGTGTCTCCCAGGAGCAACATAGCGTGCAAGAATGCTCAGAGGGTATGCAAGGTCAGGTCGTGTGCAGGTCATCAGGTACATGAGGCAGCCAACAAGCTCTGCATACGGACCACTCGACTCCACGGACTCATCCGAAGGCAGAGCTGAGAGTGAGTGGCGAGTAGGCAGAGGAGTGGCCTGAGGCGAGGAGTACGTGAAGCCGAAGCGCTGAAGGACCTGCTGCACCATGTGTGACTGAGTCAAGGTAATGGTGCGGCGGGCTCTGTCCCGAGTGATCTGCAAGCCAAGGTAGCTGCGCAGTTCACCCAGGTCTGTGCACGTGTGTCTCTTCAGCAGCTCGGACTTCACGTAGGCGAGTCCAGCAGTGTCCGCTGTGGCAAAGACCAAGTCGTCGACGTACACGAGGATGTAGAACGGCGGCAGGGAAGTGTCGGTGCGAAGAAACAGCGACGGGTCAGCAGTAGAAGGAGCAAACCCAAGGGCCGCAAGCGTAGTCCTCAGTGTGTCGTGCCACTCACGCGGTGCCTGGCAAAGACCGTAGACTGGCCGTCGGAGGCTCCACTGGGTGCCAGGAGGGAAAGTCCCAGTGAAGCCAGGTGGACGGCGAAGCCAGATCTCCTCGTGCAGGCTACCCTGCAAGAACGCAGTGCTGAAGTCGAGAGAGTGAAGCTCGTAGTCGCGCTGAGCGGCTATGTGCAGCAGCACCCGAAGAGTAGTCATCTTTGGGGTGGGAGAGAAGGTCTGAAAGTAGTCAACTCCCTGCCGCTGACTGAATCCTCGAGCAACGTACCGTGCCTTGAAGACAGGTGGAGAGCCCGGCGGCCGCTTCACCCTGAAGATCCACATGCCACTGACGATGTTCGCCCCAGGTGGGGGAACCGCGTCAACGTAGGTGCCTGTGGACTTCCAGGAAGCCATCTCTGCATCCATAGCTGCCTGCCACTGAGAGGAGTAGGGACCCTCTACGGCCTCCGCGTAAGAACGCGGAGTCGGGATGTCTAGTGCATCCGGGTCTCCCTCAGGGGCAAGCAGTACAGACGCGAGATGAGGTGAAGCAGCCGCTAGACACTGTAACTCCTCCTGCCTGTCCTCTAGGACGTCCGTGCCAAGAGCACACTCACCCCCGACGGACGGAGGACAGACAGACGCAGACTCAGCAACAAGACTAGCAGCGTAGTCGAGACGACAGCGAGCAGCAAAGTCGACGAGCTCAGCGACTAGAGCAGACGCAGCAGTGGACTCAAAAGAGGGGTCAGTGACGACAGTAGCAAGCAGACGCGTGACAGTAGGATTGGCAGCACGAAGAGAGTCCGACTCAGGGTCGGCAAGTGCAGGAAGAGAGGACTCAGGAGGAGAAGGCAAAGGGGCACGCAGAGGAGCAGTGGACGGACGCAAAGACATCCGGTGCGTGCCAGGGACAGGAGGAGGACGCTGACGCGAACTGCGACCACTAGCGCGAGCAGCACGAACAGGCAACGCGGGATGAGACGCAGGCTCACGACGCTCAGCAAGACCTCCAGTAGGACCAGTGTAAGGAGAGGGAGCAGGCAGTGGAGAGGAAGGCTCCAGCAGGGACTGCGACTGGACAGGCGGTGGACCCTCTACTGGAGGAGAAAGACCAAGAACCTGCTGCAGGAGCGGAACGAAGTACGGCCGAGGCCGCACGGCAGCTCCAGACTCAGCAGGGACAGCACCAGCACCCTCAGCGACAGCACCAGCGCCACCCACACCTCCAGCGGCAGGACCAACAGCAGTAGGCTCAGCACCAACGCCCTCAGCAGTTCCAGCTCCAGGAGGACCCGCAGGTCCAGCAGCTCCGGGACCGGCAGCACCCGCACCCTCGACGGTCGAAGAAGCTCCAGCTCCAGCTCCAGCAGCACGCCTCCAGCGGCGAGCGAACCACTCGCGCAGCTCCTGTGGAGAGAGGGGCTCCCGGAGAGACGCAGCAGCAGGAGAAACCCCAGGCTCAGCAGCTCCAGACGCAACACCCCCAGGCTCAGCAGCTCCCAGCTCAGCACCCCCAGGCTCAGCAGCTCCCGACCCAGCACCCCCAGACCCAGCACCTCCAGGCACAACACCCCCCGGCTCAGCACCCCCAGGCTCCGCACCCTCCGCAGTAGCACCCGCAGGCCCAGCACCCCCAGCAGTAGCACCCCCAGGCTCAGCACCTCCGCGCACAGCACCCCCAGAGTCAGCACCCCCAGGCTCAGCATCCGCAGCAGCACCAGAGTCACCAGTAACCTCGACCGGGTCAACGGCGTCTACCTGGGACACACCTGAGGGGGCAGGAACCTGAGGGGGGAGGGGGTCTACCGGGGGGGGAACCGGCACAAGGAAGTCCGGGGGAGGGGGGAGGGAAGGAGTGCGGTAGGGGAAGAGACGGTAGAAGGGGACTGACTCGTCGAACGTGACGTCCTGGGAGGACAGAACACGACGAGAGGAGGGGTGGTAAAACTGCCACCCTGGGGCGTCAGTGGGGAAGCCAAGGAAGACACAGGGAGCAGCACGAGGGGACAGCTTGTCCGCAGACAAGTCGCGGACAAACGCCCGAGATCCCCAGACACGGAACACAGACGCATCGCCAACCTTCCCCGTCCACAGCAAGGCTGGGGACATCGCAGGCCGAGAGACCCGGGGGTGAAGGTTGAGCTGATGCGCCGCGTACCTCACCGCAAACGGCCACAGAAAATGGGGGGCAGCCGCATGCATCATGGACGTACGAGCGACATCCATGACCATGCCAATGCGGCGCTCAGCAATCCCATTTTGCTGTGGTGAGTCCGGAAGCGTGAAGGTCTGGCGGATCCCCCGTGCACGATAGTAGTCTCGCAGAAGGCGAGAAGAGAACTCTCCGCCTCTGTCCGAGTGCAGACGCAGAACAGGAAAGTCCGAGCCGAAGCTCTTCCTGAGCTGGAGACGAGCCTCGCGGATCCAGTCGATCAGCACCTCAGTGACCGCACCCTTGCTGCGCAAGGGGAGGATTGTGGTGTAACGCGAGTAGTCGTCAACCACCAACAGGAAGTAGCGCTCGTGACCCTGCCCACGGACGGGGGCTGGGCCCCACACATCCATGTGAAGCGTCTGCAGGGGAGCCTCTGTCGGGGGGAAGTGGGAGGAGTGAGGAGTAGCCCGGAGGCGACCCTCGACACAGGGGACACAGGAAGGTCCTGGCCCGGAGGGGAGAGGAGGGAGAGACTGGGGAAGACCAGAGACAAGGACACGGGAAGCCATGCTCCGAAGACGGGGCAAGGAGGGGTGGCCAAGACGGTGGTGCCACAGGAGAGTCTCGTGAGACAGGAGGCGACAAGAACAGGGGGCAGACTCAGGACCTGACCGGGACGCAGCAGCAAGCACCTGACCTGACGCAGCCACCTGACCAGACGCAGGGACAGGAGGAGACTCAACGGTCAGGGTGTAGAGACTCGACCCCGGCCGACGCGAGAATGTGGCCAGGTGTCGGCCTGTGCGTGCCTCCGTGCAGTGGGTCACCTGCTGACTCGCAGGAGTGAACTGGTGAACCCCCACATCCTGCAGGTCCGCGCCACTCACCAAGTTCGTAGAGAACGAGGGTAGGTACAGACCAGACAGGGTGCCCGAAGGGGCAGCCGGACACGGGAGGACAGTGGAGAAGTGAGACAGGACAGGACCCCCAGAGGGGTCAGCAAGGGAGACTGCAACCGGCCGGCCGAGCGGCGTAAGGGTAGTGCGGTCTCGAAAGAAGGAGCGAGAAGCCCCGGAGTCAAGTGTGAAAGTGAGGGAGGACGAGGACGACGCAGTACCTGAGAGCGCAGTCTCACCAGTACCTGAGAGCGCAGACGCACTGGCACCTAGAGCAGCAGCCTCACAAGCACCTAGTGCAGCAGTACCAATGCCCGGGTCGGGCTGGAAACACCGGTAACCCTCATTCTCCTCACTATAAGTCACAGCATACATAGCAGCAAGGATAGCATCAAAATCAAGATCAAAGATCGCTACACCAGCCCTAAGAAGCTCATCCCAGCGAGGGATCTCACTAGCCCCAGGGAACTGCTGACGCCAAGCGTCCGTCAGGCGGCCAAAGCAGCGCTGGGCGGCGTGGGCACCCCCACACTGCTCACCCGCGCGGTCGCCGGAACGAAGAACGTAGGTGCAGGGACCAGTACCCCCACCCCTCTGACGCCCAGCGTACCACTCACGAAGCTGCTGAGGCGGAGGGATGTCCCGCGAGCGCTGCTGCTGCTGCCGCTGCGAGCGCTGGCCACCACCACCGCCGCTACGCTGCTGGGTACCACCCCGACCAGCTCCACCTCCTCCACCACCACCGCCACCTCCGCTGCCGCCTCCACCGCCTCCACCTCCGCCGCCTCCACCTCCGCCGCTGCCTCCACCACCACCGCTGGCACCACCACCACCGTCTCCGCCGCTGCTGCCACCACCACCACCACCCCCGCCACTAGTCCCGCCGCCACCCCCACTCCCTCCGCCGCCACCGCCGCCACCGCCACCGCCCCCTCCAGCTCCACCCGCGCCCTTGCCCCCCTTGCCCTTGCTGGAGCGACGTCTCCCACTAGGGGCAGACGCCGCGCCGACCGACTCAAGACCAAGCAGGTCGGCAGCAGCAGCAGAGGCAACAGAGGGCAGCAAGGGGGAAGGAGAGCACCCCTCAAAGATGGGGGTGCGAGGGTCACCACGAGAAGCACCTACAACGACTATGCTCTTCTCCGCTGCGAGGAGGGCCTTCTCGAGGAGGTCGACGGTGAGGGTGGTGGGACAGACTGCGAGAAAGTGGTCCCTGACGATGCGAAGGGAGTCAGGGAGGCGCGCGACTACGTAGTAGAGAGCGATGTACATGGGGGGGGGGGGTTCTTAGCGCAGAACTCAGCAGGAAGGGCGGCGCGGTAGCGAGTGTCACTAGTGCGGAGGTGTGTAATGAGGTCAGCGACTGTGGGAAAGGCAGAGAGGTCAGGAAAGAGGTAGGGAAGCATGAGACGGCTCAGTGCAGCAGTGGCAGGGGAGGAGTAGCGCGCAACTACAGCGTCGTACAAGGTCTGAGCACTCTTGTACTGACTAAAGTGCGCGCGCTCAGAGGTAGGGAGGTGGCGACGCACAGCAAGACGTGCAGCAGCATCGCGGGTGGCCCACTGAGAGCGCACAGTGGGATCAGCATCAGCAGCAGGAGCAGGAGAGGCGCCAGAGGTAAGGTCAAAGAGAGAGAGGTCGTCTGCCCTATCGCACTGTAAAAACAACTGCAGGTCGTCTACCGAGACCTCAAAGTCAATGGCTCGACCCTCAGCGTCGAAAGCTAGGACACTAGGGGTAGCCATGACGACGACAGCGAAGCAGTGCAAGCAGTAGGGGAAGAGCACGCAGTGACAGTGCGACTGTGCTCACCAGGCAGGGCAGGCCGGGCAACTCTGCAGAAGGGCGGCTCGGCGACTCAGCGACTCGGCTGCTGGGCGGCTCGGCTCCCGGGCGGCTCGGCGGCAGGGCGGCTCGGGTGCAGGGCGGCTCGGCGCCCGGGCGGCTCGGCGGCAGGGCGGCTCGGGTGCAGGGCGGCTCGGCTCCCGGGCGGCTCGGCGGCACGGCGGCTCGGGTGCAGGGCGGCTCGGCTCCCGGGCGGCTCGGCGGCAGGGCGGCTTGGGTGCAGGACGGGGCCGGGACAGGGGACGGCGGGGCCGTCAGGGTGCAGCGGCGGGGCCGTCTGGTGCAGTGGCGGGGCCGTGAGGGTGCAGCGGCGGGGCCGTGACAGGGGACGGCGGGGCCGTCAGGGTGCAGCGGCGGGGTCGGCAGGGTGCAGCGGCGGGGCCGGGACAGGGGACGGCGGGGCCGTCAGGGTGCAGCGGCGGGGCCGACTGGTGCAGTGGCGGGGCCGTCAGGGTGCAGCGGCGGGGCCGTGACAGGGGACGGCGGGGCCGTGACAGGGGACGGCGGGGCCGTCAGGGTGCAGCGGCGGGGCCGACAGAGGTGCAGCGGCGGGGCCGGCAGGGTGCAGCGGCGGGGCCGGGACAGGGGACGGCGGGGCCGTCAGGGTGCAGCGGCGGGGCCGACAGGTGCAGTGGCGGGGCCGTCAGGTTGCAACGGCGGGGCCGAGAGTAGGGGACGGCGGGGCCGTCAAAAGAGGACGGCGGGGCCGTCAGGTGACGGGGCCCGCTGCAGCGACGAAGAGGCCGCGCGGCCGGCGTGAGGGCGGCGGGGCGCAGCAGAGCCGAGAGGGCGGCGCGGCGCGGCCGTAAGGCCAGCGCGACGTGGGGCCCGGGCCGCGCGCGCGAAAAAAAAGGAGTCGCGCGCGCGACTCGCGGGGCGCCACAAGGGCAGCGCGACAAGCATTAGGGGGGAGCGCGCCTCGGCGAGAATAGGGCGCGCTCCGGGCAGGAAAAAAAATCGTGTGTGGGCCCTTAAAAAAAACGGTCCTTAGGAAGGACCCGCTCTATACCATGTGAGAATCAATGAACAGGAATGAAAATGACTAAGTCAGAGTTGGGTACAAATACAACCCTAGAAAGCTGTACCCCATATGTGCTACCCCACTATAGCCTACAAACATGCATCAGCTATGATAATCTGACAGCGACACTGTTCGGCCCCGACAAAAACGGACCATCGGCGACAGTTACCCTGCCGAAAAAGTCGGGACTGAGGAAATTGTGGCAGCTGTCGGTGTTTCTCCTGATTCAATGGTCTACCCAACGCCGGTGTAGCAGCGAATGGAGTTCCCGAAGCTGTGGAGTCTTTTCAGTGCGATAGGTACGGTGGGCAGCGAAGCGGCCGGGCGGGCGTTTGATACGATAAACTCACCCCGGCTACGATTGTGTTCGCGCCTTCATCGAACGCCAGAAAAATCGCGGGTCAACACGAAGAATGTCTCATCCGACAAAAGCGGGACGCTGGGTGAACGGCGTCATGCGAAATTGTCGGGGGGCGAAAGCAAAACAAAAAAAGAGGGAAAGTTGTGGGTGTCGTTTCAAGCTACTTGAGTGATAGGCGGAGCCCGTGTACCACTCCACCGCGAATTTCGGAGTCTATTCAGTAGACCCTGAAAGGGTTTGATATCGTTACATGGAGGCGCAGCGAGGGGTGTATTGCCAAGGATGCCTGGGATTTGCTAAGTATTTTCGACAGGTACGAAGATGGGTGAACCTCGGAGTACCAGGGCTAACGGCGGAAATGTCGGGGCTGTGAGAATAAACGAACAGGGA
This sequence comes from Closterium sp. NIES-65, assembly GCA_948144175.1. NCBI lineage: Eukaryota > Viridiplantae > Streptophyta > Zygnematophyceae > Desmidiales > Closteriaceae > Closterium > Closterium sp. NIES-65. The sequence goes on from CANXME010002068.1 coordinate 5,780,533, forward strand.
TGAAAATGACTAAGGAAAGATGGGTACAAATACAACCCTAGAAACCCTGTACCCCATATGTGCTACCCCACTATAGCCTACAACAACTATGTCATATAAATCTGACACACCCCCATAGGCAAAGTGGGGGAGAACAAGGGGTCACAAGACCAGTCAAGCAAAGCAAAGCAAGCTCAGGGTGGATCACAAAGTCACCACACAGTCCGAGCACAAGAGTAGGGCCAGAGGCCAGTTCACATGCAGGAGTACAGACATATATATAAAACTAGACAAACAAGAGCAGGCATATATATATGTCTCAGTACAAGTGAAGTCAAGAGGAGAGCAAGTGAGGCAAGACAGGCACAAGACCCAGCTGGGTGCAAAAGCGCTGATGGTCACAAGGCGCGAGTGCCTTGGTGAACACATCAGCAGTGTTGGCCTCAGAGGCCACGTACGCAAGTCGCAACTGACCACGCTGCTGCAGCTCACGAGCAAGGAAGTAGCGGAGAGCAATGTGCTTCGTTCTGTGCTCCAAGCGCTGCTCTCGACACAAGGCCAGCATAGCCTTGTTGTCTACGTACAGCACTGGAGGAGAACGAGGCGGCTCTCCAAGGTCAGTCAGCAGGTAGGTGAGCCAGCGAAGCTCCTGTGCAGCCATGGCCTCGGCGTAGATCTCAGCCTCACAACTGGAGCCGAGAACCGAAGACGAGCGAGTAGACCGCCACGAGACAGAGCCGGAACCAAGGCTGAAGGTGTAACCCTGTGACGACCGCTGCGTAGCCTGGTCGTCAGCCCAAGAAGCGTCCGCGTGGCCGGTAAGGACCACTGGACTCCGCCCTCCAAGCACTAGCCCCATGCCCGACGTGCTGCACAGGTAGCGCAATACCCTCTTCGCTGCAGCCATGTGCTCCGGTCTGTGTCTCCCAGGAGCAACATAGCGTGCAAGAATGCTCAGAGGGTATGCAAGGTCAGGTCGTGTGCAGGTCATCAGGTACATGAGGCAGCCAACAAGCTCTGCATACGGACCACTCGACTCTACGGACTCATCCGAAGGCAGAGCTGAGAGTGAGTGGCGAGTAGGTAGAGGAGTGGCCTGAGGCGAGGAGTACGTGAAGCCGAAGCGCTGAAGGACCTGCTGCACCATGTGTGACTGAGTCAAGGTAATGGTGCGGCGTGCTCTGTCCCGAGTGATCTGCAAGCCAAGGTAGCTGCGCAGTTCACCCAGGTCTGTGCACGTGTGTCTCTTCAGCAGCTCGGACTTCACGTGGGCGAGTCCAGCAGTGTCCGCTGTGGCAAAGACCAAGTCGTCGACGTACACGAGGATGTAGAACGGCGGCAGCGAGGTGTCGGTGCGCAGAAACAGCGACGGGTCAGCAGTAGAAGGAGCAAACCCAAGAGCCGCAAGCGTAGTCCTCAGTGTGTCGTGCCACTCACGCGGTGCCTGGCGGAGACCGTAGACTGGCCGTCTGAGGCTCCACTGGGTGCCAGGAGGGAAAGTCCCAGTGAAGCCAGGTGGACGGCGCAGCCAGATCTCCTCGTGCAGGCTACCCTGCAGGAACGCAGTGCTGAAGTCAAGAGAGTGAAGCTCGTAGTCGCGCTGAGCGGCTATGTGCAGCAGCACCCGAAGAGTGGTCATCTTCGGGGTGGGAGAGAAGGTCTGAAAGTAGTCAACTCCCTGCCGCTGACTGAAGCCACGAGCAACGTACCGCGCCTTGAAGACAGGTGGAGAGCCCGGCGGCCGCTTCACCCTGAAGATCCACATGCCACTGACGATGTTCGCCCCAGGAGGGGGAACTGCGTCAACGTAGGTGCCTGTGGACTTCCAGGAAGCCATCTCTGCATCCATAGCTGCCTGCCACTGAGAGGAGTAGGGACCCTCTACGGCCTCCGCGTAAGAACGCGGAGTCGGGATGTCTAATGCATCCGGGTCTCCCTCAGGGGCAAGTAGTACAGACGCGAGATGAGGTGAAGCAGCCGCTAGACACTGTAACTCCTCCTGTCTGTCCTCTAGGACGTCCGTGCCAAGAGCACACTCACCCCCGACGGACGGAGGACAGACAGACGCAGACTCAGCAACAAGACCAGCAGCGTAGTCGAGACGACAGCGAGCAGCAAAGTCAACGAGCTCAGCGACTAGAGCAGACGCAGCAGTGGACTCAAAAGAGGGGTCACTGACGACAGTAGCAAGCAGACGCGTGATAGTAGGACTGGCAGCGCGAAGAGAGTCTGACTCAGGGTCGGCAAGTGCAGGAAGAGAGGACTCAGGAGGAGAAGGCAGAGGGGCACGCAGAGGAGCAGTGGACGGACGCAGAGACATCCGGTGCGTGCCAGGGACAGGAGGAGGACGCTGACGCGAACCGCGACCACTAGCGCGAGCAGCACGAACAGGCGACGCGGGACGAGACGCAGGCTCACGACGCTCAGCAAGACCTCCAGTAGGACCAGTGTAAGGAGAGGGAGCAGGCAGAGGAGAGGAAGGCTCCAACAGTGACTGCGACTGGACAGGCTGTGGACACTCTACCGAAGGAGAAAGACCAAGAACCTGCTGTAGGAGCGGAACGAAGTACGGCCGAGGCCGCGCGGCAGCTCCAGACTCAGCAGGGACAGCACCAGCACCCTCAGCGACAGCACCAGCGCCACCCACACCTCCAGCGGCAGGACCAACAGCAGTAGGCTCAGCACCAACGCCCTCAGCACCTCCAGCTGCAGGAGGACCCTCAGGTCCAGCAGCTCCGGGACCGGCAGCACCCGCACCCTCGACGGTCGAAGAAGCTCCAGCTCCAGCTCCAGCAGCACCTCCAGACTCAGCAGCACGCCTCCAGCGGCGAGCGTACCACTCGCGCAGCTCCTGTGGAGAGAGGGGCTCCCGGCGAGACGCAGCAGCAGGAGAAACCCCAGGCTCAGCAGCTCCAGACGCAGCAGGGACAGCACCAGCACCCTCAGCGACAGCACCAGCGCCACCCACACCTCCAGCGGCAGGACCAACAGCACTAGGCTCAGCACCAACGCCCTCAGCACCTCCAGCTCCAGGAGGACCCGCTGGTCCAGCAGCTCCAGGACCGGCAGCACCCGCACCCTCGACGGTCGAAGAAGCTCCAGCTCCAGCTCCAGCAGCACCTCCAGACTCAGCAGCACGCCTGCAGCGGCGAGCGTACCACTCGCGCAGCTCCTGTGGAGAGAGGGGCTCCCGGCGAGACGCAGCAGCAGGAGAAACCCCAGGTTCAGCAGCTCCAGACGCAGCACCCCCAGGCTCAGCAGCTCCCAGCTCAGCACCCCCAGGCTCAGCAGCTCCCGACCCAGCACCCCCAGACCCAGTACCTCCAGGCACAGCACCCCCCGGCTCAGCACCCCCAGGCTCCGCACCCACCGCAGTAGCACCCTCAGGCCCAGCACCCCCAGCAGTAGCACCCCCAGGCTCAGCACCCCCGCGCACAGTACCCCCAGAGTCAGCACCCCCAGGCTCAGCACCCGCAGCAGCACCAGAGTCACCAGTAACCTCGACCGGGTCAACGGCGTCTACCTGGGACACACCTGAGGGGGCAGGAACCTGAGGGGGGAGGGGGTCTACCGGGGGGGGAACCGGCACAAGGAAGTCCGGGGGAGGGGGGAGGGAAGGAGTGCGGTAGGGGAAGAGACGGTAGAAGGGGACTGACTCATCGAACGTGACGTCCTGGGAGGACAGAACACGACGAGAGGAGGGGTGGTAAAACTGCCACCCTGGGGCGTCAGTGGGGAAGCCAAGGAAGACACAGGGAGCAGCACGAGGGGACAGCTTGTCCGCAGACAAGTCGCGGACAAACGCCCGAGATCCCCAGACACGGAACACAGACGCATCGCCAACCTTCCCCGTCCACAGCAAGACTGGGGACATCGCAGGCCGAGAGACCCGGGGGTGAAGGTTGAGCTGATGCGCCGCGTACCTCACCGCAAACGGCCACAGAAAATGGGGGGCAGCCGCATGCATCATGGACGTACGAGCGACATCCATGACCATGCCAATGCGGCGCTCAGCAATCCCATTTTGCTGTGGTGAGTCCGGAAGCGTGAAGGTCTGGCGGATCCCCCGTGCACGACAGTAGTCTCGCAGAAGGCGGGAAGAGAACTCTCCGCCTCTGTCAGAGTGCAGACGCAGAACAGGAAAGTCCGAGCCGAAGCTCTTCCTGAGCTGGAGACGAGCCTCGCGGATCCAGTCGATCAGCACCACAGTGACCTCACCCTTGCTGCGCAAGGGGAAGACTGTGGTGTAACGCGAGTAGTCGTCAACCACCAACAGGAAGTAGCGCTCGTAACCCTGCCCACGGACGGGGGCTGGGCCCCACACATCCATGTGAAGCGTCTGCAGGGGAGCCTCTGTCGGGGGGAAGTGGGAGGAGTGAGGAGTAGCCCGGAGGCGACCCTCGACACAAGGGACACAGGAAGGTCCTGGCCCGGAGGGGAGAGGAGGGAGAGACTGGGGAAGACCAGAGACAAGGACACGGGAAGCCATGCTCCGAAGACGGGGCAAGGAGGGGTGGCCAAGACGGTGGTGCCACAGGAGAGTCTCGTGAGACAGGAGGCGACAAGTACAGGGGGCAGACTCAGGACCAGACCTGGACGCAGCAGCAAACACCTGACCCGACGCTGCTACCTGACCGGACGCGGGGACAGGAGGAGACTCAGTGGTCAGGGTGTAGAGGCTCGACCCCGGCCGACGCGAGAACGTGGCCAGGTGCCGGCCTGTGCGTGCGTCCGTGCAGTGGGTCACCCGCTTACTCGCAGGAGTGAACTGGTGAACCCCCGCATCCTGTAGGTCTGCACCACTCACCAAGTTCGTCGAGAACGAGGGGAGGTACAGGCCAGACAGGGTGCCCGAGGGGGCAGCCGGACACGGGAGGACAGTGGAGAAGTGAGCGAGGACAGGACCCCCAGAGGGGTCAGCCAGGGAGACTGCAACCGGCCGACCAAGCGGCGTGAGTGTGGTGCGGTCCCGAAAGAAGGAGCGAGAAGCCCCAGAGTCAAGTGTAAAGGTGAGGGAGGCCGAAGCCAACGCGGTACCTGAGAGCGCAGCCTCACCCGCACCTGAGGAAGCAGACTCACTAGCACCTAGAGCAGCAGCCGTACCTGTACCTGGAGCAGGAGACTCACTAGCACCCAGAGCAGCAGCCTCACCAGTAGCTAGAGCAGCAGGTCCTATACCTGGGTCAGGCGGGACGCACAGGTGACCGGCACGGTCAGTACTAGTAGGCAATGCATACATGGCAGTGAGAATAGTATCATAGTCAAGAGCATATATATCTACCCTCTGCCTAAGCAACTCCACCCAGTCGGGAAGCTCAGCCTCGTCGCCAAACACGGTACGCCAGGCGTCGCTCAGACGGGCGAAGCAGCGGGACGGTGTATGACTACGTGTCCCACAAGGCTGACCAGTCCGAGTACCAGTGCGAATCACGTACGAGCAGCGAACAGCACTGAGAGACCCTCCACTCTGAGCGTACCACTCACGAAGCTGGCGAGGCGTGAGAGACACGGGAGAGGGTCGCGGGAGCTGCATCTGGCCGCCACCACGAGTAGAAGCAGCAGGAGTGGTAGTAGGAGTAGCGTCGCCACCCCTACAGCCCCAACCAGCGTACCACTCACGCAGCTGCTGGGGCGTGAGGGACTCACGCCGGCGTCGCTGGGGCTGCATTTGGCTCCGCAAGTAGAAGCAGGAGCAGGACTAGCAGCAGGGAGGCAGGCAGCCAGGCAAGCCAAAAGGCAGGCAGGCAGGCAAGCAGGCGACGCGCAGTGTGCTAGCAGGGCAAGAGCTCACCAGTGGTGGGAAGAGTAGGCTCGGCGACTCAGCGGCTCGGCAGCTCGGCGGCTCGGCGGCTCGGGCGACTCGGGCGGCTCGGCGGCAAGGCGGCTCAGCAGCAACTGCAGCTCAGCAGCTCGGGGACTCGGCGGCTCGGCGGCAGGGCGGCTCGGCAGCAACTGCAGCTCAGCAGCTAAGCGACCCGGCGGCTCGGCTGTGGGGCGGCTCGGCTGCTGCAGGTGAGCGGCTCGGCTGCTGCAGTGGGAGATGAAGGAGGAGGAGAAGCAGGGGAGGCCACACACCTGCCACCCCTCTGCTGGCCTCTCCCGTCGCCTGTCGAGGCGACCTGAGGGGGCCGCTTGCGGCCCCCGAAGGAGCCGCGACGGGCGACGGGAAAAGGGGGGGTGGGTGGTGGGGGGCCGGTAGGTGCAGCGGCGGGGCCAGCAGATGCAGTTGCGGGGCCGGTAGAAGGGGGGACGGCAGGAGCCGTCAGGAGGAGACCGGGCCGCGACGGGGGCAGGCGGCGGGGCCGCGTAAGGGCCTGGGCGGGGCCGCGACGAAGCCGTCGGCGGGGCCGCGTGAAAGCCGGGGCGGGGCCGCGTAGAAGCCGGGGCGCGGCCGCGTGAGAGCAGGCGGCGGAGCCGCGTAAGGGCCTGGGCGGGGCCGCGACGAAGCCGTCGGCGGGGCCGCGTGAAAGCCGGGGCGGGGCCGCGTAGAAGCCGGGGCGGGGCCGCGCGAGAGCAGGCGGCGGGGCCGCGAAGGAGCCGGGGCGGGGCCGCGTGAGAGCAGGCGGCCGAGCCGCGCCAGAGAGGGCGGCGGGGCCGCGTCAGTGAAGGCGGCGGGGCCGCAGGGGAAATGGCGACCCGAGGGGTCGCTAAAAAAAAGGATCGCGCCTCGGGGGGGCGCTTCGGTGGGCCCAAAAAAAAAACCGGTCCGTAGAAGGACCCGCTCTATACCATGTGAGAATAAACGAACAGGGATGAAAATGACTAAGGAAAGATGGGTACAAATACAACCCTAGAAACCCTGTACCCCATATGTGCTACCCCACTATAGCCTACAACAACTATGTCATATAAATCTGACAGGGGCTACAAGGCAGAAAATACTTCGGGGCTTGATTCCTCAACCATTATTTTCGGGTGCAACTTCGACGGTGGGAGACGGGTGACGTCTGCTCGCCAGCTGTTTTAAGCGTTTTTCGGTGTACTTCAAAGCAGTCTGGGGGAGTTCTGCTACGAGATCTGCGGCGTTGATGCGCGCTAGGGTCCGTGAAAATCGGCCTCGGAAGACCCATAAGTACTGGGTTCCACGCCAAAAAAGCACCTCTTGTTGGTGGGTCGCTTGGGTGGTTAACCGCACGAAAAAAATGGTGACCGGGTGGGTGCGATAGAAACACCGGTTCTTTCGGGGGACAACCTGCAGGCGACCAAGACTTTACGTGGTGTGGTTATTTCCGACATTTGCGGGTGGACCCAGCAGTTCCGAGAATGAGTCTTAACGGAGTCAGCGGGGTCGCTGACAGTATCCGTGCCGGCGGCGGAGTTGCAGCGGTGCTTGATTAAGCGCGCGAAGGCACTCGTCGTCACATGTGTAGCCGTACAAATCAGAAGCTGCTCGGGGGTACCAGCGACAACAATTAAGCAGTATTGCTACAGAAGGGGGGAGAGGCGACATCTGTTTTTCGCCACTGCCCGGAGGTTTTCGGCGAGTCACGACAACACCGATAAGGTAGCTGACGTCATCGACAGTTCAAGTTCAACTTTGGAAAAATATTTGCGAGGTCAGGGGGAAGAGCAGCAGCTGTTTTTCGCCTCTGCCCGGTACTTCTCGGCGAATATAGACAAAAGCCTCGGCGAGTCTGGACAAGACTGCCAGGGGCGCCGACAACTGGAGCAGCAACAGCGAAAATTTTGCCACAGCAACAAGACAAAAAAACAGCAGTCCGGCTTGCAGCTGCTGACAACTGAAGATACTGTGGCAGCAGGGTGATTCGGTGCTGCCCACGCGGAGATTTCGGGGTGGCAGTCTTTTTCAAAGGGGGGGAGAAAGTGCTATCGCACTGTACTTGTTAGTATTTTCTGACATCTCGTCTGACAGATCCAGCACGTCGGACGCTCGCAATCACATCGACGACATCGACAGGTCCTGCTTCATCGACTTCTGACAACGCGTCAGCATTTCCGCCCACGACGTGCTTCATCTTGACGGTCCGACAAAGATCCACCACATCGACGGCTCTCATTCATCAACGACTTTTCAACTCGACATTCGAATTCAACCGCCCGATCGTTATCGGCAGTATCAACGGCTGACATTCCAGCTTTTCGAAATTCGCCTGGTCAACTGGTCAGCCACGCGTCAACTCCAAAGTCAACGTGCTTCTGCACCGTCAGATCAGTCTCGACCGAGATCTGCTGTTTTCAAGCTACTGCACGACTCGTCTACGGATAGGGGGACCTTATCTAGAAGGTGGGAGAGTGTAAGGAATTTGCCAATTCCTTACTGTAGCCTTGCCTTAACGGGAACAGCCCGATCACTTCGCGTCAGGTGGCTCGGCCTACATTTCCGCACCGAACCAATACCGAGTCGCCCCGCACCAATCGCGACGCATCCAAACCATCCACGTCTCGAGGTCCTCGACTAGCACGGTTTCGACCCTATAAATGCGTGCTCCTTTATCATTGTTGGGGATTCAGTAATTCTGTATTCGACATCCTTTTTTTTATAAAGTCTTCCGCGCTCTCTGTCTAGTAAAACTCATAACAGATGGGGTGAAAGGAGGAACCCCAAATGCTGGGTTAGAAAGGAGTGAAGTATATGTGTATATATATGTATATATATATATAGTTAGCGAGCTCTATAGCTATTGTGAGCGAGCTCCGATGTGATTGGGGGCCAAAGCACATGTAATCATTGCCAATGTGGAATTGTTTGCATGATCATTCGTCTCGTACTCCGCACTGAAAGTATCCACGTTTCATAAAATCTAGAAACTGTCTCTGATTGGTTTATCTTAAGAGCAGAATCTTTTACTACAGCTGCAGCACCTTTCACTAGCCTACGTGTACGGTACATAGACTGCCTACGTCATTCTCCAAAAATCTTCATCAGTTCGCACGCGCAGGACTACCTTTGAGGGTGAGTTGTTGAATGGGGGGGAAAACCTGCTCTCTGCGATTCGCGAAGACTGCAAGCCTTTGGCGAAATCTTCGCCGAAATTTGTAAAAGCCGACCTCGGTACAAGAACCACTGCGATACGTCACCTTCTCCTATCCCTTGACAAGGCAGAACAACCACTCGCAGCAACTCGCAATCAGAAGCCTCTGCCAGGTGGACCAATAAAAATCAGCCGTGGCCTCGATAAAGCTGATGTGGAGCCAATTGGTTGCGAGAGTTTGTGGTTGAGTCACCCCGCAATCCACGCTTCCCTAGGAAATCTACCCCTTGGGGTTTCCGCTGGCCCTGGAACACAGGAGCTGATAGAGGCCACATTCTCAATCAGTTTTCCAAGTTACCATTTCACAGTTGCTGCATATTGAGCAGCGTAGCTTCTAGCAGGCAGCCAGCAAGCAGCCAAGGCAAGGTCGCCCTGTGCTGGAATCCTCGTCACTTATCTTTTTCCTGAGGAGTGAGACAGGCCTCGTGCCAAGGTCTCCATCCAAGCCGCAGCCTTGGACCAGCATTAGTGATCGAGCAAGCTAACGGCTAGATACCGCGAGCTACGTAGCACGTCCTTGGTGATCCTAAATCAGCCATCATGCAGGCTGCTGCTGCTCGTTCGCTCCTTGCCACTGGCGTGTCGGCACTGGCGCCGAAGGCTACCGCTTCAGAGAAAGGTGCGGTTTGATGATGAGTAATTCCGATGAAATTCGACAATTTTTGTTGTGCGCTTTCGAGATGGCTTCATAGAGAACTTTGCAGTTGAGTCTAACCTATCTACCTCTTGCCTCTGCGTCCTCTCGACCAGGCCGTGTGACCGTCGCAGATAGCTTTTCGGGGCTTCGTCAACGCAATATCATCGATGGGGCGAAGCGTCAGGTGCGGAAGAATTTCCTCTACGTTTTGTTGGTCTTATAGTTTCGACTAGATGTGTATCTAACGGTGTTTTTCTTTCTTTCGGAACCTACAGAGCAAGTCTCGCGTGGCTGCCTCAAAGCCAACTAAGCCGGTAAGCATTGATAATCCCAATCCACAACATATGTAATATTTCGAAGACAGTAAGGTGAACTAAAACAATATTTGTCTTCTATTACTCTCAGGTTACCACTGCCATGATGGGCAACGGTCTCTTCACCCAGACCAGGCCCGAAGTTAGGCGTATCGTCCCAGAGGCCAAGCCAGGCACCAAGGTGGTGAAGGTCGTGTACGTTGTCCTGGAGGCTCAGTACCAGTCCGCTCTGAGCCAAGCCGTGCGTAACATCAACCGGACGCGCAAGGACCTGAACGTCGAGGTCGTCGGCTACCTTGTTGAGGAGCTCCGTGACGTGGACAACTACGAGATGTTCAAGAAGGATCTGGAGGATGCGAATGTCTTCATCGGCTCGCTTATTTTCGTCGAGGAGTTGGCTCAGAAGGTCAAGGCCGCGGTGGAGGCTCAGCGTGACCGTATGGATGCCGTGCTCGTGTTCCCGTCTATGCCCGAGGTGATGCGCCTGAACAAGCTCGGAACGTTCTCCATGTCCCAGCTCGGCCAGTCCCAGAGCGCCATCGCTCAGTTCATGAGGAAGAAGCGCCAGGAGGCAGGCTCTGGCTTCGAGGAGAGCATGCTGAAGCTCATCCGCACCCTTCCCAAGGTGCTCAAGTACCTGCCGACGGACAAGGCCCAGGATGCGCGCAACTTTATCATGAGCCTGCAGTTCTGGCTCGGAGGCTCGCCCGACAACCTCGAGAACTTCCTGCTCATGATTTCCAACGCGTACGTGCCTGACGCGAAGGATCTCGGGATCACCTTTAGCGATCCGGTGGTGTTCCTCGACACTGGTATCTGGCACCCGTTGGCGCCGACCATGTACGACGACGTGAAGGAGTACCTCAACTGGTACGACACCCGCAAGGACCTTCCGGCGAACCTCAAGGGCGACAAGGCTCCGGTGGTCGGAGTCATCCTGCAGCGCAGCCACATCGTGACCGGCGACGATGCGCATTACACCGCCGTGGTCATGGAGCTGGAGGCTCGCGGCGCCAAGGTGGTGCCGATCTTCGCGGGCGGGCTCGACTTCTCGAACCCCGTGGAGCGCTTCTTCCTCAATCCCATCTCCAAGAGCACAATGGTTGACACCGTCGTGTCGCTCACCGGTTTCGCGCTTGTGGGAGGCCCCGCAAGCCAGGACCACCCGCGTGCGGTGCAGGCGCTGCAGAAGCTGGACGTGCCGTACCTCGTGGCGCTGCCGCTGGTGTTCCAGACTACCGACGAGTGGATGGACAGCTCCCTCGGTCTGCATCCGATCCAGGTCGCTCTGCAGGTCGCCCTCCCCGAGCTCGACGGTGGCCTCGAGCCCATCGTCTTCTCTGGCCGCGACAGCAGGACCGGTAAGCCATCTTTTCATCGTTTCGCGCGATTGTCTGGTTTGTTGATCTTGCGTTGCGGTTCTTGGTTGCGACCTCTTCCAATTCGTGTGGTGGCTCTTGCACTGCGAGCCTCGTCAGTAATATTCTGACCCGATTCTTTCCCTTGTGCTTGCGTGCAGGCAAGTCGCACGCCCTGTACGACAGGGTGGAGCAGCTGTGCACCAGGGCGGTTAAGTGGGCCGAGCTCAAGCGCAAGCCCAAGGCCGAGAAGAAGCTTGCCATCACCGTCTTCAGCTTCCCTCCCGACAAGGGCAACGTGGGCACGGCGGCGTACCTGAACGTGTTCTCGTCCATCCACTCCGTGCTCACCGAGCTCAAGAAGGACGGCTACAACGTCGAGGGCCTGCCTGAGAAGTCGGAGGAGCTTATCGAGGAGATTATCCACGACAAGGAGGCCAAGTACAACAGCCCGGATCTCAACATTGCGTACAGGATGCCGACCCGCGAGTACGAGCGCCTGACGCCGTACCACCAGGCGCTGGAGGAGAGCTGGGGCAAGGCCCCCGGGAAGCTCAACTCGGACGGGCAGAACCTGCTGGTTTACGGACGCCAGTTCGGGAACGTGTTCATCGGCGTGCAGCCCACCTTCGGGTATGAGGGCGATCCGATGAGGCTGCTGTTCTCCAAGTCCGCGTCTCCCCACCACGGCTTCGCCGCGTACTACACCTTCCTGGAGCACATCTTCCAGGCGGACGCAGTGCTTCACTTCGGTACCCACGGGTCCCTGGAGTTCATGCCCGGTAAGCAGGTGGGCATGAGCGACATGTGCTTCCCGGACTCGCTCATCGGGAACATCCCGAACGTGTACTACTACGCCGCGAACAACCCCAGCGAGGCGACCATCGCGAAGCGCCGCAGCTACGCCAACACGATCAGCTACCTGACCCCGCCCGCGGAGAACGCCGGCCTGTACAAGGGCCTGAAGCAGCTGAGCGAGCTCATCTCCTCGTATCAGGGTCTCAAGGACACTGGCCGCGGGCAGCAGATCGTGAGCTCCATCATCTCGACCGCGAAGCAGTGCAACCTGGACAAGGACGTGGAGCTCCCCGAGGAGGACGCCGTGCTGGAATCCGAGGAGAGGGACATGGTTGTCGGCAGGGTGTATGGTAAGCTGATGGAGATCGAGTCCCGTCTGCTCCCCTGCGGCCTGCACGTGATCGGCGAGCCGCCGTCTGCCATGGAGGCTGTGGCTACCCTGGTGAACATCGGCGCTATCGACCGCCCTGAGGAGAAGATCATGGGGCTGCCGGGTATCCTTGCTCGCTCCGTTGGGCGCGACATTGAGGACGTGTATCGCGGGAACGACAAGGGTCTTCTGAAGGACGTGACTCTCCTGAACGACATCACGCAGGCCTGCCGCACGGCCATCACCGCGTTCGTCGAGCAGACGACCAACAGCAAGGGGCAGGTGGTGGACGTGGCGTCGAAGCTCGGGTCCGTGTTCGGGCTCAGCTTCAACGAGCCGTGGGTGAAGGCGCTGAACCAGACCAAGTTCGCGAGCGCGGACAAGCAGGAGATGCGCACGCTGTTTGAGTTCCTGGGCTTCTGCCTGGAGCAGGTGACGGCGGATAATGAGCTCGGCGGGCTCAAGCAGGCGCTGGAGGGCAGGTTCGTGGAGCCTGGGCCAGGTGGTGACCCGATCCGTAACCCTAAGGTGCTGCCCACCGGGAAGAACATCCATGCGCTCGACCCCCAGGTGAGACAGCTGTTGCTTCGCGTCTCATTTCCTTTCCTCATTACTCTTCATCACATGTTCTTGCTATCATCTCCAGGTCCTCCCCTCCCCTCCATCCCCCACCCACCCACCCAGCACCTGTTTCTTACATTGATAGAGTCTGTTTGGGTTTGTTCTTTGCTCATTGTGTGTCCCCCTCGCTGGTCCATGCAGGCTATCCCCACCACGGCTGCCATGCTGAGCGCCAAGATCGTGGTGGACCGTCTGCTGGAGCGCCAGAAGGTGGAGAACGATGGCAAGTACCCCGAGACCATTGCGCTGGTGCTGTGGGGCACGGACAACATCAAGACGTATGGCGAGTCCCTCGGCCAGGTGCTCAGTATCGTTGGCGTGCGCCCTGTCCCTGACGCGCTGGGCCGTGTGAACAAGGTGGAGGCGATTCCGCTGGAGGAGCTGGGCAGGCCCCGTGTGGACGTTGTGGTTAACTGCTCTGGTGTCTTCCGCGACCTGTTCATCAACCAGGTCAGTGCAGGGGTTGTGGCTTGGTCCTGGGTGGGGGAATGGAGGGAGGGAGTGTGGAGTGTATGGTGGCTGGCTGCTTGGGAAGAGCGGTGGCTTGTGTGGGCAGGGAGTTCTGACCTTATGCTGCAAGAGCTGAACAGTAGCACTTGCCTCCTCCTATATTAAACCTTGCTCATTGCCACCTGCTCCATCTGTTGCTCCACTGTCACCCCAGATGAACCTGTTGGATCGCGCCATCAAGCTGGTGGCTGAGCTGGACGAGCCTGACGAAATGAACTTCGTGCGCAAGCACGCCAAGGAGCAGGCTGCCGAGCTCGGACTCTCAATCCGCCAGGCCGCCACCCGCGTCTACTCCAATGCCTCGGGCTCCTACTCTTCCAACGTCAACCTGGCCATTGAGAACTCCTCATGGAATGATGAGAAGCAGCTGCAGGACATGTACCTGTCCCGCAAGTCGTTTGCCTTCGACTCCGATGCCCCGGGCGCCGGCATGGCTGAGAAGAGGGAGATTTTCGAGAAGGCCCTGGCGACAGCCGATGCCACGTTCCAGAACCTGGACTCGAGCGAGATCTCGCTCACTGATGTCAGCCACTACTTTGACTCGGATCCCACCAAGCTGGTGCAGAGCCTGCGCACGGATAAGAAGAAGCCCAGTGCCTACATTGCCGACACCACCACTGCCAACGCCCAGGTATGTGTTGTTCCCACCTTCTCCTGCTTTCTCACCCACTGGTTTTGTACCTCCCATTTGGCCTAGCCTGTTTGAACTGTACCCTCGGAGTGACCCTCTCTGTGTGCCTTATCCTTGTTTCCTGCTTCCACTGGTTCAGGTGCGCACTCTGTCTGAGACAGTGCGTCTAGATGCACGCACGAAGATGCTGAACCCCAAGTGGTACGAGGGCATGCTGTCCAGCGGCTATGAGGGTGTCAGGGAGATTGAGAAGCGACTCACAAACACCATGGGCTGGTCCGCCACTTCCGGCACTGTAAGCCCCTCCACCCATCCGTTCTCTTCTGCACTTGCACCGTCTTGATATGTTGTTTTTCAATGCTGTCCTGTCTGCATTGTTCCATCTTTCTGTGCTTGCTATTGTCGTTTTCGCTGAGAATGTTTGCTGTGCTTTGGTTTTTGTTACCACAGGTTGACAACTGGGTGTACGAGGAGGCCAACTCGACCTTCATTGAGGACGAGGAGATGCAGAAGAGGCTGCTTGAGACCAACCCTAACTCTTTCCGCAAGCTCGTGGCTACCTTCCTGGAAGCTAATGGCCGCGGTTACTGGGAAACCACCGAGGACAACATTGAGAGGCTCAGGCAGCTGTACCAAGACGTGGAGGACAGGATTGAGGGCATTGATACATAAATGTTGGGTGTGGTTGGAGGATGAACATTTTTATGTACCTGTGACAGTTCTGTTTCCCAGACTAGTTGTTGCTCATTTTTCCTCATCTGTGACACTTGCTTGTAAGCCAATCTAGCACTTGCCCAACCCAGCTGAGTACAAAACCATGACTGGCCCCGCTACATGTCATAATACAAATAACCTGAATATCCTTGCTTGCGACCTTGGTAATCACCAAGAGGTGGAACCCCTGGTCACCCAGCAGCCGTTATCACTGATGCGGACAGTCCTCGGATTAGCAAATCCGCGTGTCATCCAGAAGTGCAAGTCGGTGACAGGTCAAGTATCGGTTCAGGGGCGACGATCAGGTGCGCGATGTCTGTCTTGGCAGGTATGAACTTGCGAAGTAAGCTGATGTGGAAAGCATCATGTACCGTATTCCCCCGGATAGAAGACCCCCCCAAAATACAACACCCCTGGGGCCCCAACGTAATACGGGGGAGGTCTTCCATTAAACCTCGGTTTCGTTATACCCCACCTTTGGGGGATGATCAATATAAGACCCCCCCCCCCTTCCCCTATAGGGGGGTTTCCACGTACTTTTCCTTTGTTTCATATGAAACTGAAACATTTTCTAGTGCGAATTTGGCTTTCGGGCGTGAATTCCTGAATCAGGGGGGTACGGTAATTTGCTGCGTCAGGGGGCGAGTTTGCCGTGTCAGGGGGCAAAATTGCTGCGTCAGAGGGGCGAATTATACTGTGACAGGCGAATTTGTTGTGACTGTCTTAGAAGTTAGGCATGGGTGAGTTGCACTATCGAGAGAGTTGAGTACAAGGGAAAACCCTAAGAGGTTATACCCCACATAATCTACCTCACTACAGCCTACCCATAAATACCGTATGATATAAACATATGTTTCACACACCCCCATAGGCACAGTGGGGGAGAGCAAGAGGTCACAAGACCAGCCAACAAAAGCAAAGCAAGCATGCAGGTATATATATATATATATATATATATATATATATATATATAGATCACAGTACAAACAAGGTCTACAACAAGTGAAGAAGAGTGGGCACAAGCCCCAGCAAAGTGCAGAAACGCTGATGATCACCAGACTGAAGTGCCTTGGTGAATATATCAGCAGTATTGGCCCGAGTGGCCACGTAACGCAGACGAAGCTGACCACGCTGCTGCAACTCTCGAGCCGGGAAGTAACGCAGAGCGATGTCCTTCGTTCTGTGCTCCAGTCTGTGCTCCTCACACAAGGCAATGGCAGCCTTGTTGTCGGCGTACAGCAGTAGAGGAGAACGAGGCCGCTCTCCCAAGTCGGTCAGCAGGTAGGTGAGCCAGCGTAACTCCTGTGCAACCATGGCTGTTGCGTAAATCTCAGCCTCACAACTGGAGCTGAGAACAGAAGACGAGCGTGTAGAACGCCAAGAAACTGAACCAGAGCCAAGGCTGAAGGTGTAACCCTGTGACGACCGCTGAGTAGCCTGGTCGTCAACCCAAGAAGCGTCTGAGCGCCAAGTGAGAACAACTGAGTTCCTCCCTCCAAGCACGAGCCCCATGCGTGATGTACTGCACAAGTAGCGCAGTGCTCTGGTCGGTGCCGACCAGGAGCCACGTAGCGAGCCAGAAGGCCAAAAGGGTACGCAAGGTCAGGACGAGTGCAACTCATCAAGTACATGAGGCAGCCAACTAGCTCTGGGTAAGGACCACTTGGCTCTACGGACTCCTCCGAAGGTAGAGCTGAGAGCGAGTGACCTGTAGCCAGAGGAGTGGCCTGTGCCGAGGACCAAGTGAAGCCGAAGCGCTGAAGGACCTGCTGCACCATGTGTGACTGAGTCAGTGTGATGGTGCGCTGTGCTCTGTCCCGGGTGATCTGCAAGCCAAGGTAATTGCGCAGCTCACCCAGGTCTGTGCACGTGTGTCTCTTCTACAGCTCCGACTTCACCAGGGCGAGAGCCTCTGTGTCGGCAGTAGCAAAGACCAAGTCGTTGACGTACACGAGGATGTAGAACGGCGACAGCGAAGTGTCGGTGCGCAGAAACAGCGACGGGTCAGCAGTCAAAAGAGCAAACCCAAGAGCCGCAAGTGTAGTCCTCAGTGTGTCGTGCCACTCTCGGGGCGCCTGGCGGAGACCGTAGACCGGCCGCCGGAGGCTCCACTGGGTACCCGGAGGGAACGACTCAGTGAAGCCAAGAGGGCGGCGTAGCCAGATCTCCTCGTGCAGGCTGCCCCGTAAGAAAGTCGTGCTGAAGTCAATAGAGTGAAGCTCGTAGTCACGCTGAGCGACAAAGTGCAGCATCACCCGAAGAGTGGTCATCTTCGAGGTGGGGGAGAAGGTCTGGAAGAAGTCAACTCCCTCTCGCTGACTGAAACCTCGAGCAACGTAACGAGCCTTGAAGACAGGCGGAGAACTTGGTGGCCGCTTCACCCTAAAAATCCACATACCACTGACGATGTTCGCTCCAGGAGGGGGAACCTCGTCGATGTAGGTGCCTGTGGACTTCCAGGATGCCATCTCTGCGTCCATGGCTGTCTGCCACTGAGAGGAGTACTCACCCGCGATCACCTCAGCGTAAGAGCGCGGGGTCGGGATGTCTGGAGCATCCGGGTCTCCCTCAGGGGGGGCAAGCAACATGGACACGAGATGAGGCGCAGCGGCTGCAAGACACTCAAGGTCCTCGTGCCTGTCCTCAAGGATGTCCGCGCCAAGAGCACCCTCACCCCTGACGGACGGAGGACCGACAGATTCAGACTCAGCAACAAGACTAGCGGCGTAGTCTAGACGACATGCAGCAGCAAAGTCAACAAGCTCAGCGACTAAGGCAGACGCAACAGTAGACTCAAACGACGGGTTAGTGACAACCGTGGCTAGTAGACGCGTGACAGTAGGGTGAGCAGCACGGGTGCTGTCAGATTCAGGCTCAGGAACGGTAGGCAGAGAAGACGCAGGAGGGGACGGCAATGGAACACGCTGCGGAGGAGAGGAAGGACGACGAACTACGAGGTGGGTGTCGGGGACAACCGGCTGACTCGAACGAGGAACACGGCGACCGGAAATACCAGAACGGATAGGTGAGACAGGACGCGACGCAGGCTCACGACGCTCAGTAAAAACCCTTGTCTGCTCAGTGTAAGGAGAAGGAGCAGGCAGCGGTGAGCCAGGCTGTAATGGAAGACCAGTAGACGAAGGGAGACTAAGATCCTGGCAAAGCATAGAGTCAGACAGTGGCTGAGACGTCGGAGACGGTGGAGCAAAGAACAGGCGCGGCTGTGCAGTGCCACGAGCACCAGCATCTCTAGCACCCCCAACAGCTCCTGCACCTCCAGCAGCTCCAGAACCCTCAGCAGCTCCAGAACTCTCAGCGCCAGCTCCTACAGGACCAGCTCCACCAGCAGCAGCACTCCCAGAACCGACACCTCCAGTCCCAGGGTCTCCAGCAGCAGTACCCTCAGGCTCAGCACCTCGAGCCCCAGTAGCTCCAGTACCTCCAGTACGAGCACCTCCGGGACCAGCACCGCTCCCAGCTCCAGTGACGCTAGCAGAAGTACCTCCAGCAGTAGAGCCACGAGCTCCAGAAGCAGGACCCTGAAGGCGACCGTACCAGTCGTGAAGCTGCTGTGAGGTGAGATGCACACACGGACGAAGGCGGCTACTCCAAGGAGACCACGTAACAGCAGACTCCAGAACCCGTAGCACCTCCAGAACCTCTAGCGCCAGCACCCGCAGCACCTCCAGAACCTCCAGCTCGAGCACCCTCAGCAGCTCCAGAACCTCCAGCAGAAACAACTCCACTAGTAGAGTCACCAGCTCCAGCGCCTCCCTCAGCAGGGCCCCTTGCTCCAGCAGCGCGTCCCTGGCGGCTAACGTACCACTCAAGCAGCTGCTGTGGGGAGAGAGGGAGTCGACAACGAGAGTGCAGCGGCGAGGTACCAACGGAACGACTACGAAGACGGCCGCCCCAGGGAGACTGCTCACCAGACGCCTCAGTACCCTCAGGTGCAGCACCCCCAGACTCAGTACCCCCAGGCTTAGCTCCCCCAGACTCCTCACGCCCAGGCTCATCACCTCCAGTCCCCGCACCCCCAGGCTCCGCACCCCCAGGTTCAGCACCCACAGGCTCAGCACCCCAAGGCTCAGCACCCTCAGAAGCAGCACCCCGAGGAGGACCTGAGTCACCAGTGACCTCAACCGGCGCAGTCAAGGGAGGAGGGTCTACCTGAGACACACGTGAAGGAGCAGGACCGGGAGCGGGGAGGGGGTCTACCTGGGTAGCACCTGGAGTGAGGAAGAGGCGCAGTGCGGTAGGGGAAGAGACGGTAAAAGGGAACCGACTCGTTGAACGTGACGTCCTGAGAGGGGAAGACACGCCGCGAGGTGGGGTGGTAAAACTGCCAACCAGGCGCGTCAGGGACAAAGCCAAGGAAGACACAGGGAACAGCGCGGGTGGAGAGCTTGTCCGCGGTGGTATCGCGGACAAAGGCACGAGCACCCTAGACCCGGAAACACGACGCATTGCCAACCTTCCCCGTCCACAGCAGCGTGGGCGAGGTCTCCGGCAAGGAGACACGGGGCCAGAGTTTGAGCTAATGCGCGGCATACCGGACCGCAAACGGCCACAGAAAATGGGGGGCAGCCGCATGGATCATGGAGGTGCGAGCGACCTCCATGACTAAGCCAATGTGGCGCTCAGCAACCCCATTCTGCTACGGAGAGGCCGGAAGCGTGAACGTCTGGCGGATGCCGTGCTCCACACAGAAGGCTGCCAAGAGGTCGGAGGAAAACTCCCCACCTCTGTCAGAGTGCAGACGCAGGACGGGAAACTCCGTCCCAAACCACTCGCGGAGCTGGAGACGAGCAGCGCGGATCCAAGGGATCAAAACAGCAGGGACCTCACCCTTGGTACGCAAGGGGAAGACCGTGGTGTAACACGTGTAGTCGTCGACGACCAGCAGGAAGTACCACTCGTGGCCCTGTCCACGGACGCGGGCTGGGCCCCACACGTCCAGGTGGAGAGTCTGCAGGGGAGCCTCTGTGGGAGGGAACGAGGAGGAGTGAGGAGCGGCGCGCTGCCGCCCCTCGACACGGGGAAGACAGGGAGGAGCAGGCGAGGGTGGGAGGGGAGGGAGAACCCGGGGAAGACCAGAGACAAGGATATAGCGATGCATGCTGCGAAGGCGCTGTACCGAGGGGTGACCAAGGCGGTGGTGCCCAAGGAGGGTTTGGTGCGACAAGGCGCGACACGAGCAGGGGGGCAACAACTGGTCTGACGTAGACGCAAACGCAGCTACCTGAGGGGGATCAGTGGTCAGTGTGTACAGGCCCGACCCTGGCTGTCGAGTGAAGGTAGCCAGGTGACGACCCGTCTGAGCACATGTGCAGTGCATCACGAGCGGAGAACCCGCCACGAAGTTCGTATAGAATGAGGGGAGGTAAAGACCCGACAGTGTGCTGGACGGGACAGCAAGACAAGGGAGGACAGTGGTGGAGGTCGCACGGACTGGACCCCCAGAGGGGTCTGCCAAGGAGACTGCAACCGGACGGCTGAGTGGCGTAAGGGTGGTGCTGTTGTGAAAGAAGGAGCGAGAGGCACCGGAGTGAAGTGTGAAGGTGTACAAGGCCTCAGCAAGCGCAGTACCAGAGAGAGCAGACTCACCAGCACCTGGAGCAGCAGCCTCACCAGCACCTAGAGCAACAGCCTCACCAGCACCTAGAGCAGCAGACTCGATACCTGGGTCAAGCGGTACGCACAGGTAACAGGCTCGGTCAGCACTAGTAGGCAATGCATACATTGCAGTCAAGAGCAAAGATATCTACCCTCTGCCTAAGCAGCTCCACCCAGTCGGGGAGCTCAGCTTCGTCGCCAAACTCTTTACGCCAAGCGTCGCTCAGACGGGCAAAGCAGCGGGACTCTGTGTGACCAGGCGTCCCGCAAGGCTGACCAATCCGAACACCTGTGCGAATAATGTACGGGCAGCGAACGGTACTCAGAGACCCTCGACTCTGAGCGTACCACTCATGAAGCTGCTGGGGCGTGAGAGACTCGTGCGGACGTCGCTGGAGCTGCATCTGGCCACCGCCAGTAGTAGCAGTAGGAGCAGTAATAGCAGTAGCAGCAGTAGTAGCGCCGCCACCCCTACAACCCCAACCAGCGTACCACTCACAAAGCTGCTGGGGCGTGAGGGACTCACGTGGACGTCGCTGGAGCTGCATCTGGCCACCGCCAGTAGCAGCAGTAGCAGTTGTAGCAGCAGCAGCGCGGGCAGGGCAGGCGCGGCAGGCAGGCAGGCAGGCAGGCGGACAGGCAGGCAGGCAGGCGGGCAGGCAGGCAGGCAGGCTGAGGGCGCGGCAGTGCGCGAACAAGGCAGGTGCTCACCAGTGGTGGGAAGGGCTGGCGCTCACCGGGCGAGCACGGCCGGTGTCGGCGGGTGGCTGCACGGGGTCCAGGGGTGGTGTCACGGGGTCCAGGGGCGGCTGCACCAGGAGCGGCTGCTGTAGGAGCCAGGGGCGGCTGCTCTGGGTCTAGGGGCGGCTGCACCATGGGCGGCTGCTGTAGGCACCAGGGGCGGCTGCTCTGGCTCTAGGGCGGCTGCACCAAGGGCGGCTGCTGCAGGGGCCAGAGGCGGCTGCTCGAGGGTCCAGGGGCGGCTGCACCAGGAGCGCCTGCTGTAGGAGCCAGGGGCGGCTGCTCTAGGAGCCAGGGGCGGCGGCTCTGGGTCCAGGGGCGGCTGCACCAGGGGCGGCTGCTTAAGTGGCGCTCACCTACACAAGGCAGGCAGGGCATGCGCTGCTGCAGCTGCTGCGCACGGCTCCGGGCTGCGCGCGGTTGCTGGCTGCGCATGGCGATGAGCTGCGTGCGGCTGTGGGCTGCGCGCGGCTGCTGCCTATGCTTGGCGACAGGCTGCGCGCGGCTATGGGCTGCGTGCGGCAGCGGGCCGCGCGGGCGGGGCCTAAGCGGCTGGGCGCGGGCGATTTAAGCGGCGCGCGGGACGGCAGTAGGCGGCGCGGGCTGCTAACGTGGCGCACGGGGCCGAAAACGGGCTGCGCGCGGGCTATTTAAGTGGCGCGCGCAGGAAAACAAAGTGGCCGCGCGCGTGCAGCCGAGGCGTGCGCGGGCGGCAGGCAAGGCACGCAAGCCGTAGGTGAGGTAAAGTGATGAACGGTGGGCCCTTAACTTAGGTCCTAAAGACCTATGCTCTAGATACCATCTTAGAAGTTAGGCATGGGTGAGTTGCACTATCGAGAGAATTGAGTACAAGGGAAAACCCTAAGGGGTTATACCCCACATAATCTACCCCACTACAGCCTGCCCACAAATATGATATAAACATATGTTTGACAGACTGGTCAAGCAATCAACTTTCGCTGGCATGGTGCTCACCAAAAGCAAACCCACAACTTCAGTATTATCTGTCGTGCTGAAAACACTACAACAAAATATGCTGTATGAAAAGACCCGGGTGTTATCAATTTTTTTTCCTTTGTTAAGACCCCTCCCCCTCCCCCCCCCCATTTTTTCTAGGGATTTAGCATAAGACCCTAGGGTCTTATATCCGGGGGAATACGGTATACGCCAGTCGTCGGGTAGGAGCAGCTTCGCGGTGACAGGTGTCTGTCACCATCTTGATGATTTTGAAAGGCCCACAAAAACGTGGCCGTAACTCTGACGGGCCGGGCAGGTGCAGGCTTTTCGTATCAAGTAACACTAGTTGCCTAGTTGCCAAGACGAGTTCTCGTCGTAGGAGGTCGGTGTATTTGCGGAAAGTTATATTCGCCTTGCGGATTGCGTCCACAGCCTTCTCACGAACTTCCTGCAGTTCCGTAAAAAATGTTTGTGACAGCAGGACTGGGTTATCGAGTGTAGTCGTTGTAGGAACCGTCGGGTCCATCCCATAATTTAAGAAGAACGGGGAGTGATTAGTCGTGCTGGACGGGGCGTTGTTGAACGTGAACTCCAGCATGGCGAGCGAGTTTTCCCAGCTAGCGGGGTTGGGGCAGTTTGTCCTGATCAGCTGCTCCATAGTCTGATTGGTTCGCTCGGTCTGGCCGTCCGTTTGCGGGTGGTATGCCGATGAGAACTGTAGATATGAAAATTTTTAAAATACATTTTCAAAATTGAAGATTATGACAAGACTTGTAAAGGATGTTGCAGTAAGGAGTCACAACTCCTTTCTCTTGTGGCAGGTCTACAGACCTGCCACCTAGTCCAATTCATTTCTAGATCTACATCTAGAACAGCACACCTATGGAGGTACTTCTACCCTTCCCGATTAACTTATCAGCTTACGCTATTCCTAAGATTCTCCTACTTCCCATGTCGTCGCTTGTCATGAGATCCCCATTGGAACTTCTGCGGATGTTGAGATCCCTCCTGGAAGTTGCGGAATTGCAACATAAGCTGCGACCAGGGAAGAATCTCCAATCCTGCTGTCACAAATGACGAGGGGGCCGTTGTGAGACGAAACGAGAATGATGCACTACGGAATGAAAGTGGTACAAATGTGCAACCCTAGAAATGTGTACCCCATATAGGCTACCCCACTACAGCCTACACAACATTATAATTTGACACACCCCCATAGGCAAAGTGGGGGAAAACAATGGGTCACAAGACCAGTCAAGCAAAGCAAAACAAAGCTCAGGGTGGATCACGAAGTCACCACACATTCCAAGCACAAGTTTAAGGCCACTAGGCCAGTTCACATGCAGGAGCACATATATATATATATAAAGCTAAACAAACAAGAGCAGGAGTATACATATGTGACAGTACAAGCAAGGTAAAGAAGTGAGCAAGTGAGGCAAGACAGGCACAAGACCAAGCTGAGTACAAAAGCGCTGATGATCACAAGGCGCAAGTGCCTTAGTGAAGATATCAGCAGTGTTGGCCTCAGAGGCCACGTACGCAAGTCGCAACTGACCACGCTGCTGCAGCTCACGAGCAAGAAAAAAGTGGAGAGCAATGTGCTTCGTTCTGTGCTCCAGGCGCTGCTCCCGACACAAGGCCAGCATGGCCTTGTTGTCCACGTACAGCACTAGAGGAGAACGAGGCGGCTCTCCGAGGTCAGTCAGCAGGTAGGTGAGCCAGCGAAGCTCCTGTGCACCCATGGCTCCGGCGTAGATCTCAGCCTCACAACTGGAGCCGAGAACGGAAGACAAGCAAGTAGCCCGCCACGAAACAGAGCCGGAACCAAGGCTGAAGGTGTAACCCTGTGACGACCGCTGTGTAGCCTGGTCGTCAGCCCACGAAGCATCTGCGTGTCCAGTGAGGACCACTGGACTCTGCCCTCCAAGCACTAGCCCCATGCCCGACGTACTGCACAATTAGCGCAACACCCTCTTCACTGCAGTCATGTGCTCCGGTCTGTGTCTCCCAGGAGTAACATAGCGTGCGAGAATGCTAAGAGGGTATGCAAGGTCAGGTCGTGTGCAGGTCATCAGGTACATGAGGCAGCCAACAAGCTCTGCGTATGGGCCACTCGACTCTACGGACTCAGCCTAAGGCAGAGCTGAGAGCGAGTGGCGAGTAGACAGAGGAGTGGCCTGAGGCGAGGAGTACGTGAAGCCGAAGCGCTGAAGGACCTGCTGCACCATGTGTGACTGAGTCAGGGTAATGGTGCGGCGTGCTCTGTCCCGGGTGATCTGCAAGCCAACGTAGCTGCGCAGTTCACCCAGGTTTGTGCACGTGTGTCTCTTCTGCAGCTCGGAATTCACGTGGGCGAGTCCAGCAGTGTCAGCAGTGGCAAAGACCAAGTCGTCGACGTACACGAGGATGTAGAACGGCGGCAAAGAGGTGTCGGTGCATAGAAACAGCGACGGGTCGGCAGTAGAGGGAGCAAACCCAAGAGCCGCAAGCGTAGTCCTCAGTGTGTCGTGCCACTCACGCGGTGCCTGGCGGAGACCGTAGACTGGCCGTCGGAGGCTCCACTGGGTGCCAGGAGGAAAAGTCCCAGTGAAGCGAGGTGGACGGCGCAGCCAGATCTCCTCGTGCAGGCGACCCTGCAAGAAAGCAGTGCTGAAGTCAAGGGAGTGAAGCTCGTAGTCACACTGAGCGGCTATGTGCAGCAGCACCCGAAGAGTGGTCATCTTGTGGGTGGGAGAGAAGGTCTGAAAGTAGTCAACTCCCTGCCGCTGACTGAAGCCACGAGCCACGTACCGCGCCTTGAAGACAGGTGGAGAACCTGGCGGCCGCTTCACCCTGAAGATCCACATGCCACTGACGATGTTCGCCCCAGGTGGGGGAACCGCGTCAACGTAGGTGCCGGTGGACTTCCAGGAAGCCATCTCTGCATCCATAGCTGCCTGCCACTGAGAGGAGTAGGGAACCTCTACGGCCTCCACGTAAGAGCGCGGAGTCGGGATGTCAAGTGCATCCGGGTCTCCCTCAGGGGTAAGCAGGATGGACACGAGATGAGGTGAAGCAGCAGCCAGACACAGGAACTCTTCCTGCCTGTCCTTAAGGACGTCCGTGCCAAGAGCACACTCACCCCCGACGGACGGAGTACAGACAGACGCAGACTCAGCAACAAGACTAGCAGCGTAGTCTAGACGTCAGCGAGCAGCAAAGTCGACGAGCTCAGCAACAAGAGCAGACGCAGCAGTGGACTCAAGGGAGGGGTCAGTGACAACAGTAGCAAGGAGACGTGTGACAGTAGGACTGGCAGCACGAAGAGAGTCCGACTCCGGGTCGGCAAGTGCAGGAAGAGAGGACTCAGGAGGAGAAGGCAAAGGGGCACGCAGAGGAGCAGTGGACGGATGCAGAGATATCCGGTGCGTGCCAGGGACAGGAGGAGGACGCTGACGCGTACCGCGACTACTAGTGCGAGCAGCACGAACAGGCGACGCAGGACGAGACGCAGGCTCACGACGCTCAGTAAGACCTCCAGTAGGACCAGTGTAGGGAGAAGGAGCAGGCAGTGGGGAGGCCGGCGGTAACTGTGACTGTGACTGGATAGGCGGTGGACACTCTAAGGGAGGAGGAAGACCAAGAACCTGCTGAAGGAGCGGAACGAAGTACGGCCGAGGCCGCGCGGCGACTCCAGACACAGCAGGGATAGCACCAGTACCCTCAGCGGCAGCACCAGCGCCAACAGCACCGCCAGCTGCAGTACCTCAAGCAGCACCAGCAGCAGGACCGCCGCCAGGTCTGACAGCAGTAGCCTCAGCGCCAACAACCTCAGCAGCTCCAGCTCCAGTCGTACCCGCAGGCCCACCAGCTCCACCACTCCCAAGACGAGCACCTCTGGGACCGGCGGCACCAGCACCCTCAGCAGCCAAAGAAGCTCCAGCTCCAGCAGAATGCCTCCAGCGCCGGGCAAACCACTTGCGCAGCTCGTGTGGAGAGAGTGGCTCCTGCCGAGACGTAGCACCCGGAGAACCTCCAGGCCCAGCACCACGAAACACTACACGAGCAGGTCCACTGGCCGCTGGCTCCGCACCCCCAGCCTCAGCAGCTCCAGACGTGGCACCCCCAGGCTCAACAGCTCCTGGCGTAGCACCCCCAGGCTCAGCACCCCCAGGCGTATTACCCCCAGGCTCAGCACCCCCAGTCTCAGCACCCCTAGGCTCAGCACCCCCAGGCTCAGCACCCCCAGGCGCAGCACCCACTTGCGCAGCATCCCCAGAGTCAGCACCCCCAGGCTCAGCACCCGCAGCAGTACCAGAGTCACCAGTAACCTCGACCGGCTCGACTGCGTCTAGCTGGGACACACCTGAAGGGGCAGGACCCTGAGGGGGGAGGGGGTCTACCGGGGGGGGACCTGGCACAAGGAAGAGCGGAGGGGGGGGGAGGGAAGGAGTGCGGTAGGGGAAGAGACGGTAGTAGGGGACCGACTCGTCAAACGTGACGTCCTCGGAGGACAGAACACGACGAGAGGTGGGGTGGTATAACTGCCACCCTGGCGCGTCAGGGGGGAAGCCAAGGAAGACACAAAGAGCAGCACGAGGGGACAGCTTGTTCGCAGACAAGTCGCGGACAAACGTCCGAGATCCCCAGACACGGAACACAGACGCATCGCCTACCTTCCCCGTCCACAGCAAAGCTGGGGAGGTCTCCAACATAAAAACCCTAAAGTGAAGGTTGACCTGATGCGCCGCGTACTGAACCGCAAACGGCCACAGAAAATGGGGGGCAGCCGCATGCATCATGGACGTACGGGCGACGTCCATGACCATGCCAATGCGGCGCTCAGCAATCCCATTTTGCCGTGGAGAGTCCGGAAGCGTTAAGGTCTGGTGGATGCCTCGCGCACGGCACTAGGCTCGCAGGAGGCCAGAGGAGAACTCTCCGCCTCGGTTAGAGTGCAGACGCAGAACAGGAAAGTCCGAGACGAGCTGCGCGGATCCAGTCGATCAACACCTCAGTGACATCGCCGTTGCTGCGCAAGGGGAAGACTGTGGTGTAACGCGAGTAGTCGTCAACCACCAGCAGAAAGTAGCGCTCGTGACCCTGTCCACAGACGCGGGCCGGGCCCCACACGTCCATGTGAAGCGTCTGCAGCGGGGCCTCTGTCGGGGGAAACTGGGAGGAGTGAGGGGCAGCCCGTAGTCGCCCCTCGACACAGGGGACGCAGGAAGGACCAGGCCCCGGAGGAAGGGGAGGGAGGGACCGGGGAAGACCAGAGACAAGGACACGGGAAGCCATGCCTCCGAGACGAGGCAGGGAGGGGTGATCAAGACGGTGGTGCCACAGAAGAGTCTCGTGAGATAGGAGGCGACACGAGCAGGGGGCAGACTCACGACTAGACCTCGACGCTGCAGCAAACACCTTACCTGACGTAGCTACCTGGCCAGACGCAGGGACAGGAGGAGACTCAGTGGTCAGGGTGTAGAGGCTCGACCCCGGCCGACACGTAAACGTGGCCAGGTGCCGGCCTGTGCAAGCGTCCGAGCAGTGGGTCACCCGCTGACTCGCAGAAGAAAACTGGTGAACCCCCGCATCCTGTAGGTCAGCACCAGTCACCAAGTTTGTAGAGAACGAGGGGAGGTAAAGACCAGACAAGGTGCCAGAGGGGGCAGTCGGACACGGGAGGACAGTGGAGAAGTGAGAGAGGACAGGACCATCAGAGGGGTCCGCCATGGAGACTGCAACCGGCCGACCAAGCGGCGTGAGTGTGGTGCGGTCTCGAAAGAAGGAGCTGAGATCCCTCCTGGAAGTTGAGATCCCTCCTGGAAGTTGCGGAATTGCAACATAAGCTGCGACCAGGGAAGAATCTCCAATCCTGTTGTCGCAAATAACGAGGGGGCCGCTGCTGCCGCTACTAATGGCGCATAGGCTTGTGAAAGTTAGAACGAGAGAATGAATGAACTATGAAAGAGTTGGGTACAAGTACTAACCCTAATTGGGTTGTACCCCTTATGGGCTACCCCACTACAGCCTACACAAATGTATAAGCTATAATATTTTGACACACCCCCATAGGCAAAGTGGGGGAGAACAAGAGGTCACAAGACCAGTCAAGCAAAGGAAAGCAAGCTCATGGTGGATCACAACGTCACCACACAATCCGAGCACAAGAGCAAGGCCAAAAGGCATGTTAACATGCAAGATCATATATGTAAAGGTAAACAAGCAAGTGCAGGTATAGAAAGAGTACAGTACAAACAAGATCAAGAAGTGAGCAAGTGAGGCCAAGTAGGCACAAGACCTGCACAGTACAGAAGCGCTCATGATCACAAGGCGGAAGGGCCTTGGTGAAGATATCAGCAGTGTTGGCCTCAGAGGCCACGTTGGTGAGGAGGAGCTGACCACGCTGCTGCAGCTCACGAGCCAGGAAGTAGTAGAGAGCAATGTGCTTCGTTTTGTGCTCCCGACACAAGGCCAGCATGGCCTTGTTGTCTACGTACAGAACTGGAGGAGAACGAGGCGGCTCTCCTAGGTCAGTCAGCAGGTAGGTGAGCCAGCGTAGCTGCTGTGCAGCAATGGCCCCTGCGTAGATCTCAGCCTCACAGCTGGAGTTGAGAACAGAAGACGAGCGGGTAGACCGCCACGAAACAGAGCCAGAGCCAAGGCTGAAGGTGTAACCCTGTGACGACCGCTGCAGAGCCTGGTCGTCAGCCCAGGAAGCGTCTGCGTGACCTGTGAGGACCACTCGACTTCGCCCTCCAAGCACTAGCCCCATGCCCAATGTACTGCACACGTAGCGCAACACCCACTTTGCTGCAGCCATGTGCTCTGTTCGCTGTCTCCCAGGAGCAACATAGTGTGCCAAGATGCTAAGAGGGTATGCAAGGTCAGGGTATGCAAGAGGGTGTGCAGGTCATCCGGTACATGAGGCAGCCAACAAGCTCTGGGCACAAGCCACTTGACTCTACGGACTCATCCGAAGGCAGAGCTGAGAGCGAGTGGCGAGTAGACAGAGGAGTGGCCTGAGGCGAGGAGTACGTGAAGTCGAAGCGCTGAAGGACCTGCTGCACCATGTGTGACTGAGTCAAGGGTAATGGTGCGCTGTGCTCTGTCCCGGGTGATCTGCAAGCCAAGGTAGCGGCGCAGTTCACCCAGGTCTGTGCACGTGTGTCTTTTCTGCAACTCAGACTTCACGTGGGCGAGTCCAGCGGTGTCAGCAGTGGCAAAGACCAAGTCGTCGACGTACACGAGGATGTAGAACGGCGGCAAAGAGGTATCGGTGCGCAGAAACAGCAACGGGTCGGCTGTAGAAGGAGCAAACCCAAGAGCCGCAAGTGTAGTCCTCACTGTGTTGTGCCACTCACGGGGCGCCTGGCGTAGACCGTAGACTGGCCGCCGGAGGCTCCACTTGGTACTAGGAGGAAACGACCCAGTGAAGCCAGGTGGGCGGCGCAGCCAGATCTCCTCGTGCAGGCTGCCCTGCAGGAAAGCTATGCTGAAGTCAAGAGAGTGAAGCTTGTAGTCGCGCTGAACGGCTATGTGCAGCAGCACCCAAAGAGTGGTCATCTTCGGGGTGGGAGAGAAGGTCTGGAAGTAGTGAACTCCCTGCCGCTGACTGAAGCCTCGAGCCACGTAACGCGCCTTGAAGACAGGCGGAGAACCCGACGGCCGCTTCACCCTGAAAATCCACATGCCACTGACGATGTTCGCCCCAGGTGGGGGAACCTTGTCGACGTAGGTGCCCGTGGACTCCCAGGAAGCCATCTCTGCGTCCATGGCTGACTGCCACTGAGAGGAGTAGGGACCCTCGATCGCCTCAGCGTACGATCGAGGAGTCGGGATGTCTTGTGCATCCGAGTCTCCCTCAGGGGCAATCAGCGTGGACACGAGATGGGGCAAAGCAGCAGCAAAGCACTGGAACTCCTCCTGCCTGTCCTCAAGGACGTCCGTCCTAACAGCACACTCACCCCTGACGGAAAGAGGACAGACAAACTCAGACTCAGCAACGAGACTAGCAGCGTATTCTAGACGAAATCGAGCAGCGAAGTCGACAAGCTCGGCAACTAGGGCAGACGCAGAAGTGGACTCAAAGGAAGGGTCAGCGACAACAGTAGCAAGAAGGCGCGTGACCGAAGGACTAGCAGCACAAAGGGAGTAAGACCCCGGGTCAGCAAGAGTAGGAAGAACTCTGGAGGAGACAGCAACGGGACACCCAGAGGGGCACTGGAAGGACGCAGTGCCATCTGGTGTGTGCCGGGGACCGTAGGAGGACGCAGATGCGGAGCACGATGACTAGTGCGAGCAGCACGAACAGGCGACGCAGGACGAGACGCAGGCTCACGACGCTCAGCAAGACCTCTAGTAGGACCAGTGTAGGGAGAAGGAGCAGGTAGAGGGGAGGCGGGCTTTAACTGTGACTACGACTTGAAAGGCTGTAGACACTCTAAAGGAGGAGCAGGACCAAGAGAGGGTAGGAGACCAAGAACCTGCTCCAGGAGCGGAACGAAGTACGGCCTCGGCCGCTCAGCGCCTCCAGAACCAGCAAGGATGGCACCAGTACCCCCAGCCGCAGCACCAGCGCCAGCAGCACCTCCAGCTCGAACAATGCCAACTCCAGCACCCTCAGAAGCACCAGGGCCAGCAGCACCGCCAGCGCCAACACCCCCAGCAGCTCCAGCTCCAGTAGCACCAACTCCAGTAGGACGGTCAGGTCCAGCAGCCTCAGCACCACCTCCAGAAGCACCAGCGCTAGTAGAAACACCAGCGCCAACACCCCCAGCAGCTCCAGCTCCAGCAGCACTAGTACCACCAGCAGCTCCAGCAGGACCAGCTCCAGTAGCCCCAGCAGCACCCCCAGTCTCAGCAGCACGTCTCCAGCGGCTGGCAAACCACTCATGCAGCTCCTGTGGAGAGAGCGGCTCCCGCCTCGTCGAAGCACCGCCGGCGGCCACACGAGCAGACCCAGCGCCCCCAGGCTCGGCACCCCCTGGCTCCGCATCCCCAGACCCAGCACCCTCAGGCTCAGCACCCCCAGACTCAGCACCCCCAGTCTCAGCACCCCCAGACTCCGCACCCCCAGGCTCAGCACCCCCAGACCCGGCACCCGCAGGCTCAGCACCTCTAGCAGTACCAGAGTCAACAGCTACCTCGACAAGCTCGACTGTGTCTACCTGGGACACACCTGACGGGGCTGGACTCTGAGGGGGGAGGGGGTCTACCGGGGGAGGACCTCGTGCAAGGAAGAGCGGCGGCGGGGGGAGGGGTGCAGTGCGGTAGGGGAAGAGACGGTAGTAAGGCACGGACTCGTCAAAGGTAACGTCCTTGGAGAACAGAACACGTCGCGAGGTGGGGTGGTAAAACTGCCACCCAGGCGCGTCAGGGGGGAAGCCAAGGAAGACGCAGGGAACAGCACGGGGGGATATCTTGTCCGCAGACAAGTCGTGGATAAATGCCCGAGATCCCCAGACCCGAAACGCAGACGCATCGCCAACCTTCCCGATCCACGGCAAAGTGGGGGAGGTCTCTCGCAAGGAGACCCGGGGTACTGAACGGCAAACGTCCACAGATAATGGGGGGCAGCCGCATGCATCATGGACGTACGAGCGACGTCCATAACCATGCCAATGCGGTGCTCAGCAATCCCATTTTTCTGTGGAGAGGTCGGAAGCGTGAAGGTCTGGCGGATGCCTTGTGCGCGACAGAAGGCTCCCACACGGGCAGAGGAAAACTCTCCGCCTCTGTCCGAGTGCAGACGCAGAAGAGGAAAGTCCGAGCCGAAACTCTCTCTGAGCTGGAGACGAGCTGCGCGGATCTAGTCGATCAACACCTCAGTAACGTCACCCTTGCTGCGCAAGGGGAAGACTGTGGTGTAACGCGAGTAGTCGTAAACCACCAGCAGGAAGTACCGCTCTTGCCCCTGCCCACTGACGCGGGCTGGGCCCCACACGTCCATGTGGAGAGTCTGTAGCGGAGCCTGTGTCGGAGGAAACTCGGAAGAGTGAGGGGCGGCGCGCTGTCGCCCCTCGACGCAGGGGACGCAGGTAGGGCCAAGCCCCGGAGGTAGGGGAGGGAGAGACCGAGGGAGATCAGAGACAAGGACACGGGAGGCCATGCCTCGGAGACGAGGCAAGGAGGGGTGACCAAGGCGGTGGTGCCAAAGGAGAGTCTGGTGGGACAGTAGACGACACGAGCAGGGAGCAGACTCAGGACCAGACCTAGACGCTGCAGCAAACACCTGACTCGACGCAGCTACCTGGGCAGACTCAGCAGCCGGAGGAGACTCAGTAGTAAGGGTGTACAGGCTCGACCGTGGCCGACGGGAGAACGTGGCCTAGTGTCGCCCTGTCCGAGCACACGTGCAGTGGGTCACTCGCTGACTCGCAGGAGTGAACTGGTCAACCCCCATATCCTGTAGGTCCGCTCCACTCACCAAGTTCGTAGAGGACGAGGGGAGGTAGAGACCTGATAGGGTGCCAGAGGGGGCTGCCGGGCACGGTAAGACAGCGGAGAAGCTAGCAAGGACAGGACCCCCAGAGGGGTCTGCCAGGGAGACTGCAACCGGCCGAGTGAGCGGCGTAAGAGTGGTGCGGTCTCGAAAGAAGGAGCGGGACGCACCCGAGTCAAGGGTGAAGGTGTGGAAGGCCGGAGCCGACGTAGTACGTGAGAGAGCAGACTCACCAGCACCTGGGGCAGC
Source organism: Closterium sp. NIES-65 (assembly GCA_948144175.1). Lineage (NCBI taxonomy): Eukaryota > Viridiplantae > Streptophyta > Zygnematophyceae > Desmidiales > Closteriaceae > Closterium > Closterium sp. NIES-65. Next base: position 5,813,447 of record CANXME010002068.1, read on the forward strand.
AGACGCACTGGCACGTGGGGCAGCAGACGCACTGGCACCTGGGGCAGCAGACGCACTAGCACGTAGAGCAGCAGCCTCACCAGCACCTAGAGCAGCAGCCTCAATGCCCGGGTCAGGCAGAACACACAGGTAACAGTCACCCTCATCACTAGTAGGCAATGCATACATGGCAGTGAGGATAGCATCATAGTCAAGAGAATAGATGTCGACCCTCAGCCGAAGCAGCTCCACCCAGTCGGGGAGCTCAGTCGCGTCGCCAAACTCCGTACGCCAGGCGTCGCTCATACGGGCAAAGCAGTGGGACGGTGCATGACGGAGCGTCCCGTAAGGCTGACTAGTCCGAGCACTAGTGCGAATGACGTACGGACAGCGAGCAGTACCCCGTGACCCGTCACGCTGCGCGTACCACTCACGAAGCTGCTGGGGCGAGAGGACTACTCGCGGACCACGCTGAGGCTGCACCTGGTCACTACAAGTAGCTGCCGAGCCACTCACTCCAGGACGACTCCCACTACGGCTACCCCGACAACCCCAACTAGCGTACCACTCACGAAGCTGTTGGGAGGTGAGGGACTCACGCGGGCGATGCTGCAGCTGCACCTGGCCACTACAGGCAGCTGAGAAACGACTCACTCCATGACGAATCCCACTACGGCCACCCCGACAACCCCAACTAGCGTACCACTCACGAAGGTGTTGGGGGGTGAGGGACTCACGCGGGCGACGCTGGAGCTGCATCTAACCACGCCAGGAGCAGCAGTAGTAGTAGAAAGAGGAGCAGTAGTAAGAGCAGCAGTAACAGCTGTACGGGCAAGGCAGTGCTCACCAGTGGCGAGAAGGGCAGGCGTACGACGGCGGCAACGGCGACGCCACTACCACTGTAGAGCGAGAGCTCCGCGGCTGCTGCAGTGGCGGCTGCTCCAGGGGCGGCTGCTGCAGTGGCGGCTCGGCTGCTGGGCGGCCCGGCGGTCGGGCGGCTCGGCTGCAGGGCAGCTCAGTGGTCGGGCGGCTCGGCGGTCTGGCGGCTCGGCTGCAGGGCGGCTCGGCGGTCGAGCGGCTCGGCTGCTCGGCGGCTCGGCTGCTCGGCGGTTGGGCTGCTCGGCGGCTCGTGCGCTGGGCGGCTGAGCGGCGATAGGGCCGTGGAAGGGCGGCGACGGGGCCGCTGAAAGGGCGGCAACGAGCCGCTGAAAGGGCGGCGACGGGCCGCGAAAGGGCGGCGACTAGGCCGCGGAAGGGGCGGGCGACTGGGCCGCTGCAGGGCGGCAACGGGGCCGCGGAAGGGTGGGCGACGGGGCCGCTGAAGGGCGGCGACGGGGCCGCGGAAGGGCGGTGTCGGGGCCGCGGAAGGGCGGCGACGGGGCCGCTGTAAGGGCGGGCGGCGAGGCCGTGGAAGGGCGGTGACGGGGCCGTTGAAGGGCAGCGACGGGGCCGCTGAAAGGGCGGCTCCGGGGCCGCTGAAAGGGCGGCGACGGGGCCGCGGCAGGGCGGTGACTGGGCCGCGGAAGGGGTGGGCGACGGGGCCGCGAAAGGGCGGGCGACGGGGCCGCTAAAAGGGCGGGCAGCGACGGGACCGGTGAAAGGGCGGCGAAGGGGCCGCTGAAGGGCGGCGACGGGGCCGCTAAAGGGCGGTGACGGGGCCGCGGAAGGGGAGTGTCGGGGCCGTGGAAGGGCGGCGACGGGGCCGCTGTAAGGGCGGGCGGCGAGGCCGTGGAAGGGCGGCGACGGGGCCGTGGAAGGGCGGCGACGGGGCCGCTGAAAGGGCGGCGACGGGGCCACAGGAAGGGGTGCGGCGACAGGGCCGCTGAAAGGGCGGCGCGACGGGGCCGCAAGGGCGGCGCGACGGGGCCGCAGGGGCGGCGCGACGGGGCCGTTAGGGGCCGTAAGAGGGGCCGCTAGAGGCCGCTAGAGGGGGAACGACACGTGGCGCGACTGGGGCAGGGGCCAAGCGCGTTTCGGGCAGGAAAAAAAAGATCGGTGGGCCCTAGGAACAGTTCCCACGAGGAAACCAGCTCTATACCATGTGAAAGTTTGAACGAGAGAATGCATGAACTATGAAAGAGCTGGGTACAAGTACTAACCCTAATTGGGTTGTACCCCTTATGGGCTACCCCACTACAGCCTACACAAATGTATAAGCTATAATGTTCTGACAAGGCCCTGCTATCTGCTGAGGATGCGCGATCGCTGCTTCTGCCGCGCAAACTGCTGCTGTTTACCCGATTCGTTGCAGCTACTGCGAGATCGACTGCTGGTGAGGTGCGATTTGTTGCTGCTGACGCGAGATGTGCCACTGGTGAGGCGCGATTAGCTGCCAATGTCGAGATTGCTGCTGTTGCTGCGCGATCGTCGCTGTTGCTGTGAGATCGCTGCTACTGCTGCTGCTGTGCGATCACTGCGGTTGCTGCCATGTGGTAGCTGCTGCTGCTACCGTGCGATTGCGGCTGCTCCTGTGCGATCGCAGTTGCTCCTGTTGTGCGATCGCCGCTGCTGTTGCTGCTGCTATGTATTTGCTGCTGCTGCTGCTGCTGCTGCTAAGCGATCGCTGCTGCTGCTTCTGTTCGATCGCGGCTGCTCCTGCTGTGCGATCGCCGCTGCTGCTGCTGCTATGCGATCGTTGCTGCTGCCGCTACGTGATTTTTGCTGCTGCTGCTACTGCTGCTGCTGCTGCTGCTGCTGCTGCTTTTGTTCGATCGCGGCTGCTCCTGCTGTGCTGTCGCCGCCGCTGGTGCTGTTGCTATGCGATTGCTGCTGCTGCTGCCTCTATGCGATCGCGACTGCCCGTGCTTTGCGATCGCTACTGCTTCTGCTACTGCTGTGCGATCGCTGTTGCTGCTTCTATGTGATCGCTGTTGCTGCTATGAGATCGCTACTGCTGATGCTGACTCACGATCCGTTGCTGCTGACACGCGATTTGCTGTCACTTCTACGCATCCGCTCCTGCTGTCCGCGATCTACGGTAGTGCTGCCGCGAGAGCTGTTGCTGGAGCTGGGCGATCTACTGCTGGCGCCGCGAAATCCGCTGCAGGCGCAGTAGACCTTGGGTGGTGCTACCATGCCTTGCGGGGCCAACAGCTACTGCAGTTACGGGCGAGTGCCCCTTCTTCCTCTGGTGTTGTGTGTAACACAAACCGCAATTGCAGTTCATGGTATACTCTTTTGTGAACATTAAGACCAAAAAAGAAAAAAAAAAGGCTTATAAATGATGATGGTCGTCTAAAGGCCCTGACAAGATTGAGTTATATACCCTTAGCAAGGGAAATATTCTGATGCTTGCGTTGTTGTAAACTATAACTCGCAAGAGCTTCTGGAATTACGGTACCATACAATCGTATCATACGTCTTAAATGACGATAGTACCTAGTGGCTAGGCAACTTATGCCATGCCATGTCACCTTCTAGCCTAATGAAGGCCAACCAAATAGTCTTTGTTCTCGTCATTTGGATGATGCAAACGAAGTTTCCAAAGACTTCAAATTGGATACCATTGTTGAGCCAAACAAACAACCGTGGAAATCATGGCGATGAATTTTCCGCCTCATGTGTTGCACTACATCCGTGCAACGCTCGTACACTATTACAAATATTTGACGCGGCACTTCGATTTAGAACTTGCATTTTTTTTTTTCAAAGCAGGCTCTGATTCAATTAACTTCTTTGAGCAACAATCAGCGATTTCCCACAGAGTGACATATTGTCTGACTTTCAAAGCCCCAATTCTAAGGGCCTAGTTTGGACACAGCGCCAACTTTCACCCGTTCCAACTGCACATCTTTGTCTCCAGTTACTGTTAATATGGCAACACTTTTACGTCCAATTGGGAAAACACCATGGTGGAATCCGTCCTTGAATCAAGTTCCTAGAGTATGGCAATTTCAAAACATGGAAATTAAACTCAGAAGTTGTTGCTCACATGTACCAAGCACGGACAGCTTTTTATCAATTATTATTTTTGTGAAGATGAGAACGAGAGAATGATTGAACTATGAAAGAGTTGGGTACAAGTACTAACCCTAATTGGGTTGTACCCCTTATGGGCTACCCCACTACAGCCTACACAGATGTATAAGCTATAATGTTCTGACACACCCCCATAGGCAAAGTGGGGGAGAACAAGTGGTCACAAGACCAGTCAAGCAAAGCAAAGCAAGCTCAGGGTGGATCACAATGTCACCACACAGTCCGAGCACAAGAGTAAGGCCACAAGGCCAGCTCACATGCAAGGTCATATATATAAAGGTAAGCAAGCAAGTGCAGGTATAGAAAGAGTACAGTACAAATAAGATCAAGAAGTGAGCAAGTGAGGCAAGGTAGGCACAAGACCTAGCAAAGTAAAGAAGCGCTGATGATCACAAGGCGGAAGGGCCTTGGTGAAGATATCAGCAGTGTTGGCCTCAGAGGCCACGTAGGTGAGGCGAAGCTGACCACGCTGCTGCAGCTCACGAGCCAGAAAGTAGCGGAGAGCAATGTGCTTCGTTCTGTGCTCCGGTCTGTGGTCCCGACACATGGCCAGCATGGCCTTGTTGTCTACGTATAGAACTGGAGGAGAACGAGGCGGCTCTCCTAGGTCGGTCAAAAGATAGGTGAGCCAGCGTAGCTCTTGTGCAGCCATGGCTCCTAAGTAGATCTCAGCCTCACAGCTGGAGCTGAGAACAGAAGACAAGCGGGTAGATCGCCACAAAACAGAACCGGAGCCAAGGCTGAAGGTGTAACCCTGTGACGACCACTGCAGAGCCTGGTCCTCAGCCCAAGAAGCGTCACCGTGACCTGTGAGGACCACTCGACGTCGCCCTCCAAGCACTAGCCCCATGCCCGCAATACTGCACACGTAGCGCAACACCCTCTTCGCTGCAGCCATGTGCTCTAGTCTGTGTCTCCCAGGAGCCACACAGCGTGCCAAGATGCTAAGAGGGTATGCAAGGCCAGGTCGTGTGCAGGTCATCAGGTACATGAGGCAGCCAACAAGCTCTGGGTATGGGCCACTCGACTCTACGAACTCATCCGAAGGCAGCGAGTGGCGAGTAGACAGAGGAGTGGCCTGAGGCAAGGAGTACGTGAAGCCGAAGCGCTGAAGGACCTACTGAACCATGTGTGACTGAGTCAGGGTAATGGTGCGCTGTGCTCTTTCCCGGGTGATCTGCAAGCCAAGGTAGCTGCGCAGTTCACCCAGGTCTGTGCACGTGTGTCTCTTCTGCAACTCGGACTTCACATGGGCGAGTCCAGCAGTATCAGCAGTGGCAAAGACCAAGTCGTCGACATACAAGAGGATGTAGAACGGAGGCAAAGAGGTGTCGGTGCGTAGAAACAGCGACGGGTCGGCTGTAGAAGGAGCAAACCCAAGAGCCGCAAGTGTAGTCCTCAGTGTGTCGTGCCACTCACGGGGCGCCTGGCGGGGACCGTAGACTGGCCGCCGAAGGCTCCACTGGGTACCAGGAGGAAACGACCCAGTGAAGCCAGGTGGGCGGCGCAGCCAGATCTCCTCGTGCAGGCGCCCTGCAGGAAAGCTGTGCTGAAGTCAAGAGAGTGAAGCTCGTACTCGCGCTGAGCGGCTATGTGCAGCAGCACCCAAAGAGTGGTCATCTTCGGGTTGGGAGAGAAGGTTTGAAAGTAGTCAACTCCCTGCCGCTGACTGAAGCCTCGAGCCACGTAGCGCGCCTTGAAGACAGGCGGAGAACCCGGCGGCCGCTTCACCCTGAAAATCCACATGCCACTGACGATGTTTGCCCCAGGTGGGGGAACCTCGTCGACGTAGGTGCCTGTGGACTTCCAGGAAGCCATCTCTGCGTCCATGGCTGACTGCCACTGAGAGGAGTAGGGACCCTCGATCGCCTCAGCGTACGATCGAGGAGTCGGGATGTCTGGTGCACCCGGGTCTCCCTCAGGGGCAATCAGCGTGGAAACGAGATGGGGCAAAGCAGCAGCAAAACACTGGAACTCCTCCTGCCTGTCCTCAAGGACGTCCGTACTAAGAGCACACTCACCCTTGACGGACGGAGGACACACAGACCCAGACTCAGCAATGAGACTGGCAGCGTAGTCTAGACGACAGCGAGCAGCGAAGTCGACAAGCTCAGCAACTAGGGCACACGCAGAAGTGGACTCAAAGGAAGGTTCAGTGACAACAGTAGCAAGAAGGCGCGTGACCGAAGGACTAGCAGCACGAAGGGAGTCGGACTCCGGGTCAGCAAGGGAAGGAAGAGGGTGGGAGACCAAGAACCTGCTCCAGGAGCGGTACGAATTACGGCCTCGGCCGCTCAGCGCCTCCAGAACCAGAAATGACGGCACCAGTACTCCCAGCGGCAGCACTAGCGCCAGCTGCACCTCCTGCTCCAACAGCGCCAACTCCAGCACCCTCAGAAGCACCAGCGCTAGCAGCACCGCCAGCGCTAACACCCTCAGCAGCTCTAGCTCTAGCAACACCAACTCCAGTAGGACCGTCAGCACCAGCATCCTCAGCAGCACCCCCAGACATACCAGCGCCAGTAGAAACACCAGCGCCAACACCCCCAGCAGCTCCAGCTCCAGCAGCACCAGCACCGCCAGCAGCTCCAGCACGACCAACTCCAGTAGCTCCAGCAGCACCCCTAGTCTCACCACAACGTCTCCAGCGGCGGGAAAACCACTCGCGCAGCTCCTGCGGAGAGAGCGGCTCCCGCCTCGATGAAGCACTTCCGGCGGCCACACGAGCAGACCCAGCACCCCCAGGCTCCGCACCTCCAGGCTCCGCACCCCCAGGCTCCGCACCCCCAATCTCAGCACCCCCAGTCTCAGCACCCCCCGGCTCAGCACCCCCAGACCCGGCACCCGCAGGCTCAGCACCTCTAGCAGCACCAGAGTCAACAGCTACCTCGACAGGCTCGACTGCGTCTACCTGGGACACACCTGAAGGGGCAGGACCCTGAGGGGGGAGGGGGTCTACCGAGGGAGAACCTGGTGCAAGGAAGAGCGGCAGCGGGGGAAGGGGCGCAGTGCGGTAGGGGAAGAGACGATAGTAAGGCACCGACTCGTCAAAGGTGACGTCCTGGGAGGACAGAACACGGCGCGAGGTGGGGTGGTAAAACTGCCACCCAGGCGCGTCAGGGGGGGAGCCAAGGAAGACGCACGAAACAGCACGGGGGGACAGCTTGTCCGCAGACAAGTCGCGGACAAACGCCCGAGATCCCGAGACCCGAAACGTTGACGCATCGCCAACCTTCCCAGTCCACCGCAAGGCGGGGGAGGTCTCTGGCAAGGAGACTTGGGGCTGAAGGTTGAGCTGATGCGCGGTTTACTAAACGGCAAACGTCCACAGAAAACGGGGGGCAACCACATGTATCATGGACGTACGAGCGACGTCCATGACCATGCCAAAGCGGCGCTCAGCAATCCCATTTTGCTGTGGAGAGGCCGGAAGCGTGAAGGTCTAGCGGATGCCCTGTGCACGACAGAAGGCTCCCAGACGGGCAGAGGAAAACTCCCCGCCTCTGTCCGAGTGCAGACGCAGAACAGGAAAGTCCGAGTCGAAACTCTCTCTGAGTTGGAGACGAGCTGCGCGGATCCAGTCGATCAACACCTCAGTGATGTCACCCTTGCTGCGCAAGGGGAAGACTGTGGTGTAACGTGAGTAGTCGTCAACCACCACCACGAAGTATCGCTCACGCCCCTGTCCACTGACGCGGGCTGGGCCCCACAGGTCCATGTGGAGAGTCTGTAGCGGAGCCTCTGTCGGAGGAAACTCGGAGGAGTGAGGGGCGGCGCGCTATCGCCCCTCGACGTAGGGGACGCAGGTAGGGCCAGGCCCTGGAGGTAGGAAAGGGAGAGACCAAGGGAGACCAGAGACAAGGACACGGGAGGCCATGCCTCGGAGACGAGGCAGGGAGGGGTGACCAAGGCGGTGGTGCCAAAGGAGAGTCTGGTGGGACAGCAGACGACACGAGCAGGGAGCAGACTCAGGACCGGACCTGGACGTTGCAGCAAACACCTGACTCAACGCAGCTATCTGGGCAGACTCAGCAGCCGGAGGAGACTCAGTAGTAAGGGTGTACAGGCTCGACCCTGGCCGACGGGTGAACGTGGCCAAGTGTCGGCCCGTCCGAGCACACGTGCAGTGGGTCACTCGCTGACTGGCAGGAATGAACTGGTCAACCTCCCTATCCTGTAGGTCCGCTCCACTCACCAAGTTCGTAGAGAACGAGGGGAGGTAGAGACCTGACAGGGTACCAGAGGGGGTTGCCGGGCACGGTAAGACAGTGGAGAAGCTAGCAAGGACAAGACCCCCAGAGGGGTCTGCCAGGGAGACTGCAACCGGCCGACAGAGTGGCGTAAGAGTGGTGCGGTCTCGAAAGAAGGAGCGGGACGCACCCGAGTCAAGGGTGAAGGTGTGTAAGGCCTGGGCCGACGTAGTACCTGAGAGCGCTGACTCACCATCACCTGGGGCAGCACACGCACTAGCACCTGGGGCAGCTGACGCACTAGCACCTAGAGCAGCAGCCTCACCAGCACCTAGAGCAGTAGCCGGAATGCCCGGGTCAGGCGGTACACACAGGTAACAGTTACCCACAACACTATCATCAACAACATACATGGCAGCAAGAATAGCATCATAGTCAAGATCAAAGACTGCAACCCCCGCCTTAGACAGATCTCCCCAGCGAGGGATCTCTATCGCCTCAGGAAACTGGCAACGCCACGCATCCGTCAGGCGATCGAAGCAGCGCTGGGTGGAGTGCAGGCCTCTGCACTGCTCACCAGCTCAGTTGCCGGTACGGAGGACGTAAGTGTAGGGACCAAAACCCCCACCGCGCTGACGCGCAGTGTACCACTTACGAAGCTATTGAGGGGACAGGGTCACACCACTCTGCTGCTGCTGGCGCGGATCACCACCTGAGCCACTCCTCTGCGCAGAGTCGCGACCCGCTCCACCACCGCCGCCGCCACCGCCGCCTCCACCGCCTCCTCCACCTCCGCCTCCTCCGCCACCTCCGCCGCCTCCGCTCCCTCCGCCGCCTCCGCTCCCTCCGCCACCACCACCGCCTCCACCGCCTCCACTGCTGTCGCCGCCGCCGCCACCCCCGGCACCACTCCCACTACCACCCCCACTCCCTCCACTGCCTTCACCACCACCTCCATCGCCCTCTCCAGCCCCTCTAGCGCCCTTGCCCCCCTTGCCCTTGCCGGTGCGGCGTCTCCCGCTCGGGGCAAACGCAGCGCCGACCGACTCAAAACCAACGAGGTCGGCTGCAGCAGCAGAGGCAACAGAGGGCAAGAGGGGGGAGGGAGAACACCCCTCAAAGACGGGGGTGCGAGGGTCACCACGAGAGGCTCCTACAGCGACTATGCTCTTCTCGGCTGCGAGGAGGGCCTTCTCGAGGAGGTCAATGGTGAGAGTGGTGGGGCAAACTGAGAGGAAGTGGTCCCTGACTACGCGGAGAGAGTCACGGAGCCGGGTGACTATGTAGTAGAGGGTGATGTACATGGGGGGGGGGGGGGGGGGGGGGTTCTTGGCGTAGAACTCAGCAGGAAGCGCAGCGCGGTAGCGGGTGTCCCTAGTGCGAAGGTGCGTAACGAGGTCAGCGATAGTGGGAAAGGCGGCAAGGTCAGGATACAGGTGAGGCAGCATGAGGCGGCTAAGGGCAGCAGTGGCAGGGGAAGAGTAGCGTGCAACTACAGCATCGTACAAGGTCTTAGCACTCTTGTACTGGCTAAAGTGTGCACGCTCAGTGGTCGGTAAGTGGCGGCACACAGCAAGGCGAGCAGCAGCATCACGCGTGGCCCACTGTGAGCGAACAGTGGCGTCAGCATCAGCAGCAGGGGCAGGAGAGGCACCAGAAGTGAGGTCAAACAGGGAGAGACCGTCGGCCCTATCGTACTGTAGGAAAAGCTGCAGATCATCTACTCAGACCTCAAAGTCAACTGCCCGACCCTCAGCGTCAAAGGTGAGAACACTAGGGGAGGCCATGACAGCAGTAGAGAGGCAGTAAGTACAGTAGGGCAGGGCAGTGCAGTGGCAGAGACGCTGCTCTTACTAGGCAAGTGGGGCTGTTGGGCGGCTCGGCGGCTCGGCTGCTGGGCGGCTCGGTGGTCGGGCAGCTCGGCTGCTCGGCAGCTCGGCTGCTGGGCGGCTCGGCGGTCGGGCGGCTCGGCTGCTGGGCGGCTGGGCGGTCGGGCGGCTCGGCTGCTCGGCGGCTTGGCTGCTGGGCGGCTCGGCGGTCGGGCGGCTTGGTTGCAGGGCGGCTCGGCTGCAGGGCGGCTCGGCTGCAGGGCGGCTCGGCTGCAGGGCGGCTCGGGGGTCGGGCGGCTCGGCTGCTTGGCGGCTCGGGCGCTGGGCGGCTGAGCGGCGACGAGGCCGTGGAAGGGCGGCGACGGGGCCGCTGAAAGGGCGGCGACGGGCCGCTGAAAGGGCGGCGACGGGCCGCTGACAAGGGCGGCGATGGGGCTTTTGAAGGGCGGTGTCGGGGCCGCTGAAAGGGCGGGCGACGGGGCCACTGTAAGGGCGGGCGGCGACGGGGCCGCTAAAAGGGCGGCGACGGGGCCGCTGAAGGGCGGCGACGGGGCTGCTGGAGGGCGGCGACGGGGCCGCGGAAGGGCGGTGTCGGAGCCGCGGAAGGGCGAGCGACGGGGCCACTGTAAGGGCGGGCGGCGAGGCCGTGATAGGGCGGCGATGGGGCCGCGGAAGGGCGGCGACGGGGCCGCTGAAAGGACGGCGACAGGGCCGCAGGAAGGGGCGGCGACGGGGCCGCGTAAAGGGCGGCGCGACGGGGCCGCAAGGGCGGCGCAACGGGGCCGTAAGGAGCGGCGCCACGGAGCCGCAAGGGCGGCGCGACGGGGCCGTAAGGAGCGACGCGACGGGGCCGCAAGGGCGGCGACACGGGGCCGAAAGGGTGGCGTGACGGGGCCATTAGGGGCCGTAGAAGGGGCCGCTAGAGGCCGCTAGAGGGGGGACAGCACGGGGCGCGACTCGGGCAGGGGCCAAGCGTGCTCCTGGCAGGAAAAAAAGTCGGTGGGCCCTAGGAACAGTTCCCACGAGGGAACTAGCTCTATACTATGTGAAGATGTGAACGAGAGAGTGATTGAACTATGAAAGAGTTGGGTACAAGTACTAGCCCTAATTGGGTTGTACCCCTTATGGGCTACCCCACTACAGCCTACACAAATGTATAAGCTATAATATTCTGACAATTTTTGTGCTGGAAAATCGTAGCTATCCGGTGCCTGACGGTCGATACGAGCTGCCTTCAGCACTCTATACATGCCCCGCGCTAGCCCCGTTCAGGCCCCGTCGGCCCCGTCTTAGGCCCCGTCGGCCCCGCGCCAGCCTCGCTCAGGCCCCGATCGGCCCTGCGCTCGCCCCTCTAGGGCCCCAACGGGCCCCACGCCGACCTCGCCGACCTGTGCCCACCACCTGGAGGCCCCGGGCGACCCGTTCCCGCCGTGACCCGAGCTGCGCGACCCGAGCTGCGCGCCCCGAGCTGAGCCGCGCGCCCTGAGCCGAGCCGCGCCACCCAGCCGAGCCGCGCCCTGAGCCGAGCCGCGCCACCCAGCCGAGCCGCGCCCCGACCTGAACCGAGCCGCGCCGCCCTGCCCTACCTGGTTTGTCCTACCTGCTTCTCCTACTGCTACTGCTGCTATTTCTACTGTTCCTATGGCTAGCCCACAGGTTCTCGTGTTCGATGCTGAGGGCCGCCCTGTGAAGTTTGACACTTGGCTCGATGACCTGCACCTCTACCTACAGCTCACAGCCAAGGATGAAATCTCACTGTACGATCACGCCCTAGGCCATGTCACTGCCCCTGCTGCTACTGCTGACAGCACTGCTCGCTCCCAGTGGCAGACTCGTGATGCCCACGCTCGCTTCGCTATTCGCAACTCCCTACCAATAGACGAACGCGAGCACTTTGGGCAGCACAAGACTGCACAGGCACTGTACACAGCCGTAGTTGCTCGCTACTCCTGACCTGCCTCTGCCGCGCTAGGCCGTCTCTCCCTCCCCTACTTGTTTCCCGACCTGTCCTCCTTTCACACAGTCGCTGACCTCATCACGCACCTCCGTACTAGTGAGGCCCGCTTCCGTGCCGCCATGCCTGCTGAGTTCCTTGCCACGCACCCCCCTCCACTCTGGCTCACTCTCTACCACCTAGTCACCCGCCTCCCTAACACACTGCGTGCTGTCAGGGACCACTTCCTAGCTCGTTGCCCCACTGAGCTCACCATCGCCCTCCTCGAGAAGGAGCTACTTGCAGCTTAGACTAGCATAGTCGCTGTAGGTGCCTCTCGTGGCGACCCCCGTACCCCGTTCTTTGAGGGGTGTTCTCCTTCCCCCCTTCTTCCCTCTGTCGCCTCTGCTGCTGCTGTCGACCTTCTCGGTGCTGAGAAGGTCGGCGCTGCGTCTGCCTCGAGCGGGCGCTGCAGCGGCAAGGGCAAAGGGGGCAAGGGTGGTGGCGGTGACGGCGAGGGAGGCGGCAGTGGGGGTGGTGGAGGCAGTGGGGGTGGTGGCTCGGCTGGAGGGGCGAGTGGGAGCGGTGGGGGTGGTGGCGGCAGCGGCGGGGGCGGTGGCAGGAGTGGAGGCGGCGGTTGGGGTGGCGGTGGACGCGGCGGCGGCAGGGGTTGGGGTGGTCGAGGAGGTGGCAGCGGTGGTGGTGGCCGTGGAGGCGTTGGCGGTGGCCAGGGTCAGCAGCACACTCCTTCACCCCAGGAGGTCCGTGAGTGGTACTCTCAGCACGGGGTGGGGGTGGTTTTGGCTGCACGTACGTCATTCGCACTGGTGACCGCACTGGTCAGCAGTGTGGACAACAGCACGCCACACAGCGCTGCTTCTCTCGTCTCGACGACGCTTCGCGTGTTCAGTTCCCTCAGGCCACTGAGCTGCCCCGCAGGCTTGATCTCCTGAAGAAGGGGATTGATATCTATGCTCTAGACTTTGATGCTATTCTATCTGCCATGTATGTGATGTCTACTAGTGGAGAGGGTGCTGAGTACTTGTGTGTGCCGCCCGACCCGGGCATTAGGGCCAGTGCGTCTGCCGCTTCAGGTACTCGCGTGTCGGCTACCCCAGGTGCTGGTGAGGCTGCTGCTTTAGGTGCTCGTGTGTCTCCCCCCCTTGGTACTGCGTCGACAACCGCACTGCACACCTTCACAGTAGACTCAGGTGCTTCTCGCTGCTTCTTTCGTGACCGCACTGCCCTTGAGCCGCTTGCTCGGCCAGTTGCTGTCTCCCTTGCTGTCCCCTCTAGGGGTCCGGTCATTGCGACCTCTTCCATTGTCCTTCCCTGCCCTGCGGTCCCGTCAGGCACACTGTCAGGTCTCCACCTCCCCTCGTTCTCTTTGAACTTGGTGGCAGGATGTGCGCTCCAGGACGGGGGTGTTCACCAGTTCACCCCTGCCTACGAGCGCGTGACACACTGCATGTGTGCTCGTACGGGCCGTCACTTAGCTACCTTCACTCGGCAGCCGGGGTCGGACCTGTACACATTGACTACTGAGTCCCCTCAGGTTGCTACGTCTGCGTCTGCGTCCGCGTCAGGTCAGCTGTCCGCCCCCTGCTCGTGTCGCTCTTTGGCACACGAGACTGTCCTCTGGCACCACCGCCTTGGCCACCCGTCTGTGCAGCGGCTTCGTGCCATGCACTCCCGGTACCTTGTCTCTGGCCTGCCCAGGGTCCTTCCTGCCCTCCCTCCCTCGCCTGCTCCTACCTGTCTCCCCTATGTCGAGGGACGGCAGCACGCCGCTCCTCACTCCTCCTCGTTCCCCCCGACGACTGCTCCCTTGCAGACGCTCCACATGGACGTGTGGGGCCCAGCCCGCGTCCGTGGTCAGGGTCAGGAGAGGTACTTCCTGATAGTTGTTGACGACTACTCGTGCTACACCTCGGTCTTCCCCTTGCGCACCAAGGGTGAGGTCCCTGATGTCTTGATCCCTTGGATCCGCAGAGCCCGTCTCCAGCTTCGAGAGCGGTTTCACTCGGACTTTCCTGTCCTATGCTTGCACTCTGACAGAGGTGGTGAGTTCTCCTCGGACCTCTTGGCAGCCTACTGTGCTGAGCACGACATTGAGCAGTCGTTCACGCTTCCGGCTTCTCCACACCAGAATGGGGTTGCGGAGCGCCGCATTGGCCTGGTCATGGAGGTCGCCCGTACCTCCTTGATCCATGCGGGTGCCCCCCACTTTCTGTGGCCGTTTCCAGTCCGGTACGCTGCGCATCAGCTCAACCTCTGGCCCCGTGTCTCCTTGCCGGAGACCTCGCCCACGCTGCTGTGGACAGGGGAGGTTGGCGATGCGTCGCGTTTCCGGGTCTGGGGGTCTCGAGCTTTTGTCCGCGATACGTCTGCGGACAAACTCTCCTCCCGTGCTGTTCCCTGCGTCTTCCTCGGCTTTGACCCGGACGCGTCTAGTTGGCAGTTTTACCACGCCACCTCGTGACGGCTCTTGCCCTCCCAGGACGTCACTTTTGACGAGTCCGTCCCCTACTACCGCCTCTTCCCCTACCGCACTTCCCCGCTCCCCCCCCCCGCCTTTCTTCCTCGCGCCAGGTGCTGCTGTTGCAGACCCCCTCCCCCCTCAGGGTGCCGCTCCCTCAGGTGTGTCTCAAGTAGACCCGGTTGAGCCTGTTGAGGTAGCTGTCGACTCTCGTCCTGCTGGGGGTGCTGAGCCTGGGGGTGCTGAGCCTGGGGGTGCTGAGCCTGGCGGTGTGGAGCCTGGGGGTGTGGAGCCTGGGGGTGTCGAGCCTGGGGGTGTGGAGCTTGGGGGTGCTGAGCTTGGGGGTATGGAGCCTCGTGGTGCTGAGTTGCAGAGTCCGGAGTCTGGGGGTTCTGAGTCTAGAGGTTCTGGGCCTGGGAGTCCTGCACCTGGAGGAGCCCTCTCCTCGGAGCAGCTGCGTGCGTGGTACTTAGAGTACTGCAGCCTCCGGAGAGGTACCGCTCGAGCCGGACGTCCTGCTGGGACTGGTGCTAGTGCTTCTTCTCCCGATAGGGAGCTCCCCTCCCGCGAGCGGATCCGTGAGTGGTACGAGCGGCGCTGCACTCTTCGGAGTGGTGTGCCTCGTGTTGCGGACCCCGCTGCTGTTGGAGCTGCTGCTGGTGCTGCGGACCCGGGCGTTGGAGCTGCTGCTGGTGCTGAGGACCCAAGTGTTGGAGCTGCATGTGGTGCTGCGGACCCGGGCCTTGGAGCTGCTGCTGGTGCTGAGGACCCGGGCGTTGGAGCTCCAGCTGGTGCTGAGGACCCAGGTGTTGGAGCTGCAGCTGGTGCTGCGGACCCGGGTGTTGGAGCTGCCGCTGGTGCTGCGGACCCGGGCGTTGGAGTTGCCGCTGGTGCTGCGGACCCGGGTGTTGGAGCTGCTGCTGGTGCTGCGGACCCTGGCGTTGGAGCTGCCGCTGGTGCTGCGGACCTAGATGTTGGAGCTGCAGCTGGTGCTGCGGACCCTGTTGCGGGTGTCCCTCCTGCCTCTAGTGTAGCTGCACGGTCCCGGCCGTACTTCGTTCCGCTCCTTCAGCAGGTTCTTGGTCAGCTCCCTCCTCCTTGTCCTCCTCCCTCCTTCGCGTGTCCTCCATCTGTCCAGCTGCAGTCACAGTTACCGTCTATCTCCTCTCTCCCTGGTCCTGCTCCTTACACTGGTCCGACTGGAGGTCTTACTGAGCGTCGTGAGCCTGAGTCTCGCCCTCTGTTGCCTGAGTCTCGTCCTGAGTCGCCTGCCTGCACTCCTCTCTCTAGTAGTCGAGTCCAGCGTCAGCGTCTTCATGCTGTCCCAGGCACTCACCGGATGGCACTTCGTCCGTCCACTGCTCCACAGCGTGTCCCACTGCCGTCTCCTCCTGCTTCCTCTCTTCCTGCTCTTGCTGACCCTGGGTTAGACTTGTCAGAATCTCAACCACTAGACCATTGGGATAAAAGGGCTTGTTTCAGTAGCGGGTCAGTGCGCCCATAACCCCCCAGGCGAACGCGCCTGTAACCCTCTCCAGGATCAATCGGGCATCCACAGTGCAGATCTACTGACACTCCCCCACTCTGGGAGGCCCAGGACTAAGCACAGCGGCAACGGCCTACATGTGCATACACCGGGAATCGAACCCGAGACCGCTCTGATACCCAAGACTCTCTTCGTGCTACCAGTCCTACAGTCACACGTCTCCTGGCTACTGTTGTTACTGACCCTTCCTTTGAGTCTGCTGCTGCGTCTGCCTTAGTTGCTGAGCTTGTCGACTTTGCTGCTCGCTGTCGACTAGACTACGCTGCTAGCCTTGTTGCTGAGTCTGAGTCTGTCTGTCCTGTTAGAGACTAAGGACGGAGTCTACGAAGATTAGGTGCCAAAAATTCTCAAAATCGTTGGCTTGAAATTCTGGACAGAAACCGCGACTTCACAAGAAACGTTGTCGACAAAAATTGCACCGTTAGAATCGTCTCAAACTCGAGTATGTTATAGCCCTTGTTTGTGGCTATCATTCCCAATTTGAATCGTATCGATAAGGTGAAGTATTTCTTGAGTTATGAATTTCGGCGCACTAGGGGGTATGCTGCCATAGAATATTAAGTCAATCACAATTGTCTCACAAGCTCACAATTAACTACACAAGAGAGTTAGAGTAGCACTAAACCAGGTAGGAGGAAAGAGGAGGACGAGAGGGAAGGTCCCAAGAGAGAGTCCCCAACCAAGGAAAACTCCATGCCACACAATTCCCTTCCCCATAGGCAACCCAACTTTGACCTTTGTCACTTTCCAACCCATGCCATCCACCTCACCACAACTTGGCCACACTTGCCAACCTGGTTTGGTTTCTCCCAACCACTTGGCAGCAACTACAGTAGTAGTGACGAGTTTCCCAGCCCCCAAAAGTCTGTACCCCATATTGAGTCAACCCCACAACTCCCCATAGTCACCACAACCAAATATCAAAAGCATACGAACTCCAACCTTCGTAACTTTCTTGTTCGTGCTCCGATTGAAGCGATACTTGGTTCGTCGGAAAGCTCTTGAGCAGTGGAGTCACTTCAGATATCTGCTCAAGCCAAATAACATTCACACACACTCAGAAAATCCAAACCACAGAAAAACACAAATTCTTGCGCACGCTCATTTCACACATGCAATGCACGAACACATGATGGGAGGCAGACAGACGTGAATGCAAATGATAGCATCACATAACATGTCCTCCGTCCGTCAGGGGTGAGTGTGCTCTTGGCACTGACGTCCTTGAGGACAGGCAGGAGGAGTTTGAGTGCTTTGCTGCCGCTTTGCCCCATCTCGTGTCCATGCTTGTTGCCCCTGAGGGAGACCCGCATGCACCAGACATCCCGACCCCACGCTCTTACGCAGAGGCGATGGCCGGTCCCTACTCCTCTCAATGGCAGTCAGCCATGGACACAGAGATGGCTTCCTGGAAGTCCACAGGCACCTACGTCGACGAGGTTCCCCCACCTGGGGCGAACATCGTCAGTGGGATGTGGATTTTCAGGGTGAAGCGGCCGCCAGGCTCTCCGCCTGTCTTCAAGGCGCGTTACGTTGCACGAGGCTTCAGTCAGCGAGAGGGAGTTGACTTCTTCCAGACCTTCTCCCCGACCCCGAAGATGACCACTCTTTGGGTTCTGCTGCACGTCGCCGCCCAGCGTGACTACGAGCTCCACTCGCTTGACTTCAGCACTGCTTTCCTGCAGGGCAGCCTGCACGAGGAGATCTGGCTGCGCCGTCCACCTGGCTTCACTGGGTCGTTCCCTCCTGGTACCCAGTGGAGCCTCCGACGGCCAGTCTACGGTTTCTGCCAGGCGCCTCGTGAGTGGCACGACACACTGAGGACTACGCTTGCGGCTCTTGGGTTCGCACCTTCTACTGCTGACCCGTCGCTGTTTCTACGCACCGACACCTCACTGCCGCCGTTCTACGTCCTTGTGTACGTCGACGACCTGGTCTTTGCTACTGCTGACACTGTGGCACTCGCCCACGTGAAGTCGGAGCTGCAGAAGAGACACACGTGCACAGACCTGGGTGAACTCACAAGCTATCTTGGCTTGCGGATCACCCGGGACAGAGCACGCCGCACCATCACATTGACTCAGTCACACATGGTGCAGCAGGTCCTTCAGCGCTTCCTCTTCACGTACTCCTCGCCTCAGCCCACTCCTCTTCCTACCGGTCAATCGCTCTCAGCTCTGCCTTCGGATGAGTCCGTAGAGCCGAGTGGCCCGTATCCAGAGCATGTGGGTTGCCTCATGTACCTGATGACTTGCACTCGACCTGACCTTGCATACCCTCTCAGCATTCTTGCACGCTATGTCGCTCCCGGCCGTCACCGGAAGGAGCACATGGATGCAGCTAAGAGGGTGTTGCGCTACTTGTGCAGTACGTCGGGCATGGGGCTAGTGCTTGGAGGGCGAGTCCCAGTTGTTCTCAGTGGGCACTCAGACGCTTCTTGGGCAAACGACCAGGCTACTCAGCGGTCGTCTTAGGGTTACTCCTTCAGTCTTGGCTCTGGTTCAGTTTCTTGGCGTTCTACTCGCTCTTCTTCTGTTCTTAGCTCCAGTTGTGAGGCTGAGATCTACGCCACAGCCATGGCGGCCCAGGAGCTCCGCTGGCTCACCTAATTGCTGACCGACATTGGAGAGCAGCCTCGTTCTCCTCCAGTGCTGTACGTCGACAACAAGGCAGCCATTGCCTTGTGTGAGGAGCACAGACTGGAGCACAGAACGAAGCACATTGCTCTGCGTTACTTCATTGCTCGAGAGCTGCAGCAGCATGGTCAGCTTCGCCTGTGTTACGTGGCCTCTGAGACCAACACTGATGATGTGTTCACCAAGGCGCTTCAGCCTTGTGACCATCAACGCTTTTGCACTCTTCTAGGCCTTGTGCCTACTGGACCTCACTTGCTTACTTCTTGAGTCTGTTTGTACTGTGATCTCTATATACATACCTGCATGTTTCCTCTTGCTAGGTTGTGATCATTGTACCTTTTGCTCTATTATAAACCTGCATGTGAACTGGTCTTGTGACCACTTGCTTGTGCTCGGAATTTGTGTGGTATCCTTGAGATCCACCCTGAGCTTGTTTTGCCTTGCTTTGCCTTGACTGGTCTTGTGACCCCTTGTTCTCCCCCACTTTGCCTATGGGGGTGTGTCAAACATTATATATGATGTGTTAGTTTAGGCTACAGTGGGTTAGCCTATAGGGGGTACACAATTCTAGGGCTAGGTACTTGTACTGTTTTCACTGCTAGTTCATTCATTTCCTGTTCAGTTATTTCAACAATATGTTGTCAGAATCCCAACCACTAGACCATTGGGATAAAAGGGCTTGTTTTAGTAGCGGGTCAGTGCGCCCATAATCCCCCAGGCAAACGAGCATGTAACCCTCTCCAGGATCAATCGGGCATCCACAGTGCAGATCTGCTGACACCCCCCCACACTGGGAGGCCCAAGACTAAGCACAGCGGCACCGGCCTACAGGTGCATACACCAGGAATCGAACCCGAGACCGCTCTGATACCATGTCAGAATTCCAACCACTAGACCATTGGGATAAAAAGGCTTGTTTCAGTTAGCGGGTCAGTGCGCCCATAACCCCTTAGGCAAACGCGCCTGTAACCCTCTCCAGGATCAATCGGGCATCCACTGTGCAGATCTACGGACATATGTATGGCACATATGGTATGGCAATTTTTTGTACATGTTTCACTACTTCTCGAGGTTGCATTCACATGCCCTCATCTTTAGCCTCATCCTTCGTGACTGCATCACATTGGGTTCCGTGTCGTTGTCATTATCTGGCCAAATCGTTCAACATGCTAACAAGGTGTCATTTGGGTTATGATGCACCTGTCAGATCCACATGCTTTAGGACAAGTGCAACAATCTGCTAACGCATGTAAGTAGCCGTAGTCAGGGACCACTTCCTCTCAGTTTGCCCCACCACTCTCACCGTTGACCTCCTCGAGAAGGGCCTCCTAGCAGACGAGAAGAGCATAGTCACTGTAGGAGCCTCTCGTGGTGACCCTCGCACCCCCGTCTTTGAGGGGTGTTCTCCCTCCCCCCTCTTGCCCTCTGTTGCTTCTGTTGCTGCGGCCGACATGGTTGGTTTTGAGTCGGTCGGCGCTGCGTCTACCCCTAGCGAGAGACGCCGCACCGGCAAGGGCAAGGGGGGCAAGGGCGCTGGAGGGGCTGGCGGGGGCGGTGGAGGTGGTGGTGGAGGCAGTGGAGGGGGTGGGGGTGGTGGTGGGAGTGGTGGCGGGGGTGGCGGCGGCGGCGGCAGCAGCGGAGGCGGAGGAGGCGGCGGTGGTGGCGGAGGGAGCGGAGGCGGCGGAGGTGGCGGAGGAGGCAGAGGTGGAGGAGGCGGCGGAGGCGGCGGCGGCAGCAGTGGACCTGGTCGCGGCTCTGCGCAGAGGAGTGGCTCCGGTGGTGGTACGCGCCAGCAGCAGCAGAGCACTCGTGAGACCCTGTCCCCTCAGCAGCTTCGTGAGTGGTATGCTGCGCGTCAGTGCGGTGGGGGTACGGGTCCCTGCACCTACGTTCTCCGCATTGGCGACCGCGTTAGAGAGCAGTGCGGGGGCCCGCACTCCACCGAGCGCTGCTTCGGCCGCCTGACGGATGCGTGGCGTCACCAGTTCTGTGGGGCCTCTGAGATCCCTCGCTAGGGAGAGCTGTCTAGGTCGCGGGTTGCTATCTTTGATCTTGATTTCGATGCTATTCTTGATGCCATGTATGCTGTTGATGATAGTGTTGCGGGTGACTGTTACCTGTGTGTACGGCCTGACCCGGGCATTGAGGCTGCTGCTCTAGGTGCTAGTGCGTCTGCTGTCCCAAGTGCTAGTGCGTCTGCTGCCCAAGGTGCTGGTGAGTCCGCGCTCTCAGGTACTATGTCGGCCCAGGCCTTACACACCTTCACCCTTGACTCGGGAGCGTCCCGCTCCTTCTTTCGAGACCGCACCACTCTTACGCCGCTCAGTCGGCCGGTTGCAGACTCCCTGGCGGACCCCTCTCGGTGTCTTGTCCTTGCTAGCTTCTCTACTGTCTTACCGTGCCCGGCAGCCCCCTCTGGCACCCTGTCAGGTCTCTACCTCCCCTCGTTCTCTACGAACTTGGTGAGTGGAGCGGACCTACAGGATAGGGGGGTTAACCAGTTCACTCCTGCGAGTCAGCGGGTGACCCACTGCACGTGTGCTCGGACAAGCCGACACTTGGCCACGTTCACCCGTCGGTAGGGGTCAAGCCTGTACACCTTTACTACTGAGTCTCCTGCGGCTGCTGAGTCTGCCTAGGTAGCTGCGTCGAGTCAGGTGTTTGCTGCAGCGTCCAGGTCTTGTCCTGAGTCTGCTCCCTGCTCGTGTCGTCTGCTATCCCACCAGACTCTCCTTTGGCACCACCGCCTTGGTCACCCCTCCTTGCCTTGTCTCCGAGGCATGGCCTCCCGTGTCCTTGTCTCTGGTCTCCCTCGGTCTCTCCCTCCCCTACCTTTGGGGTGTGGCCCTACCTGCGTCCCCTGCGTCGAGGGGCGACAGCGCGCCGCCCCTCACTTTTCCGAGTTTCTTTCGACAAAGGCTCCGCTGCAAACTCTCCACATGGACGTGTGGGGCCCCGCCCGCTTCAGAGGGCAAGGGCGCGAGCGGTACTTCTTGCTGGTGGTTGACGACTACTGGCGTTACACCACAGTCTTCCCCTTGCGCAGCAAGGGTGACGTTACTGAGGTGTTGATCGATTGGATCCGCGCAGCTCGTCTCCAGCTCCGGGAGAGTTTCGGCTCGGACTTTCCTGTTCTGCGTCTGCACTCTGACAGAGGCGGGGAGTTTTCCTCTGCCCGTCTGGGAGCCTTCTGTCGTGCACAGGGCATCCGCTATACCTTCACGCTTCCGGCCTCTCCACAGCAAAATGGGATTGCTGAGCGCCGCATTGGCATGGTCATGGACGTCGCTCGTACGTCCATGATGCATGCGGCTGCCCCCCATATTCTGTGGCCGTTTGCGGTTCAGTACGCCGCGCATCAGCTCAACCTTCAGCCCCGGGTCTCCTTGCCAGAGACCTCCCCCGCTTTGCCGTGGATCGAGAAGGTTGGCGATGCGTCTGCGTTTCGGGTCTGGGGATCTCGGGCGTTTGTCCACGACTTGTCTGCGGACAAGCTGTCCCCCCGTGCTGTTCCCTGCGTCTTCCTTGGCTTCCCCCTTGACGCGCCTAGGTGGCGGTTCTACCACCCCACCTCTCGCCGTGTTGTGTCCTCCCAGGACGTCACCTTTGATGAGTCCGTGCCTTACTACCGTCTCTTCCCCTACCGCACTGTGCCCCTCCCCCTACCGCCGCTCTTCCTTGCGCCTGGTCCTCCCCCGGTAGACCCCCTCCCCCCTCAGGGTCCTGGCCCGGTCAGGTGTGTCACAGGTAGATGCAGTCGAGCCTGTCGAGGTAGCTGTTGACTCCGGTGCTGCTAGAGGTGCTGAGCCTACGGGTGCCGGGTCTGGGGTTGCTGAGACTGGGTGTGCAGAGAGTGGGGGTGCTGAGTCTGGGGGTGCTGAGTCTGGGGGTGCTGAGCCTTGGGGTGCTGGGTCTGGGGGTGCAGAGCCTGGGGGCGCTAGGTCTGCTCGTGTGGCCGCCGCCGGTGCTTTGTCAAGGCGGGAGCCGCTCTCTCCACAGGAGCTGCGCGAGTGGATTGCCTGCCGCTGGAGACGTGCTGCTGGAGCTGGAGGTGCTACAGTTGCTGCTGGTCCTGGAGGTGCTCGTACTGGCGGTCCTGGAGCTGCTGGGGCACCTGGAGTTGGTCCTGCTTGAGCTGCTGGCGGTGCTGGTGCTGCAGGAGGAGGAGCTGCTGGGGGTGTTGGCGCTAGTGTTTCTACTAGCGCTGGTGCGTCTGGGGGTGCTGCTGAGGCTGCTGGTGCTGGAGCTGCTGGAGCCGGAGCTGCTGGGGGTGTTGGCGCTGGCGGTACTGCTGGCGCTAGTGCTTCTGAGGGTTCTGGAGTTGGCGCTGTTGGAGCTGGAGGTGCTGCTGGCGCTGGTGCTGCCGCTGAGGGTACTGGTGCTGTCCTTGCTGGTTCTGGAGGCGCTGCGAGGCCGAGGCCGTACTTCGTTTTGCTCCTGGAGCAGGTTCTTGGTCTCTCGCCCTCTACAGGTCCTGCTCCTCCCTTAGAGTGTCCATAGCCTGTCCAGTCCCAGTCACAGTTACAACCCGCCTCCCCTCGGGTAGAGGTCTTACTGGAGGTCTTGCTGAGCGACGTGAGTCTGCGTCTCGTCCTGCGTCGCCTGTTCGAGCTGCTCGCACTAGTGGTCTGCCCTAGTTGCTGAGCTTGTCGACTTGAGGACAGGCAGGAAGAGTTCCAGTGTTTTGCTGCTGCTTTGCCTCATCTCGTGTCCACGCTGATTGCCCTTGAGGGAGACCCGGATGCACCATACATTCCGACTCCTCCATCTTACGCTGAGGCGATCGAGGGTCCCTACTCCTCGCAGTGGCAGTCAGCCATGGACGCAGAGATGGCTTCCTGGAAGTCCACAGGCACCTACGTCGACGAGGTTCCCCCACCTGGGGCGAACATCGTCAGTGGCATGTGGATTTTCAGGGTGAAGCGGCCGTCGGGTTCTTCGCCTGTCTTCAAGGCGCGTTACGTGGCTCGAGGCTTCAGTCAGCGGCAGGGAGTTGACTACTTTCAGACCTTCTCTCCCACCCCGAAGATGACCACTCTTTGGGTGTTGCTGCACATAGCCGCTCAGCGCGACTACGAGCTTCACTCTCTTGACTTCAGCACGGCTTTCCTACAGGGTAGCCTGCACGAGGAGATCTGGTTGCGCTGCCCACCTGGATTCACTGGGTCGTTTCCTCTTGGTACCCAGTGGAGCCTCCGACGGCCAGTCTACGGTCTCCGCCAGGCGACCCGTGAGTGGCACGACACACTGAGGACTACACTTGCGGCTCTTGGGTTTGCTCCTTCTACAACCGACCGGTCGCTGCTTCTGCGCACCGACACCTCTTTGCCGCCATTCTACATCCTCGTGTACGTCGACGACTTGGTCATTGCCACTGCTGACACTGCTGGACTCGCCCACGTGAAGTTCGAGCTGCAAACGAGACACACGTGCACATACCTGGGTGAACTGCGCAGCTACCTTGGCTTGCAGATCATCCGGGACAGAGCACAGCGCACCATTACCCTGACTCAGTCACACATGGTGTTAGAGACTAAGGACGGAGTCTACGAAGATTAGGTGCCTAAATTTCTTAAAATCGTTGGCTTAGAATTCGGGACAGAAAAGTTGCGCTCACAAGAAACGCCGTCGACGAAAAGCGCACTGTCAAAACTTCACTAATTTCAGATATGATGTAGCTCTAGTTTGGGGCTACAATTTCCAAGTTGAATTGTACAATAAGGTGAAGTATTTCTTGAGTTATCAATTTTGGCGCACTAGGGGGTATGCTGCCATGGAATCTTAACTCAATCACAAAGTTCTCACACAAGTTCACAATTACTACACAAGAGAGTTAGAGTAGCACTAAACCAGGTGGGATGGGATGAAGAGGACGAGAGGGAAGGTCCCAAGAGAGTCCCCAACCAAGGAAACCCCATGCCACACAATTCCTTTCCCCATAGGCAACCCAACTTTGACCTTTGTTACTATCCCAACCTCCACAATCCACCTCAACCCAACTTGGCCACACTTGCCAACCTGGTTTGGTTTCACCCAACCATTTGGCAGCAACTACAGTAGAAAAGACGAATTTCCCAACCCCCAAAAGTTTGTACCCCATATTGAGTCAACCCCACAACTTCCCATACTCACCACAACCAAATATCAAAAGCATACGAACTTCCAACGTTCGTAACTTTCTTGTTCGTGCTCCTATTGAAGCGATACTTGGTTCGTCGGAAAACTCTTGAGTAGAGGAGTCACTTAAGATATCTGCTCAAGCCAAATAACATTTGCACACACTCAGAAAATTCAAACCACACAAAACACAAATTCTTGCACACGCTTACACCATGCATGCAGCGCACGAACACTTGGTGAATGCATATGATTGCATCACACAACACATGGTGCAGCAGGTCCTTCAGCACTTCGGCTTCACGTACTCCTCGCCTCAGGCCACTCCTCTGTCTACTCGCCACTCGCTCTCAGCTCTGCCTTCGGATGAGTCCTTAGAGCCGAGTGGCCCGTACCCAGAGCTTGTTGGCTGCCTCATGTACCTGATCACCTGTTATTAGGAATGGAGTGTTGGCCCCGCCCTCGCTTGGGCAACGCCAATGACTTGGTCCGATGTACGGGAGTAGCAACCGGTCGTTCACAGTGGGAGAGCTGCTCGACAGGCTTCGTTGAGCTGCAGGGGACCGCTATGGTGTTGCTGTCGACTAGGGAGCTTGACAGCTGCAACTGACTGGTCTGGGCGAAGGGTGGGACGTCGACCAGGGCCTGCAGTTCGACCGGGCGGTCAACGGAGCAGTCCGTCGACTTGACAAGTGAGTAGCGGTCGACGAGGGGAGCTCAGCGACAACCGCTGATGGCTCTGGTCGACGGAAGGGGCACGTCGACCAAGGGGTAGCTCGACGGGAGTTGTGGTCGACCAGAGGGACCTGGTGGTCGACCGGAAGCACCTGGTGGTCGACCGGGTCGACTGGGTAACCTGCTCGACGAGTTCTGCGGAGGCACGCGAACGTCGTCGAAGTTGCGGTGGCGCAGGCGACTGCGGGCTGTTATCCCGTAGTTGATATGGCTCGTCAGGTGCAGACAACAGCCGACGAATCCCCAACGAGGCAAGTCGGGCCAATCGTCTGCGCACACCTGCGAGCGTGCACACTGCTGTGTTCTACGGGGCAACGCTGGACAGCCGCTCTGCTGCAGCGTTGGCACGCCTCCGACCTGCTTCGTTGGCAGGTCGCCTTTCTGCAGTGCTGGCGCGGCTCCTCTACGCAACGCTGGCAGGCGGTTGACCGAGCTATGCTGGCGGTCGACCAGGCTAGCAGCAGGGTTGCTAGGTGCCTGATATAGTCATTGCTGCAATCTCTTGTTGAACTCATTATGGAATTCCAACTTTGCTAGTGGAAACTCCTGCCAATTTCTTCCGTGAATGTGCAAACACTAAGGAACCAAGCAGAGCTAAGATCATCTCTAGTAGTTCGTGCCAACCCCTGTAGTCTAGCTCACTGCCGTTGTAGAGTTAATCTCCGCATGGTGCGGTGAGCGTGGACCAAACACGCGGCCTTCAGATAGGAGCCGACCTTTGCACCTACTAAGTCGTTCGTAGGCCGGCAGCAGCGATAGTCGCCATGATTGACCCCGTAGTTGATGCGGGTGTAGCAGACACCTTGGAGGCACGTTTGGCTGACGCGAGGAGACGCCACGCGGATGGCGAGTATGGGACGATTCCCTTGGTGATCGCCGAGTTGGGCATCCGGTCGCAGTGGGCGACGGAACACCCTTCCCGTCCTACTTCTCCTCGACCGGTGCGCAACGAAGGTGGCGCCGACGACGAGGTTGACGGTGGTGCACGAATCAGCGGCAGCGAAGGCACGAGGCAGAGAGGAGTGATTAAGGTCGGCGGTGGTGTCGACAGAATCCAGGTGCGAGTGGAGCGGTCGACGGCTGCTGCAGGGAGCTCGCGTGCCGACGTTGATGTTCGACGCCGTTCTCCTCCACGAAGGGTTGGAGGGCTCTCGGTGACGACACACGTGACTGCAGGCAGGATTGCACCGGCGTAAGGCTACTTCAAGTTCTCGCCGGACCGGATCGCCGTCGCACCGCTGCAAGGTCGACGAAACCTCATCACCTGGAGGGAGTCAATTGAACCTCAGCTAGAGGTCGCCGGGCTGAAGGGCTTCGCCGATGGCACCGTGCCCTTTCCGCCCGAGGAGGATGTTGAGCTACGCGGGGAGTTTCGTTCTTCTCACTTGCTCACCTTCATGGTCATCTCGAGGTGCTGCTCGCCAGTGGTGCAGCTAGCGCTCAGGAGCTGTCGAGAGCGACTAGATGCTGGTCACCAGGCATGGCACTTTATCATGTCGACGTACCAGGCCAGGGACGGTCTGTACATCGGACAGCTAGAGGAGAAGATGACTCACATTCGAATGGGCGAGCAGGAGTCGGCGACGGACTACTGCAACCGAGCTCGACGGATCCTAGCTGAGATAAGGATGGTGGGTGCCGAATACTCGACGGCGTCCTACATCACCCACGTCCTCAAGGGCCTGCTGCGCAGCTACAACCTCATGAAGAGGTTTACGATGGTGCCCGGCACACGTGAGTCCCTCGACGAGGACTCCCTTACCAGCTACATCCTCCAGGATGAGGCGATGCAGGAGGCAGAGCAGCCCACGGAGTTCCTTCCGCAGGCGAGTTACGCTGCACCGACGAAGCCGAATAGTCAGCAGGAGCAGCGCGGGAAGCCAGGCGGAGGTGGGCGGTCGACGAAGGACGTCGACGAGAAGAGGTCGACGCGGGACAAGGGTCGACGAGGTGGTGGTCGACGGCGGGAGTGCTGGATCTGCGGCGACCGCGACCATCTCTCCTTCGAATGCCTCGACCGCGATGACAGTGACAAGGACGACAACAAGGAAGGCCGCGGTCGATCGGCCAGTCGTCGCCCCCGTCGAGTTGAGAAGCCGCGCAAGGAGAAGCAAGCATCGAAGAAGACGTCCTCGACAAAGGACGTCGACAGCTCCAACGGCAAGAGCCGAGGCGACGGGGAGGCGTCGTGCTCGATGGTCGGCGTGGTGGAGCCGACAGTCTCGCTAGCACCGGAGGCTGGCGAGGACTTCCAGGCGGCGGCAGCAACTATGCAGGCCAACCCGATGGCGGTGCTGCTCGACAGCGGGTGCTCCCACCACCTGATGGGGACGGAGTTGGTCTTCGTCGACATGGGGCCGAGCGACGGAGTGAAGCACGTGCGTGGGTTCAACGGGGCATTACATTCTGACGAGGGTCGTGGAACTATCGCTCTGCAAGGGGAGGTTGACGTGGGGCAAGGGCCGACGAGGTGGTGGTTGATGGCGAGAGTGTTGGATCTGCGGCGACCCCGACCATCTCTCCTTCGAGCTGTCCGACCGCAATGATAGCGAGGAGGACGACAACAAGGGAGGCCGAGATCGATCGGCAAGTCGTTGCCCTCGTCGAGATGAGATGCCGCACAAGGAGAAGCATGCGTCGAAGAAGACGTCGTCAACGAAGGACGTCAACAACTCCAGCGGGAAGGGCCGAGGCGACGGGGATGTGTCGTGCTCGATGGTCCGCGTGGTGGAGCCGACGGTCTTGCTGGCGCCGGAGGCTGGCGAGGACTTCCAGGCGGTGGCGGCAGCTGTGGAGGCCAACCCGATGGCGGTACTACTCGACAGCAGATGCTCCCACCACCTGATGGGGATGAAGGTGGTCTTCATTGACATGGGGCCAAGCGACGGAGTGAAGCAAGTGCGTGGATTCAATGGGGCGCTGCAACATGTCGAGGGTTGCGGAACCGTCGCTCTACAGGGGGAGGCCGGGAAGCGGGTGCTCATCCCCGACGTGCTCTACGTTCCGGGTGTTCAGGCGAACCTGCTGTCAGCCGGCCAACTGAAAGAGAGCGGAGTGCAGCTGCAGGGTGACGGCGACGAGATGCTGCTCGTTGTTACGACCGGGGAGGTGCTCGGTCGAGCACGCTAGACCGGACGAGTCCTCTGCACCGACCTTCACCCCTGCTCAACACAGTCGCTGTCGACCGAGGTGGTGGCTCTGCAGACGATCGTCTCGGCGTAAAAAACGACCCCTGATCGGGTGCATGCGAGGCTCGCGCACGTCGGCGTCAACACGATAAAGAGCTCGGCAAAGCATGGAGTCGCTGTTGGGCTCGACATCACGCCGTCGACCGGAGCAGACCCGCCGTGTGTCTCGTGTGTCGGAGGAAAGCTGGCACAGCACACCTTCCCTGCCAAGGGCTCGGACGCAGCGGAGGCGCTGGCTGTCGTGCACATTGACTTGTGCGGGCCATTTTGAGTAGCTGCCAAGGATGGCAGCCTGTACTTCCTGCTGCTGAAGGATCGCCATACTCGATTTGTATGGGCAATGCCGGTCGCTCGGAAGAGCGACGTGCTGCGGGAGTTCCAGTGGTGGCTGGTGCTGGTGGAACGGCAGACGAAGTAGTCGGTGCTGTCGCTTCGCTCCGATCGAGGCGGGGAGTTCCTCGGGAAGGCGTTCACCGACTTCGTCGACGGGAAGGGCATCGTCCACGACCTTACGTGCCCCTACACTCCGCAGCAGAATGGCATGGCTGAGCGGGAGATGCGCACGGCCGTCGAGTCCGTGCGGACGATGTTGCTGCACATGGGCGTGCAGCACCATTGGTGGCACCTTGCTCTACAACAAGCTGTCTGGGTGCGCAACTGCTTGGAGCGGTCGACGACGCTGCCGGGGACGACTCCGTACCAGCTGCTGACTTGGCAGAAGCCCGACCTTACGCTGGCGCGAGTGTGGGGCTGCATGGTGCAGTTCATGGTTCCCGAGCAGCAACGTGCTGGGAAGCTGGCGCCGAAGGCTCGCTGGGGACTTCATCTGGGTGTGTCACCAGAGAGCAAGGGCTAGGAAGTGCTCAACCTGACCGACAACAAGGTGGTCACGTCAGTCGAGGTGATCTTCTACGAGACGCTCTCACTGGAGGTGTGGA
Source organism: Closterium sp. NIES-65 (assembly GCA_948144175.1). Classification (NCBI taxonomy): domain Eukaryota; kingdom Viridiplantae; phylum Streptophyta; class Zygnematophyceae; order Desmidiales; family Closteriaceae; genus Closterium; species Closterium sp. NIES-65. The sequence goes on from CANXME010002068.1 coordinate 5,842,995, forward strand.
AGGCAAAGTATGGGCCGGCGTCGAAGCGGTCGCAGGCGCACCCGCCAACGGATACATCGACAGCGACGGTTCCGTTGCTCGCCGAAGTCGACGGACCCGGTGATGAGGATGTTGTGGAGGTTCTTTCCCCTCCCCCTGTCTTTGCTCCTCCGTTCCCCGTCACAGATCGGCCTGGGTCGGCACCTGTGTCACCCACCGACGATGAGGGGAGCCTTGAGGCGTCGCCTGTGGCGCCGGCCCATGGCATCGCCGGCGGTCGACAGGGTGCCAAGCTCGTCGACCAAGATGCCAAGCCGACGACGACAGGGGAGCACCAGATAGGGGAGCCGGTCGAACAGGAGGCAACGGCAGGGGTACACACGACAGGGGAGCAGCAGCCGGAGCGGTCCACAGTAGAGTTATCGAAGGCAGCAGCAGACGAACAGCCGGTCGAAGGGTCGAAGCAGCTGGTCGATGAGAAAGGGGAGCAGTCGGCGGGTGAGGAGTCCACCGACAGCGATGTAATGGAAGTGCCGATCACGAAGCCCGAGCTGCGACGCACTGGTCGAGCCCGACGGCCGCCGGATCGGTTGAGCTTCCACGCCTCCCTGCCGCCAGCTGCCTTCACCACGGTGTACGACGAGGTCGACGACGACCTGCTGTATGACGATGCCAAGGAGGATGAAGACCTGCCAGAGCTCGACCCCGACGTGCATGCCGACCCCGAACACCGCTAGGACATCGCCACGATGGCGGTGAAGGAGGCGCACTCGAGCTGGAAGGGCGAGGCGGTGAAGGCCGCCATGGAAGAAGAAATCCGTAGCCTCATCGCTATGGGGACTTGGGAGCTGGTCGAACGCCCACGCGGGGTGAACATCATGAAGAACCGATGGGTGCTGACGACCAAGTACCGCATCGACGACACCGTCGAGCGCGAGAAGGCGAGGCTAGTCGTGAAGGGCTTCACGCAGGTGTACGCCGCCGACTACGACGAGACGTACTCACCAGTGAGCAGCTCGACATGAGTCACGCTGAGGATCTTCCTTAGCATCGTCGCCGTCCTTGATCTCAACCTGATGCAGCTCGACATGAAGAACGCTTTCCTGCAGAGCAAGCTCGACAGGGTGCTCTACATGTACCAGCCGGACTACTTCAATGACGGGACCGGCCGGGTGTGTAAGCTGCTGAAGAGCCTCTATGGGCTGAAGCAGTCGCCGCTGCTGTGGTACAGGGCTCTCGACGGTGTGCTGCTGGGCGCTGGCTGGAAGAAGAGCCAGGTCAACGAGGCGCTCTACTTCAAGGCCAGCGATGAGGGAGTGACCTACTGGGTGCTGGTCTACGTCGACGACCTGCTTGCCGCTGGCAGCAGCACCGCGATGCTGAAGGAGCTGAAGGAGCTGCTGGAGACCGCCTTCGAGCTACGTGAGATCTTGCCGGTGGTGAAGTACCTTGGGCTGGAGATCGTGCGCGACAGGCCGGCCAGGAAGTTGTGGCTGCACCAGCAGGGCTACGCCGACAAGCTACACAGGCGCTTCATCGACGAAGAGCAGGGCGGTCGAGTCCCGAAGTCACCGGTCTCGGTCGACGCCTACGCTCAGCTGACGTTCGATGACGAGAAGGCTCAGGAGCGCGAAGAGGAGGAGAACCGGCAGAAGGACGGCTCGCTGCAGTTCGCGGCGACGACGACAAGGCCTGACATCCGTTTGCCTGCAGCAAGCTGGGAAGTGGCCTCACGGTGAGGAGCGACCAGCATTTGCGCGAGGTCGACCGCTGCCTCGACTACCTCGCCGACACCCGCGATACCGCCTTGGAGTTCGACGGTGGACCAGAATCATTGGAGCTGATCGGCTACGTCGATGCCGATGACGCGGGCGACAAGCAGAACCGGACGAGCACGGGAGGCTACGAGTTCGTCTACGATGGGGTCGCAGTCTCCTGGTCGAGTTCGCGCATCAAGTGCGCAACATTGTCATCAACCGAGTCGGAGTACGTGGCGGCCACGGATGCTGGCAAGGAGGGGCGTCGACTCCGCTTTCTCCTTGCGGAATTCAAGCTACAGACGCTGGGAAGCCGACCATCCTCCGCGTCGACAACAAGTCGGCAATCACGGTCGCTGAGGGCTTGGGGCTGACGGGCAACCTCAAGCACATGGAGCGACACTACGCCTGGCTACAACACATGGTGAGGCGCGGGAAATTTGTGTTGAAGTACATCCCGACCACCGAGCAGCCGGCGGACTTCCTGACGAAAGCGCTGCATTTTCCGGCTTTCAACCGGTGCTCGGTCGCCATCGGCCAAGTTCGTCTGGCCGACGTCGGCGACGGCGACGATGAGGTGCAGCAGTAGGTGCCGTGCCCTTCTGCACGGCTGGTGCGGTGACGGCGTGCTGTGTGTGGGGTGCACGCCGAGGATGAGTTTTCTCCGTGGAGTACTGTCGTGTGGGCTGGAGGCCCAAGCGTGAGCGCGGCAAGGGAGTGTTAACAGGAATGGAGTGTTGGCCCCGCCCTTGCTTGGGCAACGCCGACGACTTGGTCGGATGTACGGGAGTAGCAACCGACCGTTCACAGTGGGAGAGCTGCTCGACAGGCTTCGTCGAGCTACAGGGGACCGCTCTGGTGTTGCTGTCGACTAGGGAGCTCGACACCTACAACTGACTAGTCAAGGCGACGGGTGGGACGTCGACCAGGACCTGCAGTTCGACCGGGAGGTCGACGGAGCAGTCTGTCGACCTGACAAGTGAGCAGCGGTCGACGAGGGGAGCTCGGGGACAACCGCTGATGGCTCTGGTCGACGGAAGGGGTCCGTCGACCAGGGGGTAGCTCGACGGGAGTTGTGGTCAACCAGAGGGACTTGGTGGTCGACCGGAAGCACCTGGTGGTCGACCGGAAGCACCTGGTGGTCGACCGGGTCGACTAAGTAACCTGCTCGACGAGTTCTGCAGAGGCACGCGAACGTCGTCAAAGTTGCGATGGCGCAGGCGAATGCGGGCTGGTATCCCGGAGTCGATATGGCTCCTCAGGCGCAGACAACAGCCGACGAATGCCCACCGAGGCAAGTCGGGCCAGTCGTCTGCGCACACCTGCGAGCGTGCACACTGCTGAGTTCTACGGGGCAACACTGGACAGCCGCTCTATTGCAGCGTTGGCACGCCGTCAACCTGCTCCGTTGGCAGGTCGCCTTTCTGCAGTGCTGGCGCGGCTCCTCTACGCAACGCTGGCAGGCGGTCGACCGAGCTGTGCTGGCGGTCGACCAGGCTAGCAGCAGGGTTGCTAGGTGCCTGGTGTAGTCATTGTTGCCATCTTTTGTTGAACTCATTCTGGAATTCCAACTTTGCTAACGGAAACTCCTGCCAATTTCTTCCGTGAATGTGCAAACGCTAAGGAACCAAGCAAAGCTAAGATCACCTCTAGTAGTTTGTGCCAACCCCTGTAGTCTAGCTCACTACCGTTGTAGAGTTAATCTCCGCATGACCTGCACACGACCTGGCCTTGCATACCCTCTTAGCATTCTCGCACGCTATGTTGCTCCTCGGAGACACCGACCAGAGCACATGGCTGCAGCGAAGAGGGTGTTGCGCTACGTGTGCTGTACGTCGGGCATGGGGCTAGTTCTTGGAGGGCAACGTCGAGTGGTCCTCACAGGTCACGCAGACGCTTCTTGGGCTGACGACCAGGCTCTGCAGCGGTCGTCACAGGGTTACACCTTCAGCCTTGGCTCTGGCTCTGTTTCGTGGCGGTCTACCCGCTCGTCTTCTGTTCTCAGCTCCATGAGGCTGAGATCTACGCAGGGGCCATGGCTGCACAGGAGCTACGCTAGCTCACCTACCTGCTGAGTGACCTAGGAGAGCCGCCTCGTTCTCCTCCAAATCTGTACGTAGACAACAAGGCCATGCTGGCCTTGTGTTGGGAGCACAGACTGGAGCACCGAACGAAGCACATTGCTCTCCGCTACTTCCTGGCTCGTGAGCTGCAACAGCGTGGTCAGCTCCGCCTCACCTACGTGGCCTCTGAGGCCAACACTGCTGATATCTTCACCAAGGCCCTTCCGCCTTGTGATCATCAGCGCTTCTGTACTGTGCAGGTCTTGTGCCTACTTGGCCTCACTTGCTCACTTCTTGATCTTGTTTGTACTGTACTCTTTCTATACCTGCACTTGCTTGTTTACCTTTATATATATGATCTTGCATGTGAACTGGCCTTGCGGCCTTGCTCTTGTGCTCGGACTATGTGGTGACGTTGTGATTCACCCTGAGCTTGCTTTGCTTTGCTTGACTGGTCTTGTGACCCCTTGTTCTCCCCCACTTTGCCTATGGGGGTGTGTCAGGCATATATGCTATAGTCTGTGTAGGTTGTAGTGGGGCAGTTCATATGGGGTACAACACTTTAGAGTTTCCCACTTGTACTCCCCTTTCTGCTCAATGCATTCATTCTCGTTTCTCATCAACAAGAGCCAATAATACGTGCATGCTTGCAATTGGCCACCCTGTATTGACGGCACCTTGTGCTATGTACAACATTGGTACTCATTTGAACTTGAACAGCTACGGTTAAGTCACTTCTCGACGTACCGTTGACGTCCTCGCCCTCTTCAGATAACTGGCGAACATCCTGGAATTGCTGCTAAATGGTCTTACTTTATATTCAAGATGAATGACACCCTGCTTGGTCTTCGTGATTTTTGTACGATGGTGTTTTAGAGCCTTTATCGGCTCAATTCGTAGAGCACATAATACCTCATTCGTCGTTCCCAACATTTTGTTGCTCCGTTCCACCAGAAGTACGACTTGAAGTTGCAATATTCAAATTTCGCCGCTACATGTGCACCTAATGTCTCGAATGACCTATGACGACTGCTCTGCAGACTCCTTGAAGAGTCTTGTCCTAATATGAGAATTTTTAAAATACATTTTCGAATTTGAAGATTATGACAAGACTTGTAAAGGAGGTTGCAGTAAGGAGTCACAACTCCTTTATCTCGTGGCAGGTCCACGTACCTACCACCTAGTCCAATTCATTTTTAGATCTACATCTAGAACTCGCCCATCCCACCCTTTAGATAGTTTCCATTGATTTACACATTAGATTCGTGTTGATACTGTTAGCGCTTAGATCAAAATCATTTTTGTAATTTGCATTCTAGTGTGCTGTATGGTTGAGATCTGAAATGCAATGACGACTGCTCTGATGACTCCTTGAAGAGTCTTGTCTTAATTCATGCTGTACTGCGCCCACGTCTCCTTCTAGAATTTAGATGTCAACTTCGTGTCCCTGTTGTTGATGATCGCTGCGCGGATTCCATGTAGTCGCACGACGGTCAAGATGAAGAGGCGCGCAGTTTCTTCGGCTGTGATTGTTGTACGACATGGAGCGAAGTGTGCCGTTTTCGTGAGGTGATCGACGACGACAAGAACAGTATCGTTGCAGGATGGCCCAGCTGGTAGCCCCGTGACGAAATCTTGTCACCTGTTGCCACAGTGGTTCGAGTGGCTCGAGGGGTTGCAGTGGTCTAGCTGGCCGCTGTCGTGTCGATTTCATGGCTTGGCATACCCTGCATGAGGACAGATATCGCTGCACGTCATTAGCAGAATCAGGCCAATAATATTGACGGTGCAACAGCTTCTGGGTCTTATCAACCCTGAAACATCCGGAGAGGTTAGAGTCGTGGACCTCCTGAATGAGGAGTTCACGCAGTAGTCGGTAAGCGGGAACCCAAATCTGATCACTTCTGACTTTTAGGTAAAATTCCCCTTTTGCGTCGTTGCCTGCTGATGATTTCCAGTCATGAAGAACGGGTCCTTAGTGTAGCGGTGGGTGAATAGTCTCGTAAGTAGCGGGTTTGAATGGGTAATGAGCACTGCAGCGGATTGAACTGTCGGTCGGGTAAGGGCGTCGGCGATGTTATTCGCCCCTTTCTTGTACGTGATGCGGTAGGTGAAGTGGCTCTCCATGTAGTCCAGCCAATGAATTTGTCGCGGGTTGAGGTTGGGCTGAGCTCGCAAGTACTGTAGGGACTTGTGGTCCATGCGAACAGTGATGTCGGCGCCCACCAAGTAGCAGCGCCATAGTTTGAATGCGTGAATAATGGCGAGCCTCTCCTTGTCGTGAATCGGGTAGTTGCGCTCGGCTGCCTGCAGTTTGCGTGACTCGTAGGTGATCGGCTGCAGCCCGTTCCCGAAATCCTGGAGGAGTACAACTCCGATGGCAAAATCTGAGGCGTCAGTGACGACTTTGAACGGCTTCGATACGTCAGCGATGTGCAAAACCAGAGGCGAAACAAGAAACTTCTTCGACTCCTGAAAAGCCACCTCAACTTCCCCCTCCCCACACAAAATTCTCGTCCTTGTGCAGCAGGTCGGTCAACGGGCCGATTATCCGCCTGGATAAACAGGGTGGTCAACAGGTCGGTCAACGGGATAAACCGCCTGATGTAATTCACGAAGCCCAGAAAACTCTGAAGTTCCATGATGTTAGTCAGGGACTTCCACTCTTGAATAATTGTGATTTTCGTCTGGTCGATCTTGATGTCGTCGCGGGAGAAGACGTGCCCCAAAAACTCCAACTCCTGCTTAAAAAACTTGCATGCAGAGCCCTTGGTGATGAGGTGGTTCTCCACAACCGCCAAAACACTACGTCGAGGTCTCGGAGGTGTTGTTCCCTTGTCCTGCTAAAAATCAGAATGTCGTCCAAATAGACGATCACACACTTGTCGCGAAATTCCCGGAAAACCCTGTTCATGGTGTCAGAGGTCCACTGGTGATCCCCGATTGATCCTAATGAAGGGTTACAGGCACGTTGGCTTGGGGGGTTATGGGCGCACTCACCCGCTACACAAAAAAGGCCCTTTCATCCCAGTGGTTAGTGACTGGGATTCTGACACATGGTCCAGCTAAAATGTCGACGGCGCGTTTGTGAGGCTGAACTGCATCAGTGTGAACTCGTAGCTTCCGTAGCAGGTGTGAAACGCGGTCTTGTGACAATCGTCGGCAAAGACCCGAATCTGGTGGTAGCCGCCACGCAAGTCGATTTTCGAGAAATAGCGAGCACCGCGAAGTTGATCGAGGAGGTTGTCGGTGCGCGGGGTTGGATAGCGGTTGAGCGTGCGATAGTCGATACACATGCCAAGCCCGCCATCCTTTTTCGACGTGAACAGGATCGGGGTTGCGAAGGGAGATTAACTGGGTCAAATAAACCCCTTCTCCTAAAGTCCCTCAATTTGTCAACGCAGCTCCTCGAGTTCCGGTTGGACCAGCCGCCACTGTGTACGAACAGTTGGATTTTGTGGTCCTCGGGGCGATCAGGTGGCAATCCATATGGCAGATCGTCGGGGAAGATATCCGGGTACTGTCGAATCAGCTCTGCTAAATCAAGTGGTACAGCTGCGCACATCTTCTCGATGTCCTTTCCGTCATCGTTGGTTGCCAACTTGCGCAAACATACGGCGAACACCTGCGCGTCTCGGTTGAAGTGGCGAGCAATTGTGATGGCTTTGATGCACGGGCCTTGGATGTAGTCAGGTGTCCATGCAGGCAACTTAATTAGCCCCTCGTTCTTGCTGATGCTGCATGATCCCGTTGTCCAGTCGATGACGGGGTTGTGTCGTCGCAGCCAATCACGTCACAGTAACACGTCGCAGCCGTCCAACGTCGTCGCGAGAAACTTCATGCTGAAGCCGAAACCATCGCCGCATTCGATCCGCACCGTCCGTGTTTCTTCCAAAATCGCCAGAGGCGTCCCATCCACGAGGCGAGCGTCAATTTCGAGCAGACACCTGTGAAGTTGCAGCTTCCTTTTTCTTGTTGTCGCCAAGTTGAAGAGGCTATGGCTAGACCCTCCGTCAATGAACATTTCCAAATTATTTTTTAACACTTTGCCAACAACCAGCACAGGGTGATCCACATGGTTATCCCTGTTATTCAGCCGAATGCGATGATTGCATGAATCGGAACCACGACTCGGTGGAGATGATGGTGTTTGGGTGACAGAGCACAGTCATTCAGGGGCCTGTCTGTTACTCACTCTTCCCATTTCTTGGCTCTTTCCCGTCGTTCTTCTTCGCCGACGTTTTCTCAAGGCAGACTGCATATTTGTGACCCGGCTTCCCGCACTTATAACATGGGTTCAGCCAACCGTGCTGCTTCCAGGAACGATGTTGGGCGGCATCGGCGCACCTCGTACTGTATCTCGTATTTAAGCCCGCTGACGTACTTGTCTTACCGCTCCGCTTCCGACATGTCGTCCACTTGGTCGACGAGAGCCATGAACGTTGCTGTGTAGTCTTAGACAGCTGCCAACTGCGACCAGGTACGCAGCTTCATGCGAGCTTGCTCCGAGCCGGATATGTGCTCAAAGCGATCTCGTAAGGTTGTGCCCCACTCCTTTCACGTGCGTATCTTGGTCACGCCGAAAATCGGTGCTGGCACTTGATAAACCGACGTTGAAGTCCGGTCTCACGCATGTGTCATACCTGTCGGGGTCCACGTGTCCAAGGTTCGGCGCCACCCCTCAAGCGCTGCACCTCAAAGAAGCGAAACTCCGTAATTAATACGCGTGGCATCGTCGTTCACGTCTGCTGTGTCAAACTATATATATGCTATGGTATAATGGGTAGGCTATAGTGGGGTAGCCAACATGGGGTACAACCCCTTTAGGTTTCGTACTTGTACCAACTCTCTCGATAATTTACAACAGTCCTGCTTGTTAATTTTTTACATGGTTTCAGAGCAGTAGGTCCGTAGGACCGTTTTTTTCGGGCAATGGTTACCTAGTGATCGACAATGGTTACCGCGTTACCCCACGCCCTGCCCTGCGCTCCGCTATCAGCGCGCGCCCTGCCCTACCCTGCCCTGCGCGGACTGGCGCCCTGCCCTGCGCTAGCGCCCTGCCCTGCGCCAGCGCCCTGCCCTGCGCCAGCACCCTTCCCTGTGCCAGCGCCCTACCCTGCCCTGCGCCAGCGCCCTGCCCTGCTTTGCGCCAGCGCCCTGCCCTGCGCCAGCGCCCTGCCCTGCGCCAGCGCCCTGCCCTGCGCCAGCGCCGTGCCCTGCGCCAGCGCCCTGCCCTGCTCAGCGCCCTGCCCTGCGCCAGCGCCCTGCCCTGCGCCAACGCCCTGCCTAGCGCCAGCGCCCTCCCCTGCGCCAGCGCCCTGCCTTGCGTTCTGCTGCAGCCCGCCCCCTGCGGCAGCTGCACGTCGCGCCCTGCTGCCGTGCGCGTCGCGCTCTACGGCAGCCTGCGTGTCGCGCTCTACTACCCCGCGCGTCGCGCTCTACTGCAGCCCGCGCATCGCGCGCTGCTGCCCCGCGCATCGTGCTCTGCTGCCCTGCGTGTCGCGCCCTACAGCAGCCCACCCGTTGCACTCTGCTGCCACGCGTCGCGCCCTATGGCAGCCCGCGTGTCGTGCGCTGCTGCCCCGCGCGTCGCGCTTTGCTGCAGCCCGCGCGTCGCGCCCTGCTGCCCTGCGCGACGCGCCCTATTGCAGCCAGCGCGCCGCGCCCTGCTGCCCTGCGCAGCGCGCGCCCTGCTGCCCACGCCGCCCAGGCCGAGCCGCGCCATCCGACACGATCCACCCTTCTGCTCGTGCTACTACTGGTGCTGGTGGAGGTGCTGCTAGGAGTGCTGGAGGTGCTGTAGCCTAGCCTCACGAGCCGCTCTGATGTTCGTCTTACTGCTGCTGCTACTCGTACTATTGCCTTCACCCCGTATTGCCCTAGAGGTCGCGCTCCTCCTAGCTTGCCCGCCATGACTTCACTTTGTAGTCGCGGTGGGAGTGGTGACAGCGGTGGTGGCAGCAGTGGGAGTCGTGGCAGCCGTAGTAGCAGTCACTGTGGAGCTGTGTGGTGTGGAGTCTTTGGCGGTGGCCAGATGCAGCTACGGCAACGTCCAAACCTTACGCCCCAGCAGCTTCGTGAGTGGCTTTACCAGCGTGGGACGTCTCCGAGTCCTGGTCGCTGTCCTTACGTCATTCGCACAGGTCGTCGAGCTGGTCAGACCTGTGGGACACCTGGTCACGCACATTCCCGTTGCTTCTCCTATTTGACTGACGCCTAGCACGCAGAGTTTAGCGACGAGGCTGAGACCCCCTACTGGCTTGAGCTGCTCAGGTCGAGCGTTGATGTCTTTGCTTTAGACTATGACGCCATCCATACTGCCATGTCTGCTTTGCCTGGTGGTGCTAATAGTGTTTGTTACCTTTGAGTGCAGTATGACCCCGGTATAGAGGTTGCTGCTCTAGGTGCTAGTGAGGTTGCTGCCTTAGGTGCTGGTGAGTCTGCTCTCACAGGTACTGCGCCTGCTGATGCCTTGCACACCTTCACGCTTGACTCACGTGCTTCCCGCTGCTTCCTTCGTGACAGTACTTTACTCACACCACTCCCTGCACCTGTTGCAGTCTCTCTGGCTGACCCCTCAGGGGGCCCAGTTCTTGCACGGTCCACCACTGTGCCTCTGTGCGTGGCAGTTCCGTCTGGCTCACTGTCATGACTCCACCTCCCCTCGTTCTCGACGAACTTGGTGAGCAACGCCGTCCTCCAGGATCATTGGGTTGACACCTTTACTCCTGGAGGACAGCGTGTGGCAATCTGTACGTGCTCCAGGATTGACCGTCACCTGGCCCCGTTCACCCGTCGGCCTGGGCCGAGTCTTTACACACTGACGACTGTGTCTCCTCAGGTAGCTGCTGTCGGTCAGGTGTCTGCGTCAGGTCTGGTAGCCTCCCCCTGTAAGTGTCGCTCCCTGTCGCACCAGGCTCTTCTCTGGCACCACAGCATGGGTCACCCCTCCTTGCCACATCTCTGTAGCATGCACCGTCGCCTCCTTGTGTCTGGTCTTCCCAGGTCTCTCCCTCCCCTCCCTGCCTCACCTGCGCCGCCCTGCCTTTCTTGCGTCGAGGGGCCGCAACGCGTCGCTCATCACTCCTCCTCGTTTCCCTTGATAGAGGCTCCTCTGCAGACCCTCCACCTGGATCTGTGGGGCCCAGCCCGCGTTTGTGGACAGGGCGGTGAGCGGTACTTTCTCCTGGTTGTTGACGACTACTCGCGTTACACCACGGTCTTCCCCTTGCGCACCAAGGGTGAGGCCTCTCCTGTCCTGATCCCTTGGATCCGAGCAGTTCGTCTCCAGCTCCGCCGCAGGTCCCGCCAGGACCTTCGTGTCCTGCGTCTACACTCTGACATAGATGGTGAGTTCACCTCCGACCTCTTGCGGGCCTTCTGTCAGGGGGAGGGCATCGAATAGTCGTTCACGCTTCCGGCCTCACTGCATCAAAATAGGGTTGCTGAGCGCCGCATTGGCTTAGTCATGGAGGTCGCTCGTACCTCCTTGATCCATGCGGCGGCTCCCCATTTTCTGTGGTCATTTGCGGTCCGGTATGCCGTGCTGCGACTCAACCTCTGGCCCCATGTCTCCTTGCTGGAGACCTCGCCCACACTGCATTGGACGGGGGAGGTTGGCAATGCGTCACGTTTCCGGGTCTCGGGTGCTCGTGCCCTTGTCTGCGATGCGTCCGCGGACCAGCTCTCCTCCCGCACCATTCCCTGTGTCTTCCTTGGCTTTGTCCCTGACGCGCCTAGCTGGCAGTTTTACCACCCCACCTCGCGACGTGTCTTCCCCTCTTAGGACGTCACCTTTGACGAGTCGGTTCCTTTCTACCGCCTCTTCCCCTACCGCACTGCCCCTCTCCCTCCCCCGCCGCTTTTCCTCGCTCCAGGTCCCCCTCCCCCCTCAGGGTCCTGCTCATTCAAGTGTGTCTCAGGTAGACCCGCCCCCCTTGGCTGAGCCTGTAGAGGTCACTAGCGACTCAGGTGCTGCTGAGGGAGATGGTGCTGGGGGTGCTGCGTCTGGGGGTCCTGAGCCTGCGCGTGAGGTGCTGGGGAGTGCGGAGCCTTGGGGTGCTGATCTTGCGGGTGCGGAGCCTAGGGGTGCTGAGCCTGTCCGTGAGGTGCTGGGGGGTGCGGAGCTTGGGGGTGCTGAGCCTACGAGTGCGGAGCCTGGGGGTGCTGAGCCGGAGGGTGCCAGGTCGAGGATTGCTGAGTCTGCTGGCGTTCCTCTGTGTCTTGTTTCACGCCGCAGGCCTCTCTCACACCAACAGGCACGAGAGTGGCTTGCGTCGCGTACCCGCCTGAGGAGTTGTGCTGCTGAAGCTGCTTGTCGTGGAGGCCCTGGGAGTGCTGGTGTCTCTGGTCCTGGAGTTGCTCGTACTGGAGGTACTAGAGCTGCCGGGACTGGTGCTGCTCCTGGAGCTAGAGGTTTCGGCTCTGGGGGTGCTGCTGCTGGAGGTACTGGGGCTAGAGGCCCTGAAGCTGGTACTGTTGACCGTGGAGTTGGGGACCCTGGGGCTGGAGGTGCCGGTTCTGGGGGTGCTGCTACTGGTGGCGCTTAATCTAGAGGTGTTGCTGCTGGAGGCACTGGAGCTGGAGGTGCGGCTGCTGGAGGCACTGGAGCTGGAGGTGCTGGAGCTACTGGAGGTGCTAGAGCTGGGGGTGCAACTAACAGAGGCACTGGAGCTGGAGGTGTTGCTACTGGAGGCGCTGGAGCTGGAGGTTCTGGAGCTACTGGAGGCGCTGGAGCTGGAGGTTTTGGAGGTGCTGGAGGCGCTGGAGCTACTGGTGCTGGTGGCCCTGCACCGCCGCGACTGTTTTTTGCTCCGCCATCGTCGTCGTCTCTGCCACCGCCTGACTCCGTGCTTCGTCAGGTTCTTAGCCTCCCGCCTTCTACTGGCCTCCCATTACAACCCGGCGCACCACTGCCTGCTCCTTCTCCTTACACTTAGCAGGCAGACTTTCTTACAGAGCGTCGTGAGCCTGCGTCTCGTCCTGCCTTGCCTGTTCGCGCGCGTCGCACTGATTGTCGTGTTCCTCGTAAGCGTCCGCCTCGTGTCCCTGGGACGCACGCTATGGCACTTCCTCCTCCCTCTGTTCCACAGCGTGTTCCCTTGCCGTCTCCTCCTGCGTCTTCTCTACCTAACATTCCTGGTTCGTGCTGCTCACCCTACTGTCACGCGTCTGCTAGCCAATGTTGTCACTGACCCGTCGTTTGAGTCTGCTGCTACGTCTGCCTTAGTCTTTGAGCTTGTTGACTTTGTTGCAGCCTGTCGTCTAGACTACGCTGCTGGTCTTATTGTCGAATCTCAGTCTCTCGGTCCTCCGTCCGTCGGGGTTGAGTGTGCTCTTGGCACGGACGTCCTTGAGGATAGGCAGGAGGACTTTGAGTGTCTTGCAGCCGCTGCACCTCATCTCGTGGCAATGCTACTTGCCCTTGACGGAGACTCGGATGCTCTAGACAAACCGACCCCGCGCTCTTACGCTGAGGCGATCGCGGGTGAGTACTCCTCTTAGTGGCAGACAGCCATGGACGCAGAGATGGCATCCTGGAAGTCCACAGGCACTTATGTCGACGCAGTTCCCTCGCCTGGGGCGAACATCGTCAGTGGCATGTGGATTTTCAGGGTGAAGCGGCCGCCGGGTTCTCCACTTGTCTTCAAGGCTCGTTATGTTGCACGAGGCTTTAATCAGCGACAGGGAGTAGACTTCTTCCAGACCTTCTCCCCCACCCCAAAGATGACCACTCTTTGGGTCCTGCTGCACGTTGCCGTTCAGCATGACTAGGAGCTACACTCTCTTGACTTCAACACTTCTTTCTTACAGGGCAGTCTGCACGAGGAGATCTGGCTGCGCCGCCCACCTGGCTTCACTGGGTCGTTCCCTCCTAGTACACAGTGGAGCCTCCGCCGGCCAGTCTACGGTCTCCGTCAAGCGCCTCGTAAGTGGCACGACACACTGAGGTCGACACTTGCGGCTCTTGGGTTTGCACCTTCCACTGCTGACCCGCCGTTGTTTCTGCGCACCGACACTTTGTTGCCGCCGTTCTACATCCTCGTGTACGTCGACGACTTGGTCTTTGCTACTGCTGACACTGAGGCTCTCGCCCTTGTGAAGTCGGAGCTGCAAAAGAGACACACGTGCACGGACCTGGGTGAGCTGTGTAGCTACCTTGACCTTCAGATCACCCGGGACAGAGCACGGCGCACCATCACACTTACTCAGTCACACATCGTGCAGCAGGTCCTTCAGCACTTCGGCTTCACTTGGTCCTCGCCACTGTCCACTTCCCTGGCTACAGGTCAATCGCTCTCAGCTCCACCTTTGGATGAATTCGTAGAGCTGAGTGGTCCATACCCAGAGCTAGTGGGTTGCCTTATGTACCTGATGACCTGCATGCGTCCTGACATTGCGTACCCTCTTGGCCTTCTGGCACGCTACGTTGCTTCTGGTAGGCACCAAAAGGTGCACTTCGATGCTACAGAGAGGGTATTGCGCTACTTGTGCAGTACATCGGGCATGGGGCTCGTGCTTGGAGGGCGGAGCTCGGTTGTCCTCACTGGGCAGTCAGACGCTTCTTGGGTTGACGACCTCGCTACGCATCGGTCGTCACAGGGTTACACGTTCAGCCTTGGCTCAGGCTTTCTTTCTTGGCGGTCTACCCCCTCGTCTTCTGTTCTCAACTCTAGTTGTGAGGCTGAGCTCCACGCCACAGCCATGGCTGTACAGGAGTTACGCTGGCTCACCTACCTGTTGACCAACTTGGGAGAGAGACCTCGTTCTCCTCCAGTTCTGTACGTCGACAACAAGGCTGCCATTGCCTTGTGTCCAGACCACAGACTGGAGCACAGAACGAAGCACATCGCTCTGCGTTTCTTCCTTGCTCTAGAGTTGCAGCAGTGTGGTCAGTTTCGTGTCGCCCACGTGCCCACCCAGGCGAACACGGCTGATCTGTTCACCAAGGCCCTTCCGGCTGTGATCATTAGCGCTTATGCACTGCTCTAGGCCTGGTGCCTATGTTTCCTCACTTGCTGTAGACTTTGGTTGTACTGTGATCTATATATATCTACCTGCATGTTCACTCTTGTTAGGTAGTGACCACTGTACTGTTATTGTTGCATATATACCTGTGCATGGGAACTGGCTTTGTGGCCTTTTTGCTTGTGCTCAGAGTGTGTGGTGACGTTGTGATGCACCCTGAGCTTGCATTGTTTTTTTTTACTGGTCTTGTGACCCTTTGTTCTTCCCCACTTTGCCTATGGGGGTGTGTCAAACTATATATATGCTATGGTATAATGGGTAGGCTATAGTGGGGTAGCCAACATGGGGTACAACCTCTTTAGGTTTTCTACTTGTACTAACTCTCTCGATAATTTACATCATTCCTGCTCGTTAATTCTTTACATGCTGCAGTGAGGATGAATTCGACGCCGAAATGCCACCCCTCCACTATAGTAGTGTTGTTCGTAGGGTTGAATGGGGGAGGGTTGACGGGTTTAATCTTTATCGTCGTTGCAATTTGCGTCGCTGTCGCTCGCTGCCTATCTTCTTCTTCAAAGTCACGTATCAGCACGTCCAACGGATTGCTCACCGCTTGACTGTTGCCCTCGCCTTCATTATCGGGCGACTCCTGACGCGCTTCAACTCGCGTCTGGCGTAGCTCGGCGTTTTCTCCTCGTTGTGTTGTCACTTCTGCCGATAGTGTCTGCAATGTTGCCTGTAGCTCTGCCATTTGCATCAGCACCCTGTTCAATGTCTCCTAGTCCATGAGTCGCACGGTTTGTCTGGTGGGCAGAGGTATCCGTGGCCTTCCGGTGAGCGAAAAAACACAAACTATCGGAGTCGGGCAGGATTGAATTAACAAACCTTGCAGCCAAGCGTCGTGCAGTCCACTATACCGACCACACTTGTGCCACCAAACTACCATCGAAAAGCAGGGTGAACTAGGAAAGTAGCTCTGATACCAGGTGTTATGAGTTGTAAAAGAGAGTGCGCAGAATAACGAATAACGAAGATGTGACTCAATCAACTGACAATACAATGAAGGCACGCGCTAATATAGTGGGTCAACCCAGCTAGGCGGGAACCTTGGAAACACGAGTTTGGGTGCAGGTTGGGCAAAGGAAAGCCGATGGCGACGCGAGGTTGCTTCGGCAGCAAGCAAAGTGGCCGAACGTGCACTTCCGAAGTTGGGGTTGTACGTGGTTGATTAAACCCCTGTAAGGAAAAGGGTTTTTCCTTACAAGAACAGTCAATCATGTTCGAACCTCGTGAGGGATTTCTTGCTGGATGTCATGTCATGTTCCGGGCAACAGACACTTTCAAAATCAATAAAGCTCCGTCCCCCGCAAGTTCGCACAGTCAGAACTTATATTTGTAACTGCCTGTAGCTGTAGTTAGTGCAGTTATTTAAACTTTGTTTGGTGGTGCACCTTATTTGTTTCCTTTGCTATATGTTCTTCGAAACCTATAGTGAAACACCATTCTTTACAATTCTCTCTAACCTCACCCTTGGCACAAACCTACTCGAACTAGTTGGCCTAGGCTACTAAGCCTAGGCCGTTCTAAACTTTCACCTACCTACCAAACTTGTACTTTGATATGCTATCAGAGCGCGTTTCGTCTTGGCATGTGGGCCCGCCTCATGCTTCCGCTTCTACTTTTTTCCGGTCGCGCGCCTAGGGCGCGTGGCGATTTTCCCTTGTCCCGCCCCCGTCTGGCGTGTGACTCCTTATCTGCCCGTCGCGCGCCCCGTGGCACGCGACGGTGCCCTAAACCTGCCCGTCGTGCGTCCCGTGGCACGCGACGGTGCCCTGCTCGTCGTGCGCCCCGAGGCACACGACGGAGCCCTCAAACTTAAACTTACCCGTCGTGCGCCCCGTGGCACGCGACGGGCCTCTCCGCACCTGCTCTCCCTGCAGCCGCCCCTGACCTATCAGCGCCGACACAGTTTAGCCGCTCTACGGCTTTCTTCCTGCCCACCCCCTCCTCCTTTGTCTCCCTGCAGCCGTGGGGAGGAGGGTATGGGGGTGGCGGGTGTTGGAGTGTTGGGTCGTCTCCTTCCCTTCCCCTCCTCCTCCTTTCGTTCCCACTGCTGCAGCTGCCGCTGGGGGGGAGGGTGTGAGGGTGTGGGGGAGCAGGGGGAGTGGCAACGGGGTGGCGGGTGTGAGGCAACCAGCAGCCGTCCCTCCACCTCTCCTCTCTTCCCCCCTTCTCTGCTGCTCCTGCAGCAGTGTGGGTGAGGGGAAGGAGGAGGGTGAGGAGATTGAGGGGGTGACCAGCTAGTGTCAGCCCGCCTGCAGTTCCTGTTGTTGCTTGTTTTTATTATTTTGCATGTGTACACCTGCAGGTTGTATTCTGCACACACTCCTGCTGCAGGCAGTTATGGGGGAGTGTCAGAACTTATATTTGTAACTGCCTGTAGCTGTAGTTAGTGTAGTTTTTTAAACTTTGTTTGGTGGTGCACCTTATTTGTTTCCTTTGCTATATGTTCTTCGAAACCTATAGTGAAACACCATTCTTCTCAATTCTCTCGAACCTCACCCTTGGCACAAACCTACTCGAACTAGTTGGCCTAGGCTACTAAGCCTAGGCCGTTCTAAAGTTTCACCTACCTACCAAACTGGTACTTCGATACGCACAACTCCTCCATTCAACTCAACTAGGGAAAAGATCAACGAGGGGCCGAACAGTGCCAGAGGGGTGATCGACCAGGGGCCGAGAGGCCCGGAACTTCCGAAACCGCTGCGCATGGAGGGATTAACATAGGGTCTTCTTTTATTGGACGTAATTATGTTATTAGTGGCATGTATCGGCTCGCATTTTCGCTCGCGTCTCGTTTAGCGAGCCGACTCTACTGGAAACTCTTAGGGAAGCAAAAAAAACTACAACTCTTAGGGAACTTGGGGACGAGACTGACTATGTAGGTGTTGAATTTGATGGTGACAGCTGGGGTAGTGGTGGATTTGTTGGTGATGCGTACTGATGGCAGCAACGTGTGCGTTACCTGAGCATGATGGAGAAGGGTGGAATGGGTGGGAGAAGCGTGAGGGTTCTGTGCTGGTGAGGGAGGGTGCTGGTGAGGGAGGGTGCTGGTGGGCGCGGTGGGCGCTGGGAGAGGATGGAAGGGGAGGAATTTGCTGGTTGGTGTGCGCTGCTTGCTGTGTGGACTGGCCTGTTGAAGTGTATTGTTGTCCTCACTGGTGATGTTGGTTGAATGCTACGATATTATGGTGATAAGTGTGCATGATTGAGCCAATAGAACAAGGAATTCCAGGACCCCTCTCCACTCCACCCCTTGCACCACAAAGACATGGAGCACTACTTGATTGCTGCCATTGATTGAAGTAGCAGCACCTGCAGAATCTGTATCGTACATATCACACACTTGTTACACACATGCCTCGCACTCGTTACACAAATCATAGCTCACTCCATATGGTAGCACGCCACGGGCAAATAGCAGTCAAGAGTGACTGCAGATGCTGCCGCCTACTCATACAGCACTCAAACCACTCTCCCTCTGCTGCAGCCTGTGCTGGTGCCGCCTCTGCTGCTGCCCCCTCTGCTGCTGCCCCCTCTGCTGCTGCCCCCTCTGCTGTTTCCTCCTCTGCTGCTGCCACCTCTGCTGTTCTGCCAGTACTACCAGGCACATTTTTTTCAGTGTGTCTACGATCGGGTATTGTTACGAGTGCAATTGAGTGAACGAACGAGAATTGCACTATCGAAGCAAGAGTACAATGAGCGAAGGCATGAGCGAAGAATATATAGCGAAACTACGGTGGTAACGGTAATGGTCGCGCGACGAGCCTGGGACTGATGTTGGGAAAGTGTCGAAGCGTAGGCCCGGAGCGCGGGTTACCAGCCGAGCCGTGAGGTCGGGATGCGATGTGCGAAAATGGCGGGATGTTGAATGATGCGATGATCGCGAGTGGTAACGGTGCTGACTGAGGTGCTACAGTGATGTACGCGTTGAGCAGGGACGCGAAGTAAGGAAAAGGGAATTTCCTTACACTACCCCCCCTCCTAAGGAGGTCCTCCTTACGAAAGCGCGTGGACGTCTTTGAAGTTTCGGCTGCGCAGATAGTCCGTGACGACAGGGTGGTTTTCAACTTTGTCCAGGGGAACCCAGTTGTCCTCGGTGGGTGTACGATCTTTCCAGCGGATCAGAAACTCAACTTTTCGGGCTCCTCGAGGGTCGCGAACTCTGTGGCTCAAGATTTTGTCGGGGGTGATGACTGGTTCGGTTGGTGGTCGTGTCATGCTGGAGGGTCGATGTCGTGGGAGTTGGCTGGTGGATGGTACGTAAGGGCGAAGCAGGCTGACGTGGAACGAGGGGCTGACGTACCAGTCAGCAGGAAGGAGGAGGTGCGCGGTGACAGGCGTGATCATGTGACTGATTCGAAATGGCCCACAGTATCGAGGGCGGAGTTTGGGAGTGATGGGCAGGCGGAGGTTCTGAGTGTCGAGTAAAACGAGGTCGTCGGGCTGATAAGTGACAGGTCTGCGGTGGCGATCGGCGTTGCGTTTAGCGATGATATTTGATTTATTTATTGCTTCTGCTGCCCTGGTCCGTGCTGCTTGCAGAATCTCGGCGAACTGTTGTGCGCGTGGAACGGGATTGTCGGGATTCGGTGTCATGGGTACTGTTGGGTCCTGTCCGTAATTCAAGTAAAATGGCGACTGTTGGGTCATGGCAGATGGTGCGTTGTTGTATGCGAGCTCGATGAGAGGCAGCTGCTGCTCCCACGTGTTTGGATCGTCGCACGTGGCTCGAATCAGCTGCTCCATGGTCTAGTTTGTCCGTTCCGTCTGTCCGTCGGTTTCGGGGTGAAAGGATGAACTGAATTGAAGTCGCGTGCCGAACTGCTGCCACAGGTTCCGCCAGAAATTACTGGTAAACTTCGTGTCCCTGTCGCTGATGATCGACGCTGGTATCCCGTGCAGTCGAACGACGGTGGTGATGAAGAGTCGGGCTGTTTCCTCGGCTGTGATTGATTTCCTGCATGCTGCGAAATGTGCCATTTTCGTTAGTCGATCGACGACGACCAGGATCGCGTCATTCCCACTCGCCCCAGCCGGTAACCCCGTGACGAAGTCCATCGTCACCTGCTGCCAAGCACGCTCTGGGGGTGGGATTGGTTGCAATTGTCTCGCCGGCCGTTTCCTGCTTGACTTCATGAGCTGGCAAGTGGGACACGATGCCACGTGTCGTTGCACGTCGGTCAACATTTCTGGCCAGTAGTAGTACCGCTGCAGCTGCTGCCGTGTTTTTTTCCACTCCGAAATGTCCCGAGGTAACTCCGCCGTGTGCCTCCTGTAATAGTAGTGTCAGAACATATAGCTTACTTATTTGTGTAGGCTATAGTGGGGTATCCCATAGGGGGTACAACCCAATTAGGGTTTCCTACTTGTACTCACTTCGTTCATAGTCATTTCATTCTCGTTCACTTCTTCTCATGGTATCGAGCAGGTTCCCCTGTGGGAACTGTTCTTAGGGCCCACCTCCGCTACCTCGTAACTTTTTTTTCTGCCCGGAGCGCGCTCCGGGCCCTCTTACTTCCTTTTTTTTTCGATCTGCCCTAACGGCCCCTAGACGCCCGCGCGCCGCCCGCCCTAGCGCCCGCGCGCTGCCCACCCTAGAGCTCGAGCGCGGCCCGCCCTAGAGCCTGACGGCCGCCCGCCCTAGGGCCTGAGCGCCGCCCGTCGTCGCCCTAGCGCCCTAGCGCCCGACGCCCGCGAGCCGCCCGTCGCACCGCCCGTGCGCCGCCCGTGCGTCGCCCTCAGCAGCTCGCCGCGCCGCCCGTGCAGCCGCCTGTGAGCTGCCTGTGCGCCGCCCGACGAACCGCCCGTGCAGCCGCCCAGCGTGAGCTGCCCGCGACCGCCCAGGCCGCCGTCCGTGAGCCGCCCGTGCAGCCGCCCTGAGCCGCCCGTGGACCGCCCGTGCAGCCGCCCGCAGCCGCCCGTGAGCCGCCCGTGCAGCCGCCCGCAGCCGCCCGTGAGCCGCCCGTGCAGCCGCCCGCGAGCCGCCAGCGAGCCGCCCGTCGCGACGCCCGCGCCACCCGTGCCACCCGTGTCACCCGAGCCGAACGGGCCGCCCGTGCAGTAGAGCCGCCCGAGCCGCCCGTGCAGCAGACCCGCCCGAGCCGCCTGTGCCGCCCGAGCCGCCCGAGCCGCCCGAGCCGCCCGAGCCGCCCGAGCCGCCCGCGCCGCCCCAGCCGCTCGAGCCGCCCGAGCCGCCCGAGCAACCTGAGGTGCCGAGCTCCTGCTCCTGTGGGGCAGCTGCTGCTCCTGGGCCGGCGCAGCTGCTGTGCTGCCGTGTTGCTGTGCCGCTATGCTTCCCGACTCTTCCTGCCCGGTGAGATTGTGAGCTGCTACGATGGCCACCCCTAGTGTCCTGGCTTTTGACGCTGAGGGTCGCGCCATTGACTTTGCAGTCTGGATTGAGGACCTGCAGCTGTACTTACTGTGCGATGCGATCGATGAGGTTTCTCTCTTTGACTTTGTCTCTGGCGCTGTCCCTGCCCCTCATGCTGATGCTGACCCCACTGTTCGCTCCAAGTGGGCCACACGCGATGCTGCTGCACGTCTTGCTGTGCGTCGCCTCCTCCCTTCCTCCGAGCGTGCACACTTTAGTCAATGCATGACCGCTCAGGCCTTGTACGACGCTGTAGTTGCACGCTACTCCTCCCCTTCCACTGCTACACTGAGCCGCCTCATGCTACCGTACCTCTTCCCTGACCTTGTTGCCTTTCCCACAGTCACTGACCTCTTTACCCACCTTCGCGCTAGCGACACTCGCTACCGAGCTGCGCTTCCTGCTGCCTTCCTCGCTGAAAACCCCCCTCCCATGTACATCACCCTCTACTTTCTAGTCACCCGTCTCCCTGAGTCCCTTCGTGCTGTTAGGGACCAGTTTCTCTCTGTCTGTCCCACCACCCTCACTGTCGACCTCCTCGAGAAGTCCCTGCTAGCGGCCGAGAAGAGCATAGTCGCTGTAGGGGCCTCTCGTGGTGACCCGCGCACCCCCATCTTTGAGGGGTGTTCTCCTTCCCCCCTGCTCCCCTCTGTCGCCTCTGCTGCTGCGGCCGACCTCGTTGGTTTAGAGTCGGTCGGTGCGGCGTCTGCCCCCAGCGGTAGGCGCCGCTCTGGCAGGAGCAAGGGGGGCAAGGGAGCGGGTGGAGCTAGCGGGGGCGGTGGCGGAGGAGGTGGGGGCGGCGGGGGGAGTGGGGGTGGCGGTGGGGGTGGAGGTGGGAGTGGAGGTACTGGTGGCGGCGGTGGAGGCGGAGGTGGCGGCGGAGGTGGTGGCGGAGGAGGCAGTGGGAGCGGCGGGGGCGAGGGTGGCGGTGGCGGCGGTAGCGGCGGAGGCGGGGGTGGCGGTGGTGGAGGTGGTCGAAGTGGCTCGTCCCAGAGGAGCAGCACTGGGGGTGGTCAGCGCCAGCAGCAGCAGCGGCAGCGGCAGCAGCAGCAGCAGCGCTCTCGCGACGTCCCCGCCCCTCAGCAGCTCCGTGAGTGGTACTCGCAGCGTCAGCGTGGTGGGGCGTTCGTCCTGAGTCTGCCCCCTGTTCGTGTCGCCGTCTGTCTCACGAGACTCTCCTCTGGCACCACCGCCTTGGCCACCCCTCTCTGCTTTGGCTCAGAGGCATGGCCTCCCGTCTTCTTGTTTCTGGTCTCCCCCGGTCCCTCCCTCCCCTTCCTCAGGGCCCTGGCCCTGCCTGTGTCCCCTGTGTCGAGGGGCGCCAGCGTGGTGCCCCTCACTCCTCCCAGTTTCCTCCGACAGAGGCTCCGTTGCAGACACTTCACATGGACGTGTGGGGCCCTGCCCGCGTCCGTGGACTCGGTCACGAGCGCTACTTCCTGTTGGTGGTTGACGACTACTCGCGTTACACCACAGTCTTCCCCTTGCGCAGCAAGGGTGATGTCACTGAGGTGCTGATCGACTGGATCCGCGAGGCTCGTCTCCAGCTCAGGCAGAGCTTTGGCTCGGACTTTCCTGTGTTGCGTCTGCACTCGGACAGAGGCGGAGAGTTCTCCTCTGGCCTTCTGCGTGCCTTCTGTCGTGCGCGAGGCATCCGCCAGACCTTCACGCTTCCGGACTCACCGCAGCAAAATGGGATTGCTGAGCGCCGCATTGGCATGGTCATGGACGTCGCTCGTACGTCTATGATGCATGCGGCTGCCCCCCATATTCTGTGGCCGTTTGCTGTCAGGTACGCGGCGCATCAGATCAACCTCCACCCCAGGGTCTCCAGGCCGAAGACCTCCCCAGCCCTGCTGTGGACGGGGAAGGTTGGCGATGCGTCGGCGTTCCGGGTTTGGGGATCTCGGGCGTTTGTCCGCGACTTGTCTGCGGACAAGCTGTCCCCTCGCGCTGCTCCCTGCGTCTTCCTGGGGTTCCCCCCCGACGCCCCTGGGTGGCAGTTCTACCACCCCACCTCTCGACGTGTTCTGTCCTCCCAAGACGTCACGTTCGACGAGTCGGTACCCTACTACCGCCTCTTCCCCTACCGCACTCCTTCCCTTCCCCCGCCCCCGCTCTTCTTGGTACCAGGTCCCCCCCCGGTAGACCCCCTCCCCCCTCAGGGTCCTGCCCCTTCAGGTGTGTCCCAGGTAGACGCGGTCGAGCCTGTCGAGGTCACTGGTGACTCTGGTGCTGCTGCGGGAGCTGAGCCTGGGGGTGCTGAGCCTGGGGGTGCAGAGTCTGGGGGTGCTGAGCTTGGGGGTGCTGGGCCTGGGGGTGCTGAGCCTGGGGGTACTGAGTCTGGGGGTGCTGAGCCTGGGGGTGCTGAGTCTGGGGGTGTTGAGCCTGGGGGTGCTGAGATTGGGGGTGCTCCGCCTGGAGGTGCTTTGCCTGAGGGTGCTGCGCCTGGAGTTTCTTCGCCTGGAGGTTCTCCGCCTGGAGGTACTTCGTCTCGCCGAGAGCCACTCTCCGCACAGGAGCTGCGTGAGTGGTTTCCCCGGCGCTGGAGGCGTGCTGCTGGTGCTGGAGGTTCTTCGGCTGCAGAGGGTGCTGCTGCCGCGCGTCCCGGAGGTGCTCGTGCTGTGGGTGCTGGAGCTGCTGGGCCTGAGGGTTCTCCTGAGCTGGTGATGCTAAGGGTGTTGGCGCTGAGACTACTGTTGCCGGTCCGACTGGCAGTGCTCCTGGTGCTGCTCGAGGTGCCGCTGGAGGTGCTGCTGGAGCGGGTACTCCTGCTGGGGGTACTGGTGCTGTCCCTGCTGTTTCTGGCATCGCCACGCGGCCCCGACTGTACTTCGTTCCGCTCCTGCAGCAGGTTCTTGGTCTTACACCTTCTCCTGGTCCTCCTCCGCCTCCCTTAGAGGGTCCACAGCCTGTCCAGTCCCAGTTACAGCTACAGCCTGCCTCCCCTTTGCCTGCTCCTTCTCCCTACGCTGGTCCGACCGGAGGTCTTACTGAGCGTCGTGAGCCTGCGTCTCGTCCTGCGTCGCCTGTTCGTCCTGCACGCACTAGTGGTCGCAGTTCGCGTCAGCGTCCTCCTCCTGTCCCTGGCACGCACCGGATGTCTCTGCGTCCGTCCACTGCTCCTCTGCGTGCCCCTTTGCCTTCTCCTCCAGAGTCCTCTCTTCCTGCTCTTGCCGACCCGGAGTCGGACTCTCTTCGTGCTGCCAGTCCCACTGTCACGCGTCTCCTTGCTACTGCTGTCACTGACCCTTCCTTCGAGTCTTCTGCTGCGTCTGCCCTCGTCACTGAGCTTGTCGACTTTGCTGCGCGCTGTCGTCTAGACTACGCTGCTAGTCTTGTCGCTGAGTCTGAGTCTGCCTGTCCTCCGTCCGTCGGGGGTGAGTGTGCCCTAGGCACGGACGTCCTTGAGGACCGGCAAGAGGAGTTCCAGTGTCTGGCCGCCGCTTCACCTCATCTCGCGTCTGTACGACACACTGAGGACTACGCTGGCGGCACTTGGGTTTGCTCCCTCTACTGCCGACCCGTCGCTGTTTCTTCGCACCGACACCTCTCTGCCGCCGTTCTACATCCTCGTGTACGTCGACGACTTGGTCTTTGCCACAGCTGACACTGCTGGACTCGCCTACATGAAGTCCGAGCTGCAGAAGAGACACACGTGCACTGACCTGGGTGAACTGCGCAGCTACCTTGGCTTGCAGATCACCCGGGACAGAGCACGCCGCACCATTACCCTGACTCAGTCACACATGGTGCAGCAGGTCCTTCAGCGCTTCGGCTTCACGTACTCCTCGCCTCAGGCCACTCCTCTGCCTACTCGCCACTCGCTCTCAGCTCTGCCTTCGGATGAGTCCGTAGAGTCGAGTGGCCCGTATGCAGAGCTTGTTGGCTGCCTCATGTACATGATGACCTGCACTCGACCTGACCTGGCATACCCTCTTAGCATTCTCGCACGCTATGTTGCTCCTGGGAGACACCGACCAGAGCACATGGCTGCAGCGAAGAGGGTGTTGCGCTACTTGTGCAGTACGTCGGGCATGGGGCTAGTGCTTGGAGGGCGCAGTCCAGTGGTGCTCACTGGGCACGCGGACGCGTCTTGGGCTGACGACCAGGCTACGCAGCGGTCGTCACAGGGTTACACCTTCGGCCTTGGTTCCGGCTCTGTTTCGTGGCGGGCTACTCGCTCGTCTTCTGTTCTCGGCTCCAGTTGTGAGGCTGAGATCTACGCCGGGGCTATGGCTGCTCAGGAGCTTCGTTGGCTCACCTACCTGCTGACCGACCTTGGAGAGCCGCCTCGTTCTCCTCCAGTCCTGTACGTAGACAACAAGGCCATGCTGGCCTTGTGTCGAGAGCAGCGACTGGAGCACAGGACAAAGCACATTGCTCTCCGCTACTTTCTTGCTCGTGAGCTACAGCAGCGTGGACAGTTGCGACTTGCGTACGTGGCCTCTGAGGCCAACACTGCTGATGTCTTCACCAAGGCACTTGCGCCTTGTGATCATCAGCGATGTTGCACGCAGCTGGGTCTTGTGCCTGTCTTGCCTCACTTACTCACTTCTTGACCTTGCTTGTACCTTCACCTATATATACTCTTGCACTTGCTTTCTTGACTCTTGTATATCTCTATATATGATCTTGCATGTGAACTGGCCTTGTGGCCTTTGAACTTGTGCTCGGAATGTGTGGTGACTTTGTGATCCACCCTGAGCTTTGCTTTGCTTTGCTTGACTGGTCTTGTGACCCCTTGTTCTCCTCCACTTTGCCTATGGGGGTGTGTCAGAACATATAGCTTACTTATTTGTGTAGGCTATAGTGGGGTATCCCATAGGGGGTACAACCCAATTAGGGTTTCCTATTTGTACTCACTTCGTTCATAGTCATTTCATTCTCGTTCACTTCTTCTCAAGTAGTTCCCGTTATAATGTGTACCCTGGTACCCAGATGCGGTCGGTTCCAGCTTTTACGTAATAGACTCCCTTGGCTGCTGCGAATTGCTGTGAATTTCCTCCTGTGAAGAATGGGTCTGTTTGATATCCGTGGGTAAATAGTCCTGTAAGTAGCGGGCTGGTCTGGGCGAGTAGTATTGCGTGGATCTGGGCAGTGGGGCGGGTCAGTGCGTCGGCGATATTCGAGGCTCCTTTTTTATATGTGACCGTATAGTGGAAATTCGACTCGAGGAAGTCGAGCCACCGAATCTGTCGTGGGTTGAGGTGGGGCTGTGCGCGAAGGTACTGTAGGGATCGATGGTCTGTCCGTACTGTCACGTCTGCGCCGGTCAAGTAGCAGCGCCACACTTTGAATGCATGCACGATCGCGAGCATTTCGCGGTCGTGTATCGGGTAATTTCGCTCAGGTGGATGTAGCTTGCGTGATTCGTAGGCGATGGGTTGGAGGCCGTTGCCGAAGTCCTGTAACAGTACGGCTCCGATGGCGATGTCACTCGCGTCTGTAACCACTTCGAAGGGGCGGTGTGGGTCAGCGATGCGTAGGACGGGTGGTGAACAGAGAACATTTTTCAGGGCAGAGAAGGCAGCATGCTCTTTCTCCCCCCACGTAAAAGGGAACCCCTTTCGCAGTAAATCAGTTAGCTGGGCTGTTAAACGTGCCATGTCGGGGACGAACCGTCGAACGTAATTAACAAATCCTAGAAAACTCTGCATTTCCGTGATGTTCGTCGGTGGGTGCCACGCTTTTACGGTATCCAACTTCTTAGGGTCGATTTCAACCCCAGCCTCCGAAATAACGTGACCTAAAAACTCTAGCCTGTCCCGAAAAATCTCGCACTTGGAGCCCTTGGTGAGTAACCGATGTTCCTCTAAAACCTTAAAAACTGCTTCGAGATCTACTAAGTGCTGCTGCTTATCCCGACTGTAAACGAGGATATCGTCGAGGTAAACTATCACGCATTTATCTAAAAGTGGCCTTAACGGCTCGTTCATGGTCATCTGAAATGTTGCAGGCGCGTTGGTCAGCCCGAAAGGCATCACGGTGTACTCGAATGACCCGTACCTAGTTCTAAATGTTGTCTTGGCGCAGTCCGATGGTTCGACCCGAATTTGATGGTAACCTCCCCGTAAGTCTATTTTCGAAAATACTCGTGCAGTTCGCAGCTGGTCGATCAGTTCGTCGGCACGGGGGATGGGGTATCGCGATTTGACTGTTACCCTGTTAAGCGCTCGGTAGTCGATGCACATGCGAAACCCTCCGTCTTTTTTCGGTGTGAACAGTATCGGTGCGACGAACGGTGACGAGCTCGGTCGGATAAACTGCTTCTCTAACAGGTAATCTAACTGCTTCCTTAGCTCGTCGAGCTCGGGCTGTGTCAGTCGAAATTGGCGCTGTACAGTTGGCTGTGCCCCCTGTTCTAACTCGATCCTATGGTCATGCGCCCGCTGAGGTGGCAGCCCTTGCGGTAAGTCATCCGGAAAGATACCCGGGAACCGTTTCAGTAGTGCCTGTAGTTCGGGCGGTACGGCTGCCAACAGTTTCTGCAAATCACTCGGCTGCTCCTCTTTTTCCAATAGTGCTTTATCCACTACGTACACGTCAGCTCCAGCAGCGACAGCCCGTTTCATCGTGATGGCGTTGACCTGGACCGTCGAAGACTCGGGTGGCTGCCAGCGAGGTAGGACGACCCAGTTACCACTACTTCGCACTGTGCAGCTACCCGTCGTCCAGTCAATTCGTGGGTTGTACCGTCGCAGCCAATCACGTCCCAATAAAATGTCGTGCCCATCCAGTGTCGTTGCGAGCATTTCCTGTGTAAACCCGAAGTTCCCCCCGCAGCGGACTTTTACTCGCTCCACCTTTTCCCGTATAGCCAGTGGCGTGCCGTCGACTAAGCGTGCATCTATCTCAGGTAAGCATCGTTTAAGTGTTAACTGTAGTTTCCGTGCGGTTGCGGTATTAACTAAGCTGTGACTTGCTCCTCCGCCAATAAAAATCTTCACTGCTGCTCCCTGTATTTTCCCGTAGATCAGTACCGGGCAATCCGTCGCTGTACCCTCCTTATTCATCCGAGCCCGATCGATGGCATGAATCGGTACTGTGACTCGGTGAGGGTCGGTGTGGTTGGGCGAGCAGGCAGTCTCGTCAGTAGTTGGCCCAACTTCTACTGACTGTTGGCGTTTCCCTGCCTCTGAGACTCCCTCCCCTGCTCTGCTCCTCAGCGCCTCAGCTCCTCTGGGCATTCGCTCTTGCGATGGCCCGGCCTGTTGCAAGCAAAGCAGCGCCCCTTAAACGGTGCGGCAGCTTCATTCTTTGCGACGGCGTGTACAGTGGCGTGCTCGGTCGGTCCCCGAGGACGATGTCCGTAGTAGGACCCCGGTCTCGGTCGGTGTAGGATGTCGATCTTCTCGGCGAGCGTGAGAATCTCTTTGAAATTAGAGAGTCCGCGCAGCATTATCTCGTGCGAGATGTCCGGCTTCAGCCCCCCGACGTAACGGTCCACCCGCTCCGCTTCGTGCATGTAGCCGACCTGCTCGCAAAGTGCGAGAAAACCGCTGGTATAGTCTTGAACTGACCCGAGCTGGCGCCAAGTGCGCAGTTTCTGACGCGCCGAAATCGAAGCCGCGATCGGCTCAAAGCGCGCCCGAAGCCCTGCGCACCACGCATCCCACGTGCTGTATTGGGCGGTCTCGCAGAACGAACTCCAGGTGACAGCTGGACCCGAGGGCCCTTCCTCGTGCGACGGTGGCTCGTAGGCGCGTGGCGACGTCACGATGACTCGCCACCAGTCCATGGCGGGGCCCCTTAGCAGTGAAACCGCATACCGGATCTTCGCGGCGTCCGACTCGACGTAATTGGCGTCGAAGAAAACGTTCATCGTGAAGAACCACGATTGAACTGTCGGACCGCCGCGTTGGCTTGGGTCGAAGCAGGGCGGGCGTTGCGGCTTGAGCGGCATTGGTGCCATGTTGGAGTGTTCGCCACTTGACGCCGCAAATTCCACGTGCCGACGGACTTCTCGAGGCTCCCGTGGGCGTGGTGCGATCCTGTTTCCTCCCATGCCAGGCATCGGCTGGGCGGCGCCCTCACTGGCTGCGCCTGAGCGTTGTCTTGTGCTGTCATGTTGTGTTGGTGTGCCGGATGAGATGACAATCGGCTCATCCGAATGTGCAGATGCGTTTGTTGGTGCGTGTGATGTTGTTGGTACGTTCACCGTGGACTGTTTACGGGCGGAGTCACGTTCCGCCGTGAGAGTCGCGATTTCGAGCGCCGAGTCCTCCAATTGACGCACGAGACGATCGAGTTGCTCTTGCGTCAATGTGGCGAGCGTGAAATCGGCCATGGAGGGGGTGTCGGGCAAGCTCAGCGAGAGCCTCGATCGTGGCCGTGCGTGCTTGCGAGAGAGCACTACGAGCGGCGGTGCTGTATCGTTGAGAGACGTCTACCCCCCCCCCAAAAAATTGAGATAGTGGGAAGCGAAGGTGTGGATGCGGTCCGAGATGAGATCGTAGGCTCTGATACCAAGTGTTACGAGTGCAATTGAGTGAACGAACGAGAATTGCACTATCGAAGCAAGAGTACAATGAGCGAAGGCATGAGCGAAGAATATATAGCGAAACTACAGTGGTAACGGTAATGGTCGCGCGACGAGCCTCGGACTGAGGTTGGGAAAGTGTCGAAGCGTAGGCCCGGAGCGCGGGTTACCAGCCGAGCCGTGAGGTCGGGATGCGATGTGCGAAAATGGCGGGATGTTGAATGATGCGATGATCGCGAGTGGTAACGGTGCTGACTGAGGTGCTACAGTGATGTACGCGTTGAGCAGGGACGCGAAGTAAGGAAGAGGGAATTTCCTTACAGGTATGTGATATTTATCACCCAGAATATAATATGTTTTACGTACTCACGATTTGATCCGCCGAACTTTACTTCCAGAAGAAGGTGACGCGAGTGCTGTAGTAGACGGAGGTCAAAACCCTCAATTAAAAAAAAAAAAAAAAATTAAAAAATGAATACACAATCTGGTTCTTCTAGCAAACATCGTTTACTTCCGGTTCGGCTTGTTCGCCAAGTCGGTTGGGCAGCTCTGGGCTGAAATCCTACGGTCGAGATTTACCGGACCTACTTTGAACACTCCTCTGGCAATGTTCGGCCCCTGGTTGATCTTTTCCCACTCAACTACGCCCCGTCTCGCGCACGGCACTCGACTTCCGTAACCGCACTCGCCGTCGCCTCGCAATTTCCTTCGTGAATCCCATCCCAATCTGACACGCACACCCGAGGCGCATTTCAAAGCCAGACCAGAATTGTCGAAATAAATGTGCAGGCAGCAGCCGTAATTGCATTCATTCTCAGAGCACTCATACACTTGCCCATTCATCGGCACAACTAACTTCCCAGTCAGCTCCATTTTCCTTCTACAACCAGTCCCTGCAGTCTGGTTCAGCGAGCTACAAGGTTCTTGCAAATACCGCGCGCATGAGGCTTCAGCGCGAAATCATGGCGAATCGACCATTCATCGCGGCATTGGTTCCGCTTGTTCTGCTGCTCATCGCAGGTAGCTGCACAGCTTACCCCGCATCCCGCCATGGGGTGGCCAGCAGCACGTCCAACCCGTCGCCGTCCGCGAACGGCGATGCAGTTTCGTGGAAGGACTACCACCTGCATTCCGAGCCGCATCGTTCCCTTGAAAGTGTGCACGAACGAGTTTCTGAACCCCTCGTTTTCTTCGCAGAGGATAACATTCCATCTGATGATGGAAGTCCGCGCTCACCTCGTCGCGCTACTATCAGTGGCACTGGTACACACCACCCTGCTGGTAACCACCTCACTGGCGAAACGGCTCATCGGAGTGTCGCGGAATTTCGCATGGCCAGCGAGAGCGACGTGGAGATCCACTCTCGAGGTAACAGTGCCCCTCATGGGGAGATTCCAACTTCAATTCACCAGCGCGCCCGCGGCGCCAGTGGCAGTGTCAGCCCGAGAAATCACAATCAACGCAGCGCCCGCCGTAGCAGGGATAATGGCGGAGTTTTTGGCATGGTGGCGTATCGTGAGGCGCCTACCGTTAACAGCCACAGCCCGTTGAACAAGGCTTTTCACAAGGCGTCAGCCGAAGACGTGATTATTCACGACGGTAACCGCGGCGTGAGTGGTACCGTGAATTTCGACGGGCGTCCTCACATGGCGTCAGCCGAAGACGTGATTATTCACGAGAGGAACGGTGCTGCTAACCGGGAGAATCGCGGTGAAAGTCGTGGCATGAACCGCGGAATGATTCACGGCGGTAACCGCGTGAGTGGTAGCGTGAATCTCGCAGGGCGTCCTCACGCAGCATCAGCCGAGGACGTGATTATTCACACGAGGCACGGCGTTGCTAGCAGGGAGAACCGCGGCGCTAGTCACGGCGGCAACCGCGGCGTGAGCGGCGGCGCGAATCTCGCAGGGCGTTCACACATGGCATCCGAAGAGGACGTGATTTTTCACACGAGGAACGGCGCTGCTGACAGGGCAAACCGCGGTGCTAGTCACGGCGGTAACCGTGGCGTGAATGGCGGCGCGAATCTCGCAGGGCGTCCACGCATGGCATCAGAAGAGGACGTGATTATTCACACGAGGAACGGCGCTGCTAACAGGGAGAGCCACGGCGGAGTTGACCGCGGCGCAAATCGCGCCATGAACCATGGCGTGAATCGCGGAGGGCATCCTCACGAGGCGGCTGGGCGTTGGGAGCATGGCGGCGTTGTGAGCGTGCCCAGCAAAACCATGGACTATGGCCCTGACGACAACAGCAGTGACGACTATAGTGGTCACTACACTGGGGATTACGGTGGTGGTCACATTGGGGACGAGACTGACTATGTAGGTGTTGAATTTGATGGTGACAGCTGGGGTAGTGGTGGATTTGTTGGTGATGCGTACTGATGGCAGCAACGTGTGCGTTACCTGAGCATGATGGAGAAGGGTGGAATGGGTGGGAGAAGCGTGAGGGTTCTGTGCTGGTGAGGGAGGGTGCTGGTGAGGGAGGGTGCTGGTGAGCGCGGTGGGCGCTGGGAGAGGATGGAAGGGGAGGAGTTTGCTGGTTGGTGTGCGCTGCTTGCTGTGTGGACTGGCCTGTTGAAGCGTATTGTTGTCCCTACTGGTGATGTTGGTTGAATGCTACGATATTGTGGTGATAAGTGTGCATGATTGAGCCAATACCGTAGAACAAGGAATTCCAGGACCCCTCTCCACTCCACCCCTTGCACCACGAAGACATGGAGCACTACTTGATTGCTGCCATTGATTGAAGTAGCAGCACCTGCAGAATCTGTATCGTACATATCACACACTTGTTACACACATGCCTCGCACTCGTTACACAAATCATAGCTCACTCCACATGGTAGCACGCCACGGGCAAACAGCAGTCAAGAGTGACTGCAGATGCTGCCGCCTACTCATACAGCACTCAAACCACTCTCCCTCTGCTGCAGCCTGTGCTGCTGCCGCCTCTGCTGCTGCCCCCTCTGCTGCTGCCCCCTCTGCTGCTGCCCCCTCTGCTGTTTCCTCCTCTGCTGCTGCCACCTCTGCTGTTCTGCCAGTACAACCAGGCACATTTCCAGTCGTTGGTACGTGTGAGGCACTGGAGGAGTCGCCCTGTGCGCCTGAGTTCTTGAGGTCTACATGGTTCAAACTTCGAGGTGACTTATGAGTCGACTCAAAAGTCACGTGTGAGGCACTGAAGCCGCCCTGTGCGCCTGTGTTCTTGAGGTCTACATGGTTCAAATTTCCCAACTGGAAAGTGCACATGCGAGGGTTCCCCCACCTGCTGCTACTGCCGCTGCCACCAACGCTGCCGTCGCCGCTGCCACTGCTGCCACCAGTCAGAATCCTGCTCATAGTCGTGACTGTAGTGCTCCTGTGTGGAGTGGGACTAATGATCCCCCCACTGGCACTGCAGCTTGGGAAGGTGCGAGAGACGACCGTCCTGACAGAGCTTTCGCTGCTGTTGACTCCTTGTGTGGCGTCTGCGCTGCCGCTCCTGCTGGTGCTGGTTGTTGTGCTCTGAATGACACATGTGGTGCACGTGGGAACTGTTCTCTGCAGTAACTGAAGTGGAAAAAAATGGGGGGACGCGGTGGGGAACGGTGGGGGAGGGTTGGGATGGGGGAAATAAAGAAAGGCAAAGGGAGGAAGGATGAAGAAGGGGGATGGGGGATGAGGGCACAGGAAGCGGAGGGAGTGAGGGAGGGAGAGCAGGAATTGGTGGGGGAACCAGAAGTGTGGTGAGAGCAGCGCTGGTCTGAGCACACACGTGGGGATGAAGGTGATGGGAGCAAAGCACAAGCAATCAGAAGAGTGTGGAAAGCCGACCTGCTTGAGCATCCAGAGACAGTAGCTCAACCGCAGCTCTTCTCCTGCCCGGCGCTCCTCCTCTGTTGCACTGCTGCTGCTGTTGTTGCTGCCACCGCTACCGCAACCACTACTGCCAGAAGCATCAGCAGCAGCAGAAGCAGTCGCACCAGAAGCAGCAGAAGTAGTGACACCAGAAGCAGTAGCATCATAAGACTTGCTTACATCCTCACCTGCACTGTCTCTCACCTCCCTCACACGGCTGCTGCACCCCTCCTCCCCTCCCATCACAACCTCTCTCACCTCCCTCTCCATCACAACACTATGTGTCATCGCCCCACTCTGAACCTCCTTCCATGTACCCTCTCCATCCTTCCTCCCCTGCTTTCCCTCTTCCATCTTCTCCTTCTCCTCACCCTTCCCTCTCCCATCAACCATCCGTTCCTCCTCCTTTTCCCCTTCCCCTCCCCCAGCCACCACCAGTTCGTCTCCTGCTCCTCCTGTGCTACTCCCACACGCCTGCTTCTGCTGCTGTAACAGCAGGAGGTTCCGAGGCGAGAGCCAATCAGGCGGCGACAGGTGGCAGCACCAGAAGAGCGCGAGGAAGCGACGGTGGATCCAGAGAGCCTGTGGGATCAGACGAGGGCGGACGGGGGGTGGTGGAAGGGTGTGTGGGTGTGTGAGGGTGTGTGGGTGGGGGGGAAAGGACAGGTTAAGGCCCCAACGAGAGGGGAAGCTACTCTTGAGGCGCATCAGAGAAATAGGGGGGGGGAGGGGAAGGGGGGGGCGGGGGGGGGGGATCACAGAGAAGGCTGCGAAGACCTGGAGACAAAGGATGCAAAGCGCAGGTCATGTTTCCTCTCAGGCAGAACTTCATAAACACAAAAACAGATCAATACCATAACAGTGAGAGAGACTATGGACACAGCTTGTAACTATGCTCTCGTCCTGTTCCAGTGACACATACACTTGTAAAATCTGGAATCCACATTTTTCTAGTCCGCAAAAAAGAGAATTAAAAAAA